>JAJEJO010000494.1:144587-360493 GCA_020662805.1 Glaucomys volans
TGGATCATGGACCTAGGCCAATATGATGAAGATTTGGACCTACTTTTTCTTCTATTAGGTGCAGGGTCTCTGGTCTAATTCCTAGATCCTTGATCCATTTTGAGTTGAATTTTGTGCAGAGTGAGAGATAGGAGTTTAGTTTCATTTTGCTGCATATGGATTTCCAGTTTTCCCAGCACCATTTGTTGAAGAGGCTGTCTTTTCTCCATTGTTTGTTTTTGGCTCCTTTGTCATGTATGAGATAATTGTATTTCTGTGGGTTTTTCTGTGTGTCTTCCATTCTGTACCATTGATCTACCTGCCTATTTTGGTGCCAATACCATGCTGTTTTTGTTACTATTGCTCTGTAGTATAGTTGCAGGTCTGGTATTGTGATACCCCTTGCTTTGCTCTTCCCATAGCACAGTATTTTCACTTAAGTGAAATGTAATGTCTTATATTATAGGAAACGAATCAATGTAAGGCAATGGTATAGATTTAACATTTTCTAAAACTATAAAAACTTTGTAGTTACAAATTTCAGGAAATATTATTCTTCTTAACATTCTCTTCAGACTGTGGATTATTTCTCTTTCATAGGTGCTATCTTTTTGATTCAATCTTATTAAGTATAGTCTCTGTATTTTAACCTTTCTTTGAGGCAGACCATATCTGACAGATATTGGTATTTCAGAGAATTAAAGATGAGGTACACTCATTCATATTTTCAGTTTTTTCTTATCTATAGTTTCAGAGAGTAAAATCCTGTGTCTACAACTTAACCCTTAAACTTTACCTGTACTCTGAAAATCTTTATTTTCTCAGTTTTCTGTATCTTTCTCTTTTTCACTCAGTGGTTCCTTTTCTCAGCATATAAAAATAATAGTTTTTCCTGCTGTAAATTAAGCTTATTTTGGCCAATGTTCCCTTCAACTCTTTCTCAACTCTTCTTTCCATTCAATTTTCTTGATCTATGTGTTTTTACTTCCCAATCAGTCCTCAACTCACTGCAATGCACCTAATATTCATTCCTCTAATGTTGCCTACAAGGTCACAATTACTTTTCTAACTAGGGAATTTAAAGAAATTTAAAAATTTTAATTTTACTCTTACCTGACCACTCTCGTGCTTTGACTTTTGACCATCATTTCCTTTTCAAATTCGGTATCCTATTGGTTTCATTGAGATCATAGTTTTCTGTATTTTCTTAAATGTGTCTGGTACTTTCTTTGTAGCTCTCATTATGGCAATTTTTCATTTGCTCCTTTACTTCAAAGTTGCCCATTCCTAGTTCTGTCATGACACTTTTCTCACTCTGCCTGTTCTCCCACAGCAGTCATCAACCTTCCTTAACTCATTCTCCCTCTTTTCTCAACACTTTCATGATGCCCCTCCATATTCTGAGCACCTTTACTCCTGATAAGTCAGTGGAAGTTTAATCATTGTTCTTACATATGTAATGTCCTTTTCTATTTTCAAGGTTTTCTCTGTAAATTTGTGTTTTGGTTTAGATGCGGTATCTCCCAAAAGCTCACATGTGAGAAAATGCAAGGTTTGGAGGAGAAATGATTGGGGCATAGCCTTAACCTAATCAGTGAATTAGTCACTGACAGGATTAACTGAGTGGTAACTGGAGGCAGGTAAGGTTGGCTGGAGGAAGTGGTTCACTGGGGACATGGCTATGGGGTATATATTTTGTATCTGGAGAGTGGAGTCTTTCTCTTTGTTTCCTGAGCTGGTTCCCTCTGTCACACTCTCGTCGTGATGTTCTCCCACACTCAGCCATGATGTTCAGCCTCATCTTGACCCCGGAGTAATGGAGCTGAGCCGGTCCTCTATGGACTAATGTCTCTGAAACTGTGAACCCCCAAATAAACTTTTCTTCCCTAAAATTGTTCTGCTCAGATTTTTTAGTCACAGCAGCGAGAAAGCTGACTAAAACAATTTGTTTTCAAACAGTTTGATTGTGATATATTTTCTTTGTGTTTATTCTGCTTGAGTGTTACGGACGTATCTGAATAAGAAATGTAAAGGATGGAGAAATTGAAGAAAACTGAAGCAGAAAGTTTAGACTCTTCCAGATTATGGAGTTCGGAATTTCTCTCATAGATGATTGAAATCCATTAAAGGTTTTCTTGAAAAAAAATCTTGGTGAATAATAGTGCCTGTGCTGAACACAAGGTTATGCAAACAGGAATAAGAAAATCCCACATTCAATAGGATTTCACTTGGGAATGATGGTGTGAAATAAGAATAAGACTCTATTTGTTTTTGTCTTGAGTTATTTGGTGGTTGTTGTTTAGTTCCCCTAAAATTCAATATACTTTATGCCTTTTTGAATTTTGCAAGTTGTTTTTATGCAGATAACATTCTATTTCATTCTTCTTTTCCTATTTGCCTTAATTTTGTTTTTCTTTTAGGAGGTTGTTTGCTTTCTTCTTGAAAACTTTTCTGATCTGTACCAGGTACCTATCCTATGCATTTTTATGATAATTTTCTCTTTCAGTATGCCTATATTGTTGTCAAATTCTTGAATTCTTTTTTTATTTATTTTTTAAATTTTTACAGACTTCATTTTGATTCATTGTACACAAAGGGGTACAACTTTTCATTTCTATGGTTGTGCATGATGTACATTCATACCATTCATATAATCATACTTGTACATAGGGTAACAATGTCTGTCTCATTCCACCATTTTTCATACCCCTGCCCCAATCCCTTCTCATTTCCTTCTTCGTGATCTAAAGTTCCTCCACTCATCTCTCACACCACCCCCAACCTGATTATATATCTTCATTCACTTATCAGGGAAAACATTTGGCCTTTCTTTTTTTGGTATTGGCTTATTTCACTTAGCATGATGTTCTCCAATTCCACCCATTTATCTGCAAATGCCATAATATTATTCTTCTTTATGGCTGAGTAGTATTCCATTGTGTATATATACCACAGCTTCTTTTTTTTTGGAACCAGGGATTGAACTCAGGGACACTCGGCCACTGAGTCACATCCCCAGCCCTATTTTGTATTTTATTTAGAGACAGGGTCTCACTGAGTTCCTTAGGGCCTCGCTAAGTTGCTGAGGCTGGCTTTGAACTCATGATCCTCCTGCCTCAGCCTCCCAAGTCACTGGAATTACAGGTGTGCGCCACCACACCTGGCTTACCACAGTTTCTTTATCCATTCATCTGTTGAAGGGCATCGAGGTTGGTTCAACAGTCTAGCTATTGTGAATTGATGCTATAAACATTGATGTGGCTGTGTTACTGTAGTATGCTAATTTTAAGTCCTTTGGGTATAAGCCGAGGAGTGGGATGATGGGGTCAAAAGGTGGGGCTATTCTGGTTTTCTTTCTTCTTTTTTTTAATTAATTAATTTATATTTAGTTCATTGTACACAAATGGAGTACAACTATCATTTTTCTGGTTATATACAAAGTAGAATCATACAATTTGCCTATTCATACATATACATAGGGTAAAGATGTTTGCCTCATTCTATTATCTTTCCTTCCCTGCCCCCTACCCACCCCTCATTTTCCTCTATACAATCCATCCCTTCTTCATTCTTTCTGTACCTCCCCCCAGCCCTGCTATGTGTCATCAACCACTTATAAAAGAAATCATTCAGCCTTTGGCTTTTTGGGATTGACTTATTTCACTTAACATGATCTTTTCCAATTCCATCCATTTGCCTGCAAATGTCATAATTTTATTATTCTTTATTGCTGAATAATATTCCATTGTGTATATGTACCACATATTTTTTATCCATTCATCTATTGAAGGGCATCTAGGTTGGTTCCACAATCTAGCTATAGTGAATTGGGCTGCTATAAACATTGATGTGGCTGCATCACTGTAATATGCTGATTTTAAGTTCTTTGGGTGTAGGCCAAGAAGTGGGATAGCTGGGTCAAATGGTGGATCCATTCTAAGTTTTCTGAGGAATCTCCACACTGCTTTCCAGAGTGGCTTTGCAATTTGCAAGCCCACCAGCAATGTATGAGAGTACATTTTTCCCTACCTCCTTGCCAACACCTATTGTTGCTTGTATTCTTGATGATAGACATTCTAATTGGGATGAGATGATATCTTAAGGTAGTTTTGATTTACATTTCTCTTATTACTAGAGATGTTGAACATTTTTTCATGTATCTGT
This sequence comes from Glaucomys volans, assembly GCA_020662805.1. Classification (NCBI taxonomy): domain Eukaryota; kingdom Metazoa; phylum Chordata; class Mammalia; order Rodentia; family Sciuridae; genus Glaucomys; species Glaucomys volans. The sequence goes on from JAJEJO010000494.1 coordinate 148,731, forward strand.
TAATTGTTTGTAGATCCTCTTCTGTGAAGTGTCTGCTCATTTCCTTAGCCCATTTATTGATTGGGTTATTTATATTCTTGGTGTAGAGTTTTTTGAGTTCTTTATAGATTCTGGAGATTATTGCTTTATCTGACATATGTGTGGCAAAGATTTTCTCCCACTCTGTAGGCTCTCTCTTCACATTGCTGATTGTTTCCTTTGCTGAGAAAAAGCTTTTTAGTTTGAATCTATCCCAATTATTGATTCCTGCTTTTATTTCTTGTGCTTTGGGGGTCATGTTGAGGAAGTCTGGACCTAGGCCAATATGATGAAGATTTGGACCTACTTTTTCTTCTATTAGGTGCAGGGTCTCTGGTCTAATTCCTAGGTCCTTGATCCATTTTGAGTTGAGTTTTGTGCAGGGTGAGAGATATGGGTTTATTTTCATTTTGCTGCATATGGATTTCCAGTTTTCCCAGCACCATTTGTTGAAGAGGCTATCTTTTCTCCATTGTATGTTTTTGGCACCTTTGTCTAGTATGAGATAACTGTATTTCTGTGGGTTTGTGTGTGTGTCTTCTATTCTGTACCATTGATCTACCTGCCTATTTTAGTGCCAGTACCATGTTGTTTTTGTTACTATTGCTCTGTAGTATAGTTGAAAGTCTGGTATTGTGATACCACCTTCTTCAATCTTCCTGCTAAAGATTGCTTTAACTATTCTAGGTCTTTTATTCCTCCAAATGAATTTCACGATTGCTTACTCTATTTCTATGAGGTCTGTCCTTGGGATTTTAATTGGAATTGCATTGAATTTGTATAGCACTTTTGGCATTATGGCCATTTTGATAATATTAATTCTGCCTATCCAAGAACATGGAAGAGCTTTCCAGCTTCTAAGGTTTTCTTTAATTTCTTTCTTTAGTGTTCTGTAGTTCTTGTTGTAGAAGTCTTTCACCTCTTTTGTTAGATTGACTCCCAGGCATTTTATTTTTTTTTTGAGGCTATTGTGAATGGGGTAGTTTTCCTAATTTCTCTTTCAGAGGATTCATCACTTACAAATAAGAATTCATTAGATTTATGAGTGTTGACTTTGTATCCTGCTACTTTCCTGAATTCATTTATGAATTCTAGAAGTTTTCTGGTGGAATTTTTCAGCTCCTCTAAATATAGAATCATATAATCTGCAAATAGTGATAGTTTAAGTTCTTCATTTCCTATTCGAATCCCTTTTATTTCTTTGGTCTGTCTAATTACTCTGGCTAGAATTTAAAGGGTGTTGTTGAATAAAAGCAGGAAAAGAGGGCATCCCTGCCTTGCTCTAGTTTTTAGATGGAATGCTTTCAGTTTTTCTCCATTTAGAATGATGTTGGCCATGGGCTTAGCATAGATAGCCTTTACAATGTTGAGGTATGGTCCTACTATCCCTATTTTTTCTAGTGTTTTAAGCATGAAAGGGTGCTGTATTTTATCAAATGCTTTCTCTGCATCTATTGAAATAATCATGTGGTTCTTAAGTTTAAGCCTGTTGATGTGGTGAATTACATTTATAGATTTCCAGATGTTGAACCAACCTTGCATCTCTGGGATGAAACCCACTTGACCATGGTGCACTATCTTTTTAATATGTTTTTGTATGCAATTTGGTAAAATTTTGTTAAGGATTTTTGCATCTATGCTCATTAGGGATATTGGTCTGAAATTTTCTTTTCTTGATGTGTCTTTGTCTGGTTTTGGTGTCAGGGTGATATTAGCTTCATAGTATGAGTTTGGAAGTGTCCCCTCCTCATCTCTCTCATGGAATACTTTGAGGAGTATTGGAATGAGGTCTTCTTTGAAGGTCTCGTAGAACTCAGCTGAGAATCCATCTGGCCCTGGACCTTTCTTGGTAGGTAGGCTCTTGATGACTTCTTCTATTTCATTGCTTGAAATTGGTCTATTTAAATTGTGTATGTCCTCCACATTCAGTTTGGGTGGGTCATATGTCTCCAGAAACCTATTGATATCTTCAAGATTTTCTATTTTGTTGGAGTATAGGTTTTCAAAATAGTTTCTAATTATGTTTTGTATTTTGATAGTGTCCTTTGTGGTAGTTCCTTTCTCATCTCGAATTTTAGTAATTTGAGTTTTCTCTTTTCTCTTTGTTAGTGTGGCTAAGGGTTTATCAATTTTGTTTATTTTTTCAAAGAACCAACTTTTTGTTTTATCAATTTTTTGAATAGTTTGCTTTGTTTCAATTTCATTGATTTTAGCTCTGATTTTAATTATTTCCTGTCTTCTATTACTTTTGGTGCTAATCCATTCTTTTTCTAGGGATTTGAGCTGTAATGTGAGGTCATTTATTTGTTCACTTTTCATTCTTTTGTTGAATGCACTTGCTACAATGAATTTTTCTCTTAGTAGTGCTTTCATAGTGTCCCAGAGATTTTGATATGTTGTATCATTGTTCTCATTTACCTCAATGAATTTTTTTAATTTCCCCCTGATGTCTTCTGTTATCCATACATCATTCAATAGTGTATTATTTAATCTCCAGGTGTTGGAATAGTTTCTGTTTTTTTATTTTATTGTTGATTTCTAATTTTATTCCATTATGATCTGACAGAATGAAAGGTATTATCTCTATCTTTTTGTATTTGCTAAGAGTAGATTTGTGGCATAACATATGGTCTATTTTAGAGAAGGATTCATGTGCTGCTGAGAAGGAAGTGTATTCACTTGTTGCTGGATGGAATACTCTATATGTGTCTGTTAAGTCTAAATTATTGACTGTGTTATTGAGATCTATGGTTTCTTTGTTCAATTTTTGTTTGGAAGATCTGTCCAAGGATGAGAGAGGTGTATTAAAGTCACCTCGTATTATTGTGTTGTGGTCCATTTGGTTCCTGGAATTGAGAAGTATTTGTTTAACATACAAGGATGCACTATTGTTTGGGGCATAAATATTTATGATCATTATGTCTTGCTGATTTATGCTTCCCTTAAGCAGTATGAAATGACCTTCTTTTATCCCGTCTGACTAACTTTGGCTTGAAGTCTGCTTTTTCTGAAATGAGAATGGAAACCCCTGCTTTTTTACTGAGTCCATGAGTGTGGTATGTTTTTTTCCCATCCTTTCACCTTCAGTCTGTGGGTGTCCTTTTCTATGAGATTAGTCTTTTGAAGGCAGCACATTGCTGGGTCTTTCTTTTAATCCAATCTGCCAGTCTGTGTCTTTTGATTGCTGAGTTTAGGCTGTTAACATTCAGGGTTATTATTGAGATATGACTTGCATTCCCAGGCATTTTGACTTATTGTTGGCTTTTAACTTGACTTGATTTCTCCTTCAATTGGCTATTCCTTTAGGGTAATTCCTCCCTTTGCTGGATTACATTGTTGTTTTTCATTTCTTCCTCTTGGAATATATTGCTGAGAATGTTCTGTAGTGCAGGCTTTCTATTTGTGAATTCTTTTAGCTTTTGTTTATCATGGAAGGATTTACTTTTGTCATCAAATCTAAAGGTAAGTTTTTCTGGGTATAAGATTCTTGGGTGGCATTCATTTTCTTTCAGAGCTTGAAATATGTTGTTCTAGGCCCTTCTTGCTTTTAGGGTCTGGACTGAGATATCTGCTGATATCCATATTGGTTTCCCCCTGTATGTAATCTGATGCTTTTCTCTTGTAGCCTTTAAAATTCTATCTTTAATTTGTAAGTTAGGTATTTTCATTATAATGTGACTTGGTGTGGATCTGCTGTAATTTTGTGCGTTTGGCATCCTGTAAGCCTCTTGTGTTTGATTTTCCATCTCATTTGTCAGATTTGGGAAATTCTCTGATATTATTTCATTGAACAGATTATTCATTCCTTTGGTTTGTATCTCTGTGCCTTCCTCAATCTCAATAATTCTTAAATTTGGTCTTTTCATGATGTCCCGTATTTTTTGGAGGTTTTGTTCATGATTCCTTACCATCTTCTCTGTTTGGTTGACTTTGTTTTCAAGATTAAATATTTTGTCTTCTTTGTCTGAGGTTCTGTCTTCCAAGTAATCTAGCCTGTTAGTTATGCTTTCTATTGAGTTTTTAATTTGGTTTATTGTTTCCTTCATTTCAAGGATTTCTGTTTGCTTTTTTTTCAGAATTTCTATCTCTTTATTGAAATGATTTTTTGCTTCCTGCAATTGCTCTTTTAGTTGATTATTCATTGCCTGCATTTGCTCTCTCATCACATCATTTGCTTCTTGGATCATTTTAATTATGTACATTCTGAACTCCCTTTCTGACCTTCCTTATACCACGTTGTCATTGGGTTCTATTGATATAGCATCTAGGTTTGTTTGGGACACTTTCTTCCCTTGTTTTCTCATGTTGCTCATGCATCTTCCCCTCTAGCAGTGCAAATCAGAGGTATTGCAGTTTCCCTTTAAAGACTTATCGTGTCCTTGCAGATTTTCAATACCTCACCTTGAAGAGATTAATATTAGCAACACCCCATATAAACAATATGCATCCTTAATCTATATATACCCTATTTAGATATTAACTACTGTCATAATATACAGAGATGAGTCCACATTATTACCTACAGCAAAACCAATAGGTTTGCAATCAGAAACACAATTTCAAATGGTGGAAAAAGAGGATGAGGAGGGGTGTATAATATAACGTTAATGAGATAGGAAGTGAGTCTATGGAGGTACTATGTCATAGGACTAGTGAAAGTGGGATTAAAAGAAATAGGTTGTCAGCATGAGAAAAGAGAGAGTCTCCAAATAAACAGATAAATAAGGGAATGATAGAGTGGTAAGCATATTAATAAAAGAAAAAAAGTGGGAATATAGTCGGTTTAATTGGAATAATCATAATACTATTTAAAAAAAGTTCTGCAATAAAAATTATACTACACTGTTCAAACCTCCTACTTTCAGTAGTATGTTGCCTGAGAGGTGCTTGATAACGCGGTGCTCCGGCCTGTGGGGAAGGTTGAGCGGCTGGTCCTCTGGGCTCCTCCCGGCTAGGTCTGCCGGCCTGGAGCATGCTTGGTCTCAGGCCTGCAGGGAAGGGTTAGGGTGGGGAAGCCTATTCCAAGTTTTCTGAGGAATCTTCACACTGCTTTCTACAGTACCAATTTGCAACTCCACCAGCAATGTACAAGTGTGCCTTTTTCCCCACATCCACACCTACATCTATTATTGTTTGTGTTCTTGATAATAGCCATTCTAATTGGAGTAAGATGAAATCTTAGAGTTGTTTTAATTTCATTTCTCTAATTACTAGAGATGTTGAAACCTCTGTCTCTTAGCCTGCACAAAACTCAACTCAAAATGAATCAAGGACCTAGGAATTAGACCAGAGACCCTGCAACAAATAGAAGACAAAGTAGGCCTGGATCTTCATCATGTTGGCTTAGGACCAGACTTCCTTACTAAGATTCCCAAAGCACAAGAAATCAAAGCAAGAACCAATAAATTGGATGGACTCAACCTAAACAGCTTTTTCTCAGCAGAAGATACAATCAATAATGTGAAAAGAGAGCCTACAGAGCGGGAGAAAATCTTTTCCACATGCACTTCAGATAGAGCACTATTCTCCAAAATTTATGAAGAACTTACAAAACTTTACACCAAAAATGCAAAGAACTCAATTTCAATTATTTTCTATTTCCCCAGTGATTGGAGGAAAGTGATGTGTGGGACTGTGTCTTCTTTGTGTGTTTACAGCATCTCACGTGACATCAAATCTGTTTTTCTCCTAAATAAGTGAATTTTAAGCTGAAGTTAAATATTGCATGTTAATGTCTCATCTATTATGTAGAACATAAGAAATGGGCTGCTTTTATTTAAAATAACTTTTAAACAATATTTTCAGGTAATTTTTAAACATTCAGTTTCTTATTACAATAGCAATATAATAGCTCAGAATTTATAATTTTAATCAAGGGATGTTTCTTATAGATCTCCTTGGTCAGGTAGAAATTCATATTTGTATTTTGAAAATTCTTTTTTTGGTTTGAATCTTTAATTTTATCGAAAACCCTGGTTTTATGAATCATGAGCTGCCTTCAAATAGCATTATCTAATGGACAGTGAAACAAGAAGAGTTAAAACACCAGGAGAAAAATCAAGAAAAATAGGAGCCCAAAGGGTGACAGACAAAGATGGCTTTGAAATTCACTATTCTTGATAAAATATTTAATGGTTTTAATAGTTTCATTTAGTTGAACAGAGTGTTATTCCAACCTTATATACCAAATGGCCCTCTAATGCTCTATCTTGTAAATGGAGGAGATTCACTGAAAATTATCATGCAGTAAAGTGATCTGATGAGATGAAGGTCTAAACTAATAAAATTTTCCTGGGCAGCTCTACCCCACAAAGCTTTTATTTATAATAGTAATAATTACAAAACATTATTGTGTGCAGACACATACCACACACAAATTACAATGCATGGCATTTTATTTTTAAAATGTTTGTTGTAATATTGTTTTCCCCAACTTAATTGTAAATTTCTTGTAAATATAATGTTTAACTTGTATTTTTATATGCATTACATCATATATGGGTTATACTCTATATAATTTAACTTTTTTCCTCATTGAAAAATTCCTGAGAAGTATAATAAGGTACCAATGCTTAGTTAATATACACCTCAGGCCAGGTGTGGTGGCTCACACCTGTAATCCCAGCAGCTCAGGAGGCTTAAGGCAGGAGGATTGTGTCAAAGCCAGCCTCAGCAAAAGCAAGGTGGAAAGCAACTCAGCGAGACCTTGTCTCCAAATAAAATACAAAATAGGGCTGGGGCTGAGGCTCAGTAGTTGAGTGCCCCTGAGTTCAATCCCCAGTACCACAAAAAAAAAATAAATAAATAAAATAAAAAAGGTATACACACACACACACACCTCTCAGGAATTCTCTCCTACCTAAATTGGGGAAACAGCTACAAAGAGCTAATGGTACTTTTTCTCTCATTCGCATCATTTATGGTGCCACAGGGATGGAGGTTGAATGGAAGAGATAAAAAAAGTCTTTATTCTCTTACACTTGGGGGGACTGTGACTCATTGATGGTTTTCTCTCGTGTCTGACACATAGTAGGTGCACAAGGCATGTTTAAATTGATTAATGAAAGAGAAGAATCTAGGACACTATTATTTAACATTTCCAACAATTTAATGGAAAGAACAGAAGGGCTCTGGGGTAGGGATTCTAGTCAATCAGCACAGGTAAGAACAAACTGAATTGAGATTAGTTAGATCAAGAATCAACTGCCCCCTGGAAGACTGAAATTTAATTAGATCTAAAGGAGTTTCAGATCATACCTGCCACTTGATTTTAGATCTTGACATGGCATTAAATAATATAATAGAGAAAAAATCTCCCTAAGCTATGTTTTTGGTATGGGTCAATCGATTCTTGGTTTTCTTCCTGTTTTTAAGTGTTTCCAGGTAACAAGAAGAAGCAACAATCTCCCAGTGTCACAACTGGACACAATGGTAGCCATTATAATCCTAACCTTAAATACCTGTAGGCCACTTCCAGGAAAGTCTGCTAGATGACCCAGAACTGGCAGCTCTGGCTGCTGCAAATGGCTGTGGTGTGTGATACATTTACACATTTCTAGCCACTTAGCTAAGCCTCCTCGCTGGGAGAAACTGAGACAAGGGTTTGGTGTTTAAGTTGAGGCACATAGTTGATAAATATCCAATGCTGACTTTAGTGTTGTGCCAAAATGAAGAATTTGTTGTGCCAAAATGAAGAATTTGTTTAAGGCATGACATTCATCCTCTTACTGCTGAGTGAAGAAAGGTAGAGAGAATGTTTCTGCTGACCTGCATCTTTGCATGAAGCTGAGCACGCTGGAATTTTACAAAGGATATTCCTAAAACTAAGGAAATGTAGTTTGTAATGTTCAGAAGCCAGGGAAATCTAACTAGTTTCCTCATTTGCTTTTCAAGCTTTCCTTAAATTGGCTTAGAGATTTATCTACAATGTATTGCACATGGATATTTTTGTCACCACATATTTTACAACAGCTGTGATCCTGATGGGGATTTAGTTAACCAAAGGCCCCTCTGCATGCAAGCGGTCACCAAGCAGCTAATGGGTTGAGGGCTGAAACGACAATAAAGTGAGCACAGCTATGCAGCTGTGGACCAAATGTAGGATAATAACTAGCACTTGGTCATTACGGGGTTAACTGCTGGTGTTCTGGTAAGTGTAAAGAATGTTGAGGTTCTGCTCAAAAACACAGCCAAAATTTGAACATTTCCATTGGGTCAAAGTAAAAACTGCCTCTGCTTCCTTTTAAGTTGGTGATTATTTTTAGGATGCCAATCTTGGAGTGTCTAATGCATGTATTATTATAATTATAATTTTTGTGATAATTATGTTATACTTTTCCAACATGCTTATTATATAAATAAAGAATCCTTGCAGAATGTCAGCTTCTTGGTCCTTGGGGTTTTAGCCATCAGTGCCTGTGACTTTATAATTTCCAGACTGGTTATATTCACCCTGGGAAGAATTTTTACCTACATTGGTTGAGTTAAAGAGCTATCCCTCTGTTGTTTTAAACAAATGAAATAGTATCACTGCAATGTCAGCCCAAACATGTGTAATTAACATGGAAAATATGTCTGAGCCATATTGGTCAAGATAGATGACTTCCTTGCATGACTTATAAACAGTCAGAGGCATAAAGCCAGGATGTCAAAATAAGTTGTATACCACAAAGGTTTATCTGGAAAGACTTTCAAATTACAAAGGAGAAAGAGAGACAAAAGCAGCCTGCCATTTCTTAACAAGGAGAGCTGTTCTCTGCTATCTATAGAAAAATAAGCCTCTGTCCTGCTTTTTGACATGTGTTACTCACACTGCAAAGCCAAAACAGACATCTCATTCTTCTGGAAATGTTCATCAAACAGTATAATGGTATTTGTCAGAGCTTCCAAATTATTCTGGATGGAAATAGGTCTCCAAACTCCTTTTAAATTTTAGTGGTGACTGTGCAGAATTCTCATTGGAATTCTCTGATTAGTAGCCTAGGTCCTGAAAGAAAGAGTTCCAACTCTGTCCCCTACATATTTTTCTTGGTATACTGAAGGCCTCCAGCTCTGACCTTTTTCCTGATTTTGTTTTCCTAGTTATTTACCCAGTTTCACTACTAACTAGGTAATAAGACTTGTAGCCTCTGGGGAAAAAGAGGACTTAAATGTAGATGTTCTGTTCCTTTGCTGGGTAAAATGAGCTAATCCTGAGTGTATCTGAAAATGCTTTGTGTCTTCATGTTTATCCCATCCTGGTTTGATGTCATGAGTGGCATCAGTTAAAAATTAAGTCAGTCAAAAAGCTCTGAGAAAATTCTGTTGTGACTGACCATATCCATATCCAAGGAGACTTAGTTACTTAGGCACCATTTGTGACTCAGATAAGGAAAGTCCAGCTTCAATATGGCTCCATGGCAAAACCTCCCATTCCAGGAGCTATTATAAGGCAAACATGTGGAGTATGGTAGACTTATTTATGAAACATAATGTTATTGGAAATTGTCTCTCTGAAGAACTTTCCTGATTCCATTCAGGTGCTGTACCAAGAAGGTTCTTGACAATTTGGTCACTTCAGGTTTCTTAAAGCGTGCTGTTGATGAACTAGTAACGTACCTTCCAAGAATAAAGATCTCAAGATACATAATTCATTCTTTAATTATGCAGCAGCTTGGCTTCTGAGTGGGTTGTGTACACAAGAGTGAGAGATAGAAGTAGAGGGAAGGGGTGGACCAGAGAGAGAAAGAAATAGAGCTATGTCTAGGAATATTTTGCCGTACTATTCCAAAAGGAAAACTTGTACTGTGTCCTGAAGAGGCCTGTACCAAGGTGCTCATGAAATGAGGTTACTGCATTTGTCAATTTTGCTGTGGATTGTAGGAGATTTTTAGATGAGTTTTTGATCTTTGTCAAGGAAGGGAGTTAATGCTATACTAACTGTAAGTACTCATGTGGGAAGGAAAAGAACCAGTACTGAAACACATAGATGACTCAGGGATGGAGCAAAACTGTGAAGGCTTCACTTGTCCTTGGGAGATGGTAAAGCAACAAAAGTAGAATGCTCAGACTTTCTTTGAATTAGATGAATGCTAGCATTCCAGAAAACCTTCTCTCCCTTCTTCAAAGATTGACAGAATAGTGTTGGAAAGATAAGCAAAAGGGATACATTCCTTTCCCCTCTTTACCCAGCTGGGAACTTTACATAGCATTGAAGAATAGGTCCTCATTTTCAGGCCCCATTCTTAATCTAAATCTGAGGGAAACCCTATCTTTAGGATAATGGATGCCATCCTTTTCATGAGAGTAGGCTGGTGTTCCAGGGACAAAGGGCCAGGTCCCAGTAGTTGGGCAGTTTCACCCTGACTATTTACCTATGTTTAGGTCTCTTCGGAATACTGTATCTTAGATGTACACTTATCTGGATGGGAGACCTAACAGAAGAGTGAAAGAGAGCATTAAATATCCTTAGAAGGGAAAACTTAAGAACTTACCAAAAGCAGAAAGAAATATTTTATCTTGTAGCCACGAACTGAATTTAATTTTCTTTTAGTATATAACCTAATGCCATTATCAACAAATATAATCCAACAGATTTAAGGTATAAGGTATTAAATTACTGTAAAATATTCTCAGCCAAAACTAATCTGAGGATGTATTATATAAGTGTGATATTGACATAAGTATGATTTAAGCATATAAGTATGATATGGGTCAATTGTCATATATGTGTATGTCATGGGATGAAAATGTCATCCTGAATGTATTCAATCCCTTGTGAAATACTGGGCAATGGAAGTTGGTAGCTGTGGCAACTGTAGCATACACTGGCTGGAAGCATTTCAAATGTTAAAGTATCTGACATTTGGCAGGTGCATTCAAGAAGACAACTCTTGGCAAGTTCATCTTATCCTTGCATATGAATAATAAAAGAAGGGAATATTTTCAATCTGTCAGAAATAAGCCACAGGTGCTGGAGGCACTGTTATGCTGTTTAACAGGGGGGAGTCTATTAAACCATATGAAGTAAGCAAATACAATATGCTTCTAGGGAAAATGATGACTTCTAGTTAATTCAGGTCTAGACTGATTCAGAGGCCCTATGGCTCCCACACTGTAGGAGTGTTCACACCTTTAAAAGCTACAGTGCATAACATTTAATAGTGTACTCTTCAATAGTCAAAGTCCTTTAAGGCTTCTAAAGTTTAAGAACAATTTTTTTCAGACCTGAAGTTTTACGGGTTATCCCATATGTTTAGGACTGTGAGCTGCCAATGTGTCCTTATCTAGAGTGTATATGTCCTTTGTTTGTCTAAAAAGCTGAATCTAGGAAGTATATTATCCTGATCTTTTATTCATTCTGTTTCTCGCAGTCAATTACTTACTGCAGGGGTTCTTAGTCACCAAGCATTTGCCATCTGTATTGTGAGGAGCAGTCATTTCTGAGTGACTCCTTTCTTAGAAGCTGATAATGACAAAGGTTTGTTCCAAAACTCATACACAGTTACATTCTTTATAGGTCTTTGTTTGTAACATAGCTAAGAATGCAGTAAGAGAAGTTTTGATAATTATAGTAAGATTGATTGAAATATTAGACTCTGGGCTCAGATATGTCAGATTTAAAATTCTATTTCTCAGTCCTCCATGTGTGGCCTTGACTTGATTAACAAATGTTTCTAAGCCTAAATTTTCTTTTTCTGTAAAGTGGGGATAATAAAAGTATTTACTTTGCAGTGTGTCAGGAAGTCTTGAGGGTTAAATTAATTTATTCACCTTAGTAAAATATTACATTGTGATTATGTGCGAGTGTTAATCTCTTTGATTTGTGGTTTCTAGAGTAGGTTCCACTGGAAAGAAAAAAAAATGGTGGAGTAGGGCAGTTGGTGAGAATATTTTGATATTCAGACTTTCCTTGATGAAACTTTCTTCTTTCTTTCTCTTTGTCTTTCTTCCTCCCTCCCTCCCTCTCTTCCTTTCTTTTGAAATTTAACCCAGGGACACTTTAGCATTGAGCTCTATACCCAGAACTTTCTATTTTTTATTTTAAGACAGGGTCTTGCTAAGTTGCTTGGGTCCTTGCTAAGTTACTGAGATTGGCCTCAAATTTGTGATCCTCCTTCCTCAGTTTCCTAAATCATTGGGATCACAGGTTTGTGCTACCACTTCTGGTTCTTTGATGCAATTTCTTAGGTAAACTTTTCTTTTGTTTTTAGTGGTCTGGGGATTTGCTTCTCAAAATGTGATCTGTGGGCCAGCAGCATTGGTATTGCCTGGGGAGTTGTTAGAAATGTAGATTGCGGGGTTTCACCTCTGATCTCCTAGTTCATAATCTGCATATGAACAAGTTCCTAGGTTATTTGTATGTGCTCTAAAGTTTGAAAAGCCCTGGTTTATACAGCTACAACCTTGAATATCCTTTCCAGTTTTCCTGACCTTTCTTCTCATTTTATAGTATCTACTGTTTTTAGTGTAAATATTTGCTTTTTAAAATTCCAGATGGTTTTACAGGCACCCCAAAAAAGTATGTTCATTATTTCAGTGTTTGATAGTAAGCACTAGGACTCCCCCTTAAGTCTCTCTACTAAGGTAGATTTTCCATTTCCTACTCCTGATTCTAAAGTTGAAATAATATCCATGTTGAATTTTATGGGAGAAAAAGCAAGAAGAAAAGTAAAGATCAATCCATGGTCCTCTAATGATAATTTCTTGATAAGTTTAGTTGTCCTAAGGAAAAAGTTTAGGAAAAAAACCCACTGAATGACCCACTGAATGAAGTTTCAAACATGCCCAACAGAAGACAAAGGCGTTTAAATGAATTGGATTTAATTAATTAAGTCAAATGAATTGTGTAAAAGATGGTATATGTAATTATTTGGGAAAGAAGACGATGGTAAGGTTTTCCTAAACTTACTTTTTCTTCTTGAACAGTACCTCAGAGTTTCATATTGTCCTTTGCCTTTCTGATGTTTAAGACCGTCAGGCTTTCAGTCAATACGGGTATTTTTCCATACTGCATTTTTCACTTACAATATGACAGCCTGAGAATGTGTGTGAACAAATTCAAACACGACAAATGAATTCTGCAGTGCTCTGCACTGCTCATTCTCACCCCATGAATCCAGAAGTGTCTATGAGTTTGAGAGACTGCTGCTGGTGGATGATCTCATCCTCCATACTTACATCGTCTCTGGTTACGCTTTTCCCCTGTAACTGGCTCCCTACACTTGGGGCTGTAGTGCCAAACTTTTTAGACAGGTGTAAATTACTGCTACCTCTCCCTTCCTCATTTTCTTCATTTATATTTAATACTGTGTGACAAACTGAAATATTGAGTAATGAATGGCGCCAAGGGACGGTGACTATTGCATTTTTTTTTTCAAATTGGGGGCATTTTCGATGTCTAAAATACTGAATCATATGATATTGAATTATATGAATTGTCTGAGATCAAACAAAAAGACTTTAAAACTTTCATTTGTAAGAGGGAAGCATTGTTTTTACAAAGGCAGCAGCAAATTAGACTTTAATTGCCAACTGAAAGGAATGGTTGCAATTTGTAGCCAGAAAAATATGAAAAATATAGAAAGGTCAAAGTGGCAGAGTATACATTTCCTCTTACATGGAGCACTGAATCGTTCACTGAATAACATTCCTGCCATAAACTCACTTGCCTGCATAGGAAACGTTTTCCCCCAGTTTTGGGAGGAAGAAAGATGGCTATGTCATGCCAGTCATAATATGTATCCAGTGGGGAGGGCAACACAGTCAAGACCTCTTTCCTAGTTGGTTCGTTTTAAATTTATAGACTTTATAACTATTTATCAACTAACTTCCTCCCTCTCTTACTTCCTTTTTCTTCCTTTTTTTCTTCCAAATAATCTTAAAATGTCTCTCAAGGAAAACACTAGTTTTGTTCTCACTGTTCATATGATATATGATACCTGCCAGTACTTTATTTTTACTCTAAAGATAGTGGCTGAAACAGAATGGATGCCTTTTTTTTTCTCTTTAATTGCAACCAATAGTGGTAAAACTCTAATTTCTTTCCTAAGTGTTTTTTACCAAAACTAAGGTGCCGAAGTCTTGACATTGTAGAACTGAAAATACTCAAGTTAAAAAGAAGGAAACGAACATTTATTGCCTACTATACACCAAAATTTTCCATACATAACTCCTTTTAATCCTCATAACAACACTGTGTGAGAGCTATTATTCTCTCTAATTTTTAGTTTAACAACTGAAATTCAAATAGCTTTTGTAGCTTGCCCAACATCATACAACCATGACAGGTGTGCGCCTTGGCATTGCATCTTCTTCACTCTGTTTCTCTCCCACATCTTAATTGTGCAAATCAGAGCCATGAGGTGTAAAGAGGTTCAGGGACTAAGTTGATGTCTGAGTCTGGACTCAAAACAGGTCCTCTGACAACAGTGTATCTAACTATATACCATTGGAAACACAAAGATATGAAAGATAATAAATGAAATTGACCTTAAAATTTAAAGTCACAATAAAAAATCTGTATAAAGATTTATGATGTTTGTATTTTGAGAAACATAATTTATTCAATATTTCCTGTCTGTACTGAAAAAAGATCTCTTGTGATTCCTTGGGTCTCTTTTTCTTTCCTCAATGCCATGAGTTGATCAGACCTCAGAGGGAATGACATTATTCCTTAGGAATTTTCTACATGGATGAAGGCAAGACAACTATTTTTTTGTTTCCATGAACTTGAGCATAGGCCAGATTATGCTGTAACAAACTCTAAATCTATAGCATGGAACTTCTATTTTCTAACTACTGAAGCAAACTGTCCTAATAAATTTGTGCAACTGTCCAAAGACTGAGCCTTATGTTATTCATATTTCCTTGTCTTGACATCCTCCTTCTGCTTGCAAAATTGGCATATTATAGGGACTAGTATTGCAATGAATTTTTGAAAATATTTATGAAAGTCCTTTTTTCTTCCTACCACAATTTACATGGAACAAGAACTCAATAGATGGATAGAGGTAAATATTATCTATGCTATAACTGTATTTGTGGATGAAAATAAAGTCTGGTAGGTGAAAGGCTGTTGGGGAAAAGATTGGAAAAAGTGAGCTTAAATATTGTGTTAAAACTTCTTATACACATTACTGCTGAAAATTTCGTTAAAAAATCATACAACCGCAGTGAAATCTGAACATCTTTAAGCCCCAGGGATCCTTACTTAGATGTGCATGTACCCATGCAAGCATGGATAGTCGTTGTTCCTCAAATAATGATTGTGCTTTCTTGTCTCTGTTCTTCTTTGTAAAATGTTACCTTTAAATTCACTGTTTACCTTTCCTCTCCTACTACCAGTGGCATCTATCCACCTTTCAACACTGGGCTTGAATACTTTCTACTTCATAGAGCAGGAAGTCCCTCCTGAGTGTGACCAAGGCACTTGGACTATAGTTCTGTTGCACACACCACTTAATGTATTACATTTTCAATATTTTTATATCATCTTACTTTTCTTTCTTGTTGCTATATAGTCACAAGTTGTACAGCTCATTTTTTTTTTCACTTGGTTGCCAGGACATGCTTTCCTAACTTTCCTTATCCCTCAATGTCAACTTCTTGCACTCACTTTCCTCTCTTTCTCTTGGTTTTGGATTGTCAATATGGTGTCATGAACATGCTCAGATTTTGCACTTGATCAGTACCTACTCCTCCCTTGTTGATCTCAATGAATTTGATGGCTTTAGATACCATTCATATACTGATGATTCCCAAATAGATATGTCTAGCCCTGACCTCATCACTCAACTCCAGATGGACATGTCCATGGACACATCCAAATCATCTTCACTTGTAGCTTTCCTTCGCACCTCAAATGCATTGTATCCCCAAACAGTTCTCTGCCCTCAAATCTGCTTTACCTCTTTAGTAATTGGAGGTACTTTTGTATTTGCCTTTCCTAGTAAGTAGCAGCAAGTACCTTAGAATAATCACTAACTTTTCTCTCACTGGTTTCTGTTTCTACACTCATACCCTTTAGTGTATGCTCAACAGATCTGCCATACTGGTTTGGGTTATTATATTAAAAAACAAAGCAGATATCACCATTCCTTTCCCAATCCCTAAAATACCCTCATGTCACTCCTGGTAAAAACCCAAAGCCCTTATGATGGTTTACAAGGCCCCATCTAATCTGGTCTTCTGCGACCTCCAAGAACTCGTCTCTTACCCTCCCTGCCTCAAATGTTCACTTATAGCATCACTGGCCTCCATTTTTTTTGTTTGTTTGTTTTTGTTTTGTTTTTTTAAAAAAAACCAAGGTTTCCAGGACTCCCTACCTGAAGACCTTTGTTGCTCCCTCTATGGAGGAAGGTCTTTCCCCCAAAGACCTGCATGGATTGTGCCCTGACTTCCCTAATTTCTTTCTTCATATTTCCTAGTCTTTCATCTTCTGATGAACCGGAATGCTTCCTGATCATTCTATTTAAAAGTCAACCTACTCCCAGCACTGTCTTCCTTCTCTGCTTGCTATTTTCATAGCTTGACTATTGGAGCAAGTGTCTGACCCACTATGAATACTCTCATTTTCAGATTAATTAGATTCTATGATACCTTACCTACATATAGTTGGTGCTCACTATTTTTTCCTGTTAATTGACAACGTGAAGCTCCAAATTATATTTAACACCAGAAGAGGGAACACAGGTTTTTTTTTTTTCTCCATTTTATGAATTTTTCACAGTTAACGCAAATTGAAAGTGGTCATATATCAGAAACAGGTGTGTTTCTTCCATGCAGTAAAACAGTGGGTTTCAAAGAATGGAAAATTTTTTGTTGCCCATAGAAAAGGAGCTATCAATATAGCCAATGGTTATATTCTTATACAGACTTTGCTGCCTAACCAGAAAAATGCTCATTCAAATGCTCTAAGGGCACTTTGATCATGTTTAACTAAGTGAAATATAAAATGCATTTTTTACTTAATGTCTTTTTGTCCCGACCACAACTGGGCAAATTTTTTCAAGCACAGGAGCCAGAAAAGATAAGACATGGTTACCTTCTACTTCCAAAACCCATAAATAATTGTATACTCCCTCAACGACTTTTTTCTTTGAGAGAAAAGGAACTAATCTTAAGAGCTGTTCCTTCTGTGAACATCGCTCTATCTTGCATTAGCTTTCTTCCTCATTTATTTTTCCCCTTTCCTTTTCCTCTCCTTGAGAGCTCTGTGGAATGAAGTTTCATTTCAAAAATTCAAAATAGAACACAGAATCCCAGGCAGATCTAAGAGAAATTGTACAGAACAATCTATCTTGGATTTTGTAACTCTTACCATACATATATTTCCCTATGACCATATGTTTGTACCACACATAATTTCCCTGGGACCAGGATATTTTTGTCCTTGCAGTGGCCCAGAGTCTCAAAATATACTCATCCTCCTTGCTGAGGGATAATGGTATAAGTTGAAATAGCAATGAACTTGGAAAAGTCAGTGAATTCTAGTCCAGTGAAAACCATTAGCAATTCTCAGAGGTCACTGACTTTAGAACCTAGAGATAGAAATTCTCATCTTCTCTTGTCAGAGCATTATTCTGTAAAGGGCTATAGATATAATTTTGAACTACCTAAGCATTTTCAGGGCCTCTGGTTTAAGCACATAGAAGATTTATTGACAAAGTATGTCATGCATGTAGTTTTTTAAAGTAGTAAACTGGCAAAGATACCCTGGATATTTGCGTGTAGCCTTCTTTGTCTCTTTCCCTTAACCCAGCCAGAGCTCCCTACAAAATATGTGAAAAAGAAGCTCCAATCTGCCTCTGTCTGTGATGAATGATTTGGGAACAGTCCAAGTAGTAAGGGAGGGATTTAGAGCAGTTTCCTTGACTCTAGCCCCATTTATTTATGAGAAGATTGTGAGAAGATTTGCAAGGAAAGTGAAAAAAATTCATAATGTGTCTTTTCATTCAGACTTCTGCTTAGGAATAATCATTGCTGCCAGCACTTCAGTGTTGGGGGATGGGGATGAGGACAGGGAAGATTGCTGCAATCCATGCAGTGGAAAAAAGAAAAAGATAAAAAATAAGAATAAAGTAAAACCCCAGAAGTTCTATAGTCTGATTCTTTCTAGCTAATTTTTTCATTAAACCCTTGGTCAAAAGATATTTTTTAATTCCATCAAATTTTCTTTTTATCTCTTTTCTTTAGTTTGTGTTTGTGTGCATGTGTGTGCATGTGTATGTGTGTGATAATAATTATTAATACCTACATTTTTCTTTTATTCCTCAGAAGGACCCACAGGAGTACAAGCTGGAAATTTGTCCAGTGGGTAAATGATTAAAAGCTAATGAGAGAGAGAGAGAGAGGGAGAGAGAGGGAGAGGGAGAGAGAGAGAGAGAGAGCGCAAGTGCACAAAATCAAATGTCAGTAGCCTTGACTTCAAAGTGTTATAATCGCTGTATCTTCCTGCCCCCTCCCCATAGAGGAAGAACTGACGCCATTTGCTCCTGGGCATGGTGTAGATTTGTGGTCAAACATCCGGATACCAGGTTCTTCATGCAGTTTAGTTTCTGCATTTTAATTTGGCCAGTTTAATTTCTGTGTTTGTTTCTATTTCCTTCATTTTGAGCACAGATTTCTTCTATATAAGGAAATCATAGCCTTATACATAATCACAAAGTTGCTGATTTAAATGGTACAATCAAGCAAAACAGCCAAGTCCTCTATTTAAATTAGGCAGTGACATTTAATGTCTCTTGTCTTTTTTCATTCCAACATTTCATTTTCAGGAGTAATCTTAAAAAAGTCCATCTGCATGAATTTTTTCCCATCATTTTATTATGGCAACTACCAAACATACAGAAAATTTGAAAGATAAACACAGTGAACACCCATATAATGAACCCCTAGATTCTATTATTTTGCTGGTTTTACTTTTCATCTATCCATTAATTTATCTATTAATGAATTTATCTTATGCATTTGAAAGTTAATTGCAGATTTCAGTACCCTTCACCCCTTAACACTTATGTGTACCATTAACTACAGTTCAAAATTTATTGGCTTTTTTTACATAAATTTTTTATAAAGTGAAATATGCAAATATCATGTATCATTCGAAGATTTTTTACCTGCAAACACCTGGGTAACTAAAACCTCTTTCACAATATAGAATGCTGCTATGCCATATCCAATGTAGTCCTGATGTCCTAGATTCTGTCTACCAAAGCAGAGACAATCACTGTTATGATTGGTTTTCAAATCATAGGTTGGTTTTATCTATTTTAGACTTGAAGGCCATTGAAAGGACTTACAAAATAAGTACCCAACTAATTGTAGAAGACTTCCTTTCCTTTCCTTTTTTTCTTTTCTTTTCTTTTCTTTTCTTTTCTTTTCTTTTCTTTTCTTTTCTTTTCTTCTTTCCTTCAGCACTGGAGATTGAACCCAGAACTTCATGCTTACTATACACATGCTCTATCTCTGATCTACAATCACTAAGTTTTATCTCAAACCCTTTTAATTTAGTATTTTGAGACAGGTCTTGTAAAGTTGCCCAGGCTAGTCTAGAACTTACCATCTTACTACCTCTACCTCCCAAGTAGCTGAGATTACAGGCAGGTGCCCCTTGCCAGGCTGCATGAGGCTTCTTCCCACTCATGAGCTTCTGAGACATACACCTATTGTTGCGGAGATTCATTCCTTCATATTTCTGAGTACACCGCATTGAATGAACACACCACAATTTGTTTATCCATTCTTCTGCTGATGAAAACTTGGGCTGGTTTTCAGTTTAAACTTTTAGCAATAAAATCGATATGAATGAATGTTCTTGTATAAGTCTTTTTGATGTTCATATAGTTCCATTTTTCATAAGTAAATACGTAATAGTTGACTCTAGATCTTGGAGTAGGCATTTGTTTAGTTTCAGAAAGGAAGTGATAGATTTTTTTCCCCAAGTGTTTTTAAAAGTTTACATTCTCATCAGCAGCATGTGAACATTCTGGTGGCTTCACAAGCTTGCCAAATTTTGATATTTTTCATCTTAAAATTTTGATTTTCTGGAATATTTCTTATTTTATGTATTTATTTTTATGTGGTGCTGAGGATCAAACTCAGTGCCCCACACATGCAAGGCAAGTGCTCCATCACTGAGCCACAACCCTAGCCCCTGGAATATTTCTCATGGTGTCTCATTGTGGTTTTAATGTTTATCTTCCTGATTATGAATTACATTGAACACTGTGGTCCATTTGAATATCTTTCAACCAAGTTATTATATAATTAAAGTGTTCATTATTGTTGCCCAACTTAAAAAAATTGATCATTTAAAAAATCCCTGCCCAACTTTTAAATCTCAGAAATATTGAATCCAAGCAATATAACTATTGAATGCATTTTTTTAAACCTCATTCACATAAAACCATCCAAATCATACTAGAGATTATAGATGAAGCAAAAAAAGTGATATGGGTGTTGTGTACAATGGTAAAAAAGAAAAAAAAACATGATTTTTATTTCAGTTACTCCAGAGTTAGTATAGGCTGTCCTCTTGAGCAGAAAATGATAGAATAAGTTCATCTGAGAATTGTCAAGCTATCTTCAATTTATAGCTAAACTCTTAGCAATCTTAAGATGACCATCTCATTAGGTTAGTGCCTCTCTGAATCTTTCAGGCCTGTCACTTTTCCCACCATTCATTATTTCCTTGTAAAACTCAACTGTTCATCTCACTTATTATTCTTCACATTATTTAGCAATTCTGTAATATCTAAGGCCAACTGTGAAAACTCAACAATGGAGGATTGACTTGAGAAGGAGCAGAGGAGTGATAAATACATTCCCCTTATTACCATAAAGTTGGAAAATTATGACCATATGCATTGACTGATTCAGAAGGGCAGAGAATTCCCCTTTTCTCCTTATTATTCACCCATTGTGCTGATCTAAGTTCCTTTAGTGGTCAAAGGGTGACAGAAGCAATACATCAGGCTGTTGCTATAAAATGTTATCTAAAGGTAAAAAGTAGACCTGTAGGACAGATAGAATTCTGCACTGAGCCATGGGATTTATGATAAAATTCTATAACCAAATAAAAAATATCTGTGACTGCATTTATGTGAAGCAATGGTGCCATTCTTTGGCTGGTTTAGGTAATCACAGGTGCACATTCTTTGTCATACTAGAGATATATCCCAGTAGACATTTGGGGATCTGTTTTGAATTTAAACTGGAAGTTCCAAGACAGATTTGGCAATTCCTTTCAAAATTTATTTTTTAGAGAAAAATGCACATTGTGGGTAAATACTGGAAAAATAAGGTTGTAGTTCAAAAATAGTGTGCTGCATGTGTATATATGTGAAATATATACTTTTGGTTTTGATTTATTGCCTTTTGTGATACCTCTGTATATGTACTGGGCCCATGTGAAGGGAAACATTTAAATAAATAAATTCCACAAATATGAAACAGGCAGGACACACATGGCAGACAAAGCAAGGGCTGAAGATCAGAGTGACCCAAGTTCAAATTCAATCAGCATGATAAAATGATTGCCATAGTATTTTTAAATACGTAAATTGATATTCTCGGGAAGATCAACTATTTGTGTTTCAAAGAAAAATATTTTAGATTTTTAAAAAAATTTTTTATTTGTTCTAATTAGTTATACGTCAAAGTAGAATGCATTTATGCATTTTGATAACTCATACACAAATGAAGTATAATTTCTCATTTTTCTGATTGTATATATTGTAGGAATACATTGGTCATGTTTGATTAGAACTGAGAAATGATGATCTTTCTTCCTTTTTTACTTCGATCAATATCACTATCTCTCCATCCCTGTAATATTTCTACTATCATGTAAGGCAGGCAGTGAACCTCTGCTGTATGACTTGATCTCTTTGTTCACTTCTTCAGGGTAGGAAGGAAATTAAGGATTTGAAAACATTCTGCATTCCTTAGAACATAGTAAAGACTTTCCAAAATATATGCTAATTAATGAA
This sequence comes from Glaucomys volans, assembly GCA_020662805.1. Lineage (NCBI taxonomy): Eukaryota > Metazoa > Chordata > Mammalia > Rodentia > Sciuridae > Glaucomys > Glaucomys volans. The sequence continues at coordinate 170,720 of JAJEJO010000494.1, forward strand.
AAATTCAACACACTTTTCAGGAAACCAGGCATTTAACCTTTCTCCTTGCTTAAATTTTATTTCCTCTGGACAATTGGATATGAGAGTATCAAACAAAATTTCCACTTTGTACTTCTGTGGGAGCATGATTGGACCTGATATGGCCTAGAGTCTGATGTGAAGGTACTGAGGTGGCTGTTGATCATTAACTTTCTCTGCTTCACCCTGGCTTGGATGAATCACTGCAGCAACCTGGACAAGATAACTTTCTTCACCAGGAAGCCAATAACCAGGAGGGCTTTTGCTTTGGTTACTCTTGAGAAATGTGTTGTCCAATACAGTAGCCATTAGCCACATGTGGTTACTGAAATTGAAAGGTGGCTAGTCTGAAACAAGATGTGCTATAGATTGGTATTTTGAAGACTATTCAAAAAAGGAAGTAAAATATTTTAAAAATAATTTTTAAAAGATTGACTACATATAGTAATTAACATGTTTGAGATTTTCCTGTTAAAATATATTATTAAAATTAATTTCACATGCCTCCTTTCACATTTTAAAATATGACTATTAGAAACCATTGAATTTTAATTTATAGGGGTTGCTTATATTATCTTTAGATAGCACCATCTTAGTTAGTAATTTTTCTTGTCACCTAATCAGTCAACTAAAGCCTCTTCCCCCCCAATTTTTGTCCTTATATTAGATGAATCCTTAAAACGGACACTCAAAATTCAGGGCTTAGGTGCTTTACTCTACATATAGCAAAGATATATTCCCTTTAGTATGCACAATTATCAGTCTCCCTTTAAGAGAAAATAGAAAGGGCTGGGGTGTAGCTCTGTGGTGGAGTGCTAGCCTAGCATATGTGAGGTACTAGGCTCAATCTTTAGTAATGCAATAAACAAAAATGAGAGGGGGGAGGGAATAGAATATGCTAAAGTAAAAATCTTCTGCTCTTCCGTTGTAGTAAAAGTTAGATTTGAAAGTCTAATGACCACATGTTTTGTGCTTTTGTGCATATAAATTATACATTTGGAAGAAGGCATAGGCCCTGAATCAGCAACTGCTCTGCAAAGTAGAATTTCCCAAGTGGCTTCAGCATTGAATTGTAGATTTACAGTCTTGGAGAGTCCAGGTGGGTCCTGAGATGACTGGCATGCTGGTTCAGTAGGCTCTAGCAGTGAGCAATATTCAGATGATCTATAGATGTATGGCCCCCAAACACCTGGACCTAAGGGAAGACCCAGAAATGCTTATAGGCATCTGACAACCTGGATAGTCTTTCTCCATGGTTAAGGAAGTGTTCTACATATGGACATCTATTCAGGACTCAGGTTCAGATTGTGTTAGCTGTGCATCCCTAGCAGATTACAGAGGAGTTCAGGTGCCTGATACACTAATATCATGGTACATGCTGGTGGGGTAAGGAAGTTTTACAAGCACTCTTAGTAGGCTTATTAGATGTGAACCTTTTAGCTTCAACCTGTTTTCACATATGAAGAATGCTTACATCTGTTTTTGACACGTGTATTCCCCCACACTTAGGCTTATAGCATGCTGGGTGCAATGTATACACAGTTTGAGTCCTAGTTTGAAATATGATAAAAAGCTCATTTTATTAAAAATCTCTTTTTCTCTCAGAAATGTCAACAATATATTTGTCAGTGAAAGACTAGGATGAGTTCTTTAAGCTTCAAATATAGTAAAGGTAGTTTGTAAATAAAAGTCAACTCAAACTTCTCATTGGATATTTGAAAAGATTTTATTTGGCAATATGATACAAATTCAACATTAGATATTTTTTCTAATGCTTTCTGTCTTTGTAATTATAAAATGTTAAGAAAATGTAGGGTTTTTATCACCAAAAATGTTGTAATGACACTGTTAAATTCCTTCTGCTTTACTCCAGTGAGCTACACAAACATAATTTTCTCTGTATACTAAGGCAAGTAAAGCATGGAGAAGCCCTGCCATATGGGATATTGGTTATGTGAGTTTCTTTTATAGTATTAGCTACTAATATCGTATGGACCAATGCTATTCATATTCTACTTACTAATGAACTGAAGTTTCTTTTTTGCATGAAAATTTCAAACAACAAAGGAATCAGTGAATACTGTACTCTTATGAACTACTTGTTCATAAAGTACACCTCAACAGCAATTATAAGTGATATTCAGCCTTAATTATTTGCCTACTCCTGGTCCTGGGACTCTGGTCATCAGAACAGTTTTTGAATTTGTGATTTGTAGCACCTGTCAGATCTTTTGTGTCTATTCTGATCTACAAAAGCTAGCTTTTTCATATTGATCATCTCCCAGCTCAAATACCATTTCATCTGAGAGCCCTTCCTGACAATCCTAGCCCCTATTAGCAACTCTATCCAAAAACCCTCTCAGCCTTCTGCTTAAATTCTTTTTTTTTCTGATTTTGATTAGTTCTTTTTACTTACAAAAACATTTTGATTCATTTTAACATAATTATAAAAACATGGAATATAATTTGCTCTAATTCAGTCCCAGTACTTCCCCTTTCCCTTCTGCCCCATTCCCTTCTCTCTACTCTACTTGATCTTTCTAATATTTACTTGTTTTTTTTTGTTTGTTTTTGTTTTTTTTAGTATCTTGTGGATGTACATGATCATGAGTTCTTTCTGGTATACTCTGCAACCTTCATTTTTTTTCATGTATGCATTTATGTGCACTTCTCTCATTTCACTACTGTATTTGCAACTTCAGAGAAATGGGTAACACCAATTGAATAATTCTTACAAAAGAAAATTATTCTTAACAAAAGAATTACATGGGTTGCATTAAGATCTCGATCCAAGAATGAATGAGAAAATTATTTTCAGTTTCCAGCATATCAGTTGTTGTAAAGAACAAAGGATCCAAGCATAACTGAAAATTTTTCCTTGGCAATAATCTATCTCGCTTCTTCTTCTTCACCTCCCAGGCATCAGGGTTACTTTTGTGTCAGGGCAAAATCTAGCTTGGCAGCCCTTCAGCCCAATATTCACTATAAAATGCCTCAGGATCCAAAGTATTTTTCTTTTCCTCTACCTATTTAATCAGTACCCATGATCTCTAGCAAAGATGCAAGAGGAAAAATCGGTTTAATCTTCATCTTCCATGGGCATTTCATATTTTTAAAAGAAACAGATATTGAAAAGGTATTATTCCTAGAGGAAAAATATTTGGTGGGTTAATTTTGAGTACTTCTGACTCTCGCATTTCTGTTAGAAGAAAAGGATTTAGGAGCTTGGCATCTTATATCCAAAAGACTTCAAGGTCTTTCTTAAAGCATACCAAGCTACAATAATCTCTGATAAAAGTATCATGGAAGATTTCACTCTTTCTTTTACATTAGTCATGTGTGCCTCACAATCTTCCTTTTCTATAAATATTATGTTGGTAAGTTTGATTCATAAAACACATTATGTTAAATTATCAATTGACTCAAAGCAACATTAGATATATACGAACATTTTGTTCATATACATGGAGCTTGTGCAACCTTGGTATATTTGTATCAAAATTCCACTGGCAGAGTTTTGCTTTTGATCTGTGAGCTATTAGAAACCCTGTTACTACAGATGAAAGGAGTTAGAAAGTTCTATATCATAACGCAGTGCGATCAGTAATTCACAGAGCAGGTAATTTGCAGTGACTTGCCAAGCCTTTGATTGCACCGGGTTTATGGCTATTAGCAGTTTCCCCTTTCAAATTTGTATGGTTCCATACTTCCTTTTTGACCTCTTTTTCATCATTTATGGTCCAATTTGGTAGTGAAAAAACATAACTGCTTGCTTTGCGCATGGCTGTCATTCAAACCCTAGTGACTCCCTGAGCACTTTGACATTTGTGATGATGAAAAAAACATTAAGCAGGTGTACAGAACACTAACCAGGTTCCTGAAACAATGCTTTATGGGATTCACAATGTCCCTCTGGGCAGTAAACCGATTCAGACTTGATTTTCTCTATCAATTTAATCTTGGTGTTCAAATTCCCATTCAAAGAGGAGGCACAGTTTTCACTAAAATTGAAGTTAAATAAAATTTCCAATAATATTGTTAATATAGGACCTCATAGGAACAATTGGAAGGGTAGTGATTGCTTGCAACTAAAATAATATGAAAGTAGGGCTCACATGTCTACTTTGAAGTCATGCAATTAGGAGTACTACTTGATACTGGACTATATAAAATTTAAGCCCTATAAAATGCCTTTAGCAATGAAAACTTGCAGCTAAATGGCAAGATTCAGCCCCTTAGCTGTCTGAATTGTATGTCTCCCATGTGAAAAAAAAAAACCATATTATTTTGTGGAGGTTTTTCTTTGCACATTAAAATCGGTCATCTGTTGTACAGGTGTGCAGCACATCTTGGTGTGAGTTAGTCTGCCTTGTGTGCAGTTTGTCTGGGAGATGTGGAAACCTGCAAAATCCAACATAGTCCAGGTCCCCAATTAGTGTATTTGAGGAAGCATTCAAACTTGGTACCATTGAGTGCGGGGAACAAGTGGTCAGTGATTTCCTAGTTACCGGAATCCAATTCTGGTTACTATTAGACACTGTAGAATCCATTATTCAGGCCCAGAATTCTTTTCAATTTGAAGTGGCAAAATATCACATGCAGGTACAGAATCATACATCTTTAACAACAAAAGATTGTTGTCAAGATCACCTATTTCCTGTCATCATTCTAGCATAATAAGAAGAAAATACCTTTGTCAATAATACAGAACAGATGAATGTTAGACTTTGACCTTATGGATTTTTAACATAATCAGGAAATCATTTGAAAAATTCTGAGTCTAAAATTGATATATTTGAATTGTTTTATGTTTGTAAGTAGTAGTTTCTAATAGAGAACATAAAAGGTGGACCCATTTATATATAATGCAGAAATATTTTACTTGTCATGGGAGTCCATGACACTTTGTAAGCAAAGTGGAAAGATGCAACTGCAGATTGTGCTTACTTGTAGACAATGAAGATATTTATGTAGAAAAAATGCAATTGAGATCAAAAGGAGATGAGAGCAATTCATTGGTGAATAGTGACTCATAGATCATGGCACAGAAAGTTGTGTATGTCCTTCTCGGCTGTACATGGGCACATGGAAGCCAGCAACATGAGTTGTATCTTTGAATTCAATGCATACATAGCCACAATATTCCCTGCTTGCTTAGGAAGAAGCAGTGATATAGTCAGTTTCATTTGCCCTTAGTATCTTATTGTAATATTTTACCTGTTTTCTATACATACCCATTTCATATCAAATATACTGACCACAAGTACTTACCATATACTTTCCTCCCTGCCAAATGTGTTAGTCAGAGAGCAGTGACATGGGTGAGCCGAAGACAGGAAGTTCAATTTAAAAACAAGGCCATAGTGATGCTTTATGAGTTTTACAGAGATGGCAAGAAATTTTATATCTGCTGTGTCCCTCAGGCTGGTTGTAATTTCAGTGTAGAGTGGAACTGTTTCTGAGAAATTATTGATCTTGACTTTTACCAGGCCTGCAGTAAAGCAAAGGTAACAAATAATGTCATGCTTGAAGTTGGTGAAAAAATATTTGCAGTCATGGTTATAAGTTGGGACCAAAATTGGAAGCACTGAACCTGAACCCAATAGCATCCTGACTTTTTTTGGTCTCACATAATGTTTTTATTTGTTTAGTTTTACTGATGAGATTTTTAGTTTAGTTAACTAGTTCTTCCTGTTAAGCAGTCTTGATATTTTATCAGGTCTTACCTTACCTGTTTTATGCACATGTGCCAAGGACTACTTAAATGCATAGCACCTTGTTTATTGTGACATTTGCTTGTGCTTTTGTCTTTTCAAAGATTTTGAAAAGATTTTGGTGCAGATTACTTAGAAAAATGACCGAATTGATGAGGTATAACTTTACAGGAAAAAATATGAGCATCTCATTTAAAAAGTGCAAATATAAACCAGAAGAGAATAGGTAGAAACAATTTGCTTATGTGTACGAAACTTGTGCATTCTATTTCTTCTTTTTAAAAGTTCATCTAACTTTGGCTTCTATATCATATTTGCATTATAATGTGAGATCTGAATGAATTCCTTCCAAAAGTGAAAATACCAAGGAAAATCGTTTCAGTTTATGAAATTACACTTAGCAGGTTTATTTGTTCTCTCTCAACTTGAAACCCACAAGTTTTTATTAAGGTTATGGTTCATATTTCAAATAGCAAGAAATCTTCAGGTCTCTCCCTTTTCTTCCCCCTCAAAATAAATCTACAAAGCACCTGGATTTAGAAGAACAACATAGATATATTGCCCATTAACTCTGAAAACTACCAAACACTTCCATAATAAAAATAAATAGCGTGTACTGTTATCGATGAGGAGGCAACATCCCACATTGTTTATTGATTCATAAGGTTAAGATTAAAGTGGGATTCTTGCCTGTGTTTATCAACATTTTTTTTAAGCAGTAAGTGAACCTGGAATCCCACAAACCAATCAATAAAGTTTAAAAGCTTCAGTGAATCTAACCCATAACAGGTCCTTGTTTGGAGAACATGCTCAAGAAACACATGTGCCTTTAAGAGGTCTTGAAAGACTTTACACCCATGGACCATTACCATTTCCAAACACCCTGCAGCATTACCAGCCCAACATATGCTGACTGTATATCACCATGACCCTCTCACTAAAGCTCTTTTGACTGGAGTGCTTTTAATACCCACTTTCTCAGCTGAGCTCAGGAGTGATTTGTTTTACATGCCACATTAATCCTTTCCACATTTTCTGGATGAGGCAACCACAATTCCACTTGTGAGGTGTTTCTAAAACACAGTTATAGGAATAAAGCAGCAGGGTCCCAGACTTGACAACTTCCCTTTAGGCAGCTGACAAAGTGGGCTATCGTGCCTCGGTTTAACTCTTCAAACAAGCAGTTGTGCCCAGCCACTAGGGTGGGCCAGCCTTCCAGGCCTTAGGAGGCCCCATTTATTGAAGGCAATTTACTCTCAATTAAAACGCTGTAGGAATCTTTATAGACATAATGCCTTATTGATACTAATGCATATTAGTAAAATGAAAATCAAACAGAAATGGAAGAGAGTAGTAGAACCAAAAATATATAAAATGCACATCAGTAAAACTAAAGAAAGTTCATACAATGCACCTTCTTAATCGCAGGAAAGAGCCTCATTTTTTTCTTAATAAATGGGCAATTAGTGTTCAAAGCGTAGGCTTTTATTATGTGGTAATTTTATAGTTTTAACTTTAAAGGCAACTTCCCCACCCCCCAAATATATTCCAAAACCTATGAATTTGTTTGTGTGCATTTATGAACTTTTCTAAATTTTTCATGTTCCTTGAATATAAGTAATGTAGGCTTTTGAAATTTTGAGTTGTCAACTAGGCTAACTGGACCAACTGATTGTTAAAAAAAAATGTTTTTACATGTCAGCACTAGGCTGATTTTATTAACTTGTTCATATTATGCTACCAACTTTATGTGTTAAAATCTAACTGTACAAGCAACTTGAGGCCTAAAATTATGCCTTTATCCAATCCTAATTTATTGTTCTTCCCTCATAAATTTTATTTGCAACTTCAATGATCTGAGAAAGCAATAAATCAGACTGAGGTGAGTTTCTATGGTTTAGATTGAGTTTTGTATTTTTGTTTGAAATTAATCCAATCCATTTCTCTGGTGTCATCCTCATACGGCGAGTTGTGTGTCTCAAAGCAGATCACTTGAGTCAGAGACCTTTCTCTTCCAGGGCGCAGGAAATTAGCTTCACATGCGCAGCCGATGAACTCTGTATGTGAATTATGTGGGGGCTGACATAATGCTTAAGAAGCATTTGGTGGTCTGTTTATGAAAACATCTTCTCTTTTGTCTCTTGTCTCATATTGTCTTCCTAAAATGATCAGGAATATGACTCGACTCTCATGTTTTTTCAGAAGCAGTGAAATGCTTCTGAAGGATGCACTGAGTATGCATCCTGGAGGATGGAGGATGTACTGAGGTTTCACTACCATTGTGAAAATCTCAGTTGCTAGACCATGCCTGAAAAACTGAAGTGCTTATTTAATATTTATAAAATGTACGATGGAGTCAAACACATCCTATTACGTTCTGGAAAAAAAAAAGGCTTGTAATAAACAACAATAGCAATCAACATTTATTTTAGTACTAGGGTACTTACAAAAAAGTTCATTACTTTGTTCAATTATTTAGATACCTAGTATCCTTTAAAACAAACAAAAAATCTAATCATGTGAAAAGGACACTGCTCATAATCTCTCTCTTTCTCGGCACATACACACACATTCTCACACACACACTCCACCTATTGGAGACTTGGCTTTAAAAATGAAAAGGTATTCAAGTGTAGAAAGCAGAATTAATACTTAACAGATAATTTGTAGAAGTGAGATCATTTTATATGTGTATTAAGAGAAACTGCATTAATTTTAAAATTACATAAATGTTTAAAGCTTTAAAAACTAAATGAATTTAATAACTTATAGGGAACTATAAATCCATTTAATCTATATATGTTTTAAAATTGGTTTATAAAAAGATGAATTTTTACTTTTTGGACCTCTTGTCTCAATTCTAGAATCATCTTCAATGAGAAAGTGCTTTTAAGAAAAACGAAATGCATGAGTGTAAAGTTGATACTGCCTTAAACTTCATTTTAAATATTCTGCTTTCAGTATCTTTAAAAAATATTTTCTAGATAATGTTTTCTCTAAATTCTTTTTTTTTTTTTTTTGCGGGATCTAGAATTCTTTGGCTGACTTAGAATTATAAAAATAGTGTTTTTTACTCTGTTGGACAATTTGCTCAGCTGAGTTTGGGTTCATATTTAGTTTTATCCACTAAAATTGCCTATTCCCCTCTTGCCATTGGGCATTTTTTCAATCTTAACAAAACCAAGTCCATATTATAGGTCTGCTGGCCAACATTCCAGGTAAATGAACGGTTTTAAAGAAAAATGGTGCTATTTTTCAAAAGCCTGACATTTAAAAAAATACAACTCCAGAATTGAAGCCTTCAATAATTTTTCCATGCCTATATGCTACAAGAAGCAAATACTTACACAAATGAATACATCTGGGATTGTTTTCCAGCCATTACTCCCCACCAGGGAAAATATTTAGAAATAGGGCTCCGTCTTTGTGCTGGAACTACAAAGAGGCCAGCCATCTTGATGCTTTTCCAGGCCGTTTAACGACTTTCCTCGTATTGTGTGGTGGCTTTACTGCCCTGTTGTGTGTGCCTTCCCATTCACTGTTGGTAACCATTTTCGTTGGGTGTGTTCCAATTTCCAAATCTGTTTTGTGGCATTTATAGCTCGCAGCTAATAAGGTCATTCAGTATTTTTAATATAAATATTAAAAATATATTTTACCATGGAAATCTAGAGGAAATGATTCAAAATTAAAAAATAGCCTTACTAAAGAATGGAGTAACCTTGCTTTTAAACCATTAAGTGAGGGTGGCAGTGGTTGAGACGTGGCATTTGGTTCTAGAGTCCAAGAGATGCAGTGTTAGGCACAAGTGTGTCTGTGTGCCTGTCATATGTATATGTACAGTTACATTAAAGATATGTGTACACATGCATATATAATGTAGCATGCATGTGTATGCATGTATGTGTATATACACACAAAATTAAATATATGAATAATAAGTTAAAAAGTAATGATAAATCATGTATTTTACTTTGTAATCCCTGGTTTTATAACAGAAACTCCAAAATTGTGCATATTCATATCCTGGAATAATTTTATCATCAATTTAGGTTTTAGAACTTTGAGATTTTAGAATTTTTGTCTTTCTGTGGCTTTAGATAAAATAAAAATTAATTAGGTTTTGGAAGATGCATAAATATTATATCTAGGAAATTTAAAATATCCAGAAGTAACTCCAAATGAAGCTACAAAAAGTAAAAATTATTAAGGTAATCATTTTACTGAACATATTTGTAAGGAGATCACATTCAGCATGATTTTATAGCTTGTTCTCAATCAATCTAAATTAGATATTCAACACATATTTCCAAAGTTCAGGTATACCAGATTCAGTTCATAACTTACTTTGTTTCTTGTATTTAGAATGCTCCTTACCAAGTTAAAATTTTTTATTTTTTAAATTTAATTCAGACATTACAAATTATTAGAAATAGTAATTATGGCCAAAATTTGAAATAAGATAAAAATCTTCCCAAAACATAATTAATTTTCCTTCTTACTATCATGCTCAAGAACTGCTGATTCAATGGCATAATCTGAGAACAGAGCTTCTGGTCAGAAAATTTAAGCTGTAATTGTTCAAGAGTAAATTAATAATTTGTGAGGTGGAAGATGGCTTGACTAACAATGATGAATGCCAATGCTTAAAATTTGCCAAATTTTATTTTGTACTGTTCTTTGCTTATGTTACAATTTCTAGGACTTCTGCAGTATTGTAATTATTGACTATTTGACTTATCATGATTTTGCCTTATAAGTTTGTTAAGGAATTTTTCTTTTAGCCTATATATTTTATATTTTGCAATTAATTTTTTCATTTGTAGTTTTTGAATTTTGTAAATTCTACAAAAAGCAGACAAAAAGTTTAGAAAAGCTTCTGTATATCAAAGATGAAAGATAATTACAAATAATTTCTTATAGTACATTCTTTGTCTTTAGCATGTCTATCAATTTGAAGTTTATTTGGAATTTATTTTGATGGAAGGGAAGCAGCTGTCAAGCTTATTTTCCAAGTACATTTCATTTATTACCCAATGCAAGACACTTGGTCCGTTATTGCTCAATGAATGATCTAGAATACACAGAAATGCCAACTTTAATGTTTATTATTTTCCCATATATCTTTGCATCATTTTGTGCTATTGATGTTTGTGAAGCAATAATGAATGTTTCTAATCACTTTTTGGCAAAATTTACCCATATGTAGGAATAGATCATATCTATTGCTTTATTTCAAGAAATTTTCTTAGTTTTACTTTTGTTTGAGACCTATGAGAGAAAATGTCTGCTTTTATTGGTGATGCATTAAATTTTCCCATTAATTTAGGAAGGATTGATATTTTAAAATATTGTCTTAAAATATACAATCTGGGAATTCAATATATATCTCTATTCAAGATCTTTTTACTGTCCCTCATAAAACTTTATAATCACATTCATATGGGTTTTAGCTATTTCTTTGACCTTTACTTGTATTTCTATTATATTTTTTTATCAATTTTGAAAATAGACTATTTTATACGTGGTTAAGTGGGTAAAAGTAATTTATTTTGCAAGTGGTCACTTTATTTAAATTTTATAATCTTGCTTTTCTAAAGAAATCATACAATTTATAAATAATTAAAATTTTTTTGTCTTATGTTGTTATTTTTTCTTGTGAAATTTATTAGGGTGATAATAGATACTATTATCTTAATTCTGACTTCAATACTAATTAAACTTCATATTTTACCCCAAAGTATACTCACGTTGGCTTGTGGTAGGAAAAAACTTTAATATCATTAAAGAACAACATATATTTTGGACTTAATAATGAATTTTGGATTTTATTAGAAGATTATTCATTTATATAGAGGTGAATTGCCATTTTGATAATTTAATCTATTGATGTAGTGAATCTTATTAACAAATTTACTAATATTAAATGTTTACAGGAAGAACCTCAAGATAGTTTAAAATTCTACTGGATTCTTATTTGAATTCTTTTTTTTTTTATCTTCATAAAGCAAATTATTTTGGAATGTGATTTTTATGTGTTATTTTATGCCATTTGATGGTTTAAATTATATGGGAATATAATTTTTTGTATACTTTAAAAAATATAACAACATAACTTTTTTGCTCTCGAGCTATAAAATATTATCTTTGGAGAATTTGTACTTTAAATGTGATAAGTGTGGAGCATAAATATATGTGGGAGAAAGTAGTTCTGCTTGGAGAAGTTTTTAAATTTTTTTTTTGTAGATGGAAAGCATGCCTTTATTGTATTTATTTATATTTATATGGTGCTAAGGATTGAACCCAATGCCTCACATATGCTAGGCAAGCTCTCTGCCACTGAGCTACAGCCCCAGACTCAGAAGAAGTTTTTAAAAACATTATTTAGGCTGAGTGTTTAATCTGTGTTTGAATGTGACATCGGGCCAATATGGAGGTCAACATTCAACAAAGATCAAGAAGACTCAGGTCACAGAAGTATAAAATCATATATGTCATTTGAGAAATTGTAGTGAAGCAAAACACTTTGGTGTTGGTCATAGTGCCATTCAGGGTAGTCAATTGGGAACAAATCATGCAGGACATTTCTACCATGCTATTAATTTTGAACTTTATGTAAGAAGTGCAAATTCATTTAGAACCTAAAAAATTAGCATGCAACACAATTAAAGCATTCATTTAGAGTGCTAATGGATTACATAGGAAATGAGTTTGCAAATAGAGAAACAGGAAGACATTTAAAAAAACTGCATGAGAAATAATCAGGGCATGTGGTATTGTAGGAGGTAGAGAAGAAAGGAGAATTGAGAAGGTCTTAGGAGGTGGGTTCTATCAGACATGAAAGAATGAGTGAATGAGTGAATGAGTGAATGATATAAAACTTATGGAGAAAAATGACAGAGAGGGCAAAGGCCCTCTGCTTGAGAGACAAGATACCTGTCAGTGCAATTAACAGAAATGGGGAATGCAAAAAAAGACACTGATGTGACTTGGAAAGATGATAGATTTGCCTCTTGAATATTTATAGAGAATAGAGCCAGGTATCATGTTAGATTATAGGAATGTGGCATGGTCCCTCGACTCATGAAGCTTCTCATGTAGTAGTAGGAGAAATACTAGGAGGTGCATTTTTACAATTCAGTGTGGTAAGCATTTTCAACCAATAATTATTGAACCCAGAAGTGTCTCCAAATGGCATTCATTAATTCTAATTTGTTAAGCTAAGGAAAAATTCCCAGAGACATGTACACATTATGGGAACAGCACATGAGGACTTATTCTTCAGTGGCAGAGGTGTGGAACAGTAGGTTCATGCAGGAATCTAGTCTGATGTGGTTAAAGCACTAGCCATCCTTAGGAAAGCTAGTGGAGATTCCGTCACTCAATGGAAGAGCAAAGCAATGGTGTTGAATTCTTGGATGCCAAAAAAATAATTGGATCATTATCTGTATCTGGATGGAAATAGGTCTATGACTTCTTACCTATCCAATTTTCTAGTTTTTCAGACTTTAAAAACTGGTATTTTAAGCTCTATGAGAAGGAGTCTTTTTCTATGGCAGTACCATATAATAAACCAAAATACAAGTTCTGTGTGACAAAGTTTAAAGAATCACAGGACATGAGGTAAATAAATCTATTTTGTCCTTTCAGATGACAACAGATTTTGTAGAAAAGAAGAACTTTATGAATTTTAGAATGTCAGATAAGGATTGTGGTCCTGTACTTATCACTGGGTGTTATGCATTTTTTTTATGGTATTTGTACCAGTGAGAGTGAGTGAAATAGTCCTGAGAGGGAAATGAAATTAGAGAAGGGGATTAGTAAACACAGTCTATGAAAAATTAGCATTTAGAGCAGAAGATTCAAAGGGCTAAAACTGGTATATTAGAGCGGGACACTTTAAAAGGAAATGTCAACCAGAATGAGTATGACGTTCGGAGTTAACAAAGAATAGGTAAAAAATACATATGAGATATTAAAACATGTTAGGCTGAAAGAAAAATTAAAGGTGGTGGTGGTAAAAATGTGTCCAGGAAGCTGCTTTAGAGTGGTGGTCAGGAAGGCCTCTGAATATTTGTCATGTGAGCTAAATTCTGACTATCATAAAGGAGGGAAGGAAGGAAAGAGGGTAAGAAAGGGGTTCTATACCATGAACTAGACTCCTGTGGCATTCTGTAAAAACTATGGCTCCCATATCAGAAAAACATTTGTTAAACATATAAGATTGCTAATTAATTCAATTACTTTGAAATAGTATGTATGAGACCAGAAGAACCTGTGGTAAAATTATTAAAACACAGATCCCTGTGGCTCTGGAGAAAGTCCATAGAATTTGTTGCAAAGTACTACACACCTATGGATGTTCTGGTATGCATTAATTCCCCAGTAGACACAGAGTTTCTGGCCACAAGATATCTAGTGATGAAGCCTCCAGAGATGGCCATCATGAAGCGACTTCTCAGGTTACTTAAATAATGGGTCAGATGGACATAGCAGTAATTTGTCATAAGGTGGAAGTGATATAACCAGAATCACACATGAGCAGGGATAGAGAGAAAAAAGCAACTTTCATAAGTGGATCCTTCAGACCTTCATGTCATCTACCACTGTGCACCAGCAGATCTCCCTCTAGTGAAACCTACAGCAGCTTTGAGCAAACTGTATAACCAGCTTATGGAAGAGAATGACCTTCACTAATAGGTTCAGTAAACAGTTGGCATATTAGCTGAAATAGATGCCTGATTCACTACAGCTCCAGTCAGATGTTTCTCTGAAATGCAATAATAAAGGAAAACCCTACCAATAAGCTGAATTCAGAGTGGTGTATTTTGTATTCTCTTTGTATGGTAAGGAAATTGTAAAAAGAAAAATGAATCCACGTACAGTGGCAAATGGCCAAGCAGTTTGGAGAGGAACATTAAAATGGAAGAATGGAAAATTGGGGCAAATAAGTTCTGGAGAAGTAATTGATCCTATGAACGTAAGTACAAAATGTGACATCTTTGAATCATATGTCCAGGTCCATCAGAGGGCACGCACAGTGTCTGCTGAACAGGAATAAACAAAGTTGATAGAATGACTTGACCAGCAAGTCACCCAGCTTCCATCCTCAGCTACTCCACTGCTGGTGCAATGGATCCATGAAAGGTGCATCCATGGATGCCATGCATGGACTCTGTAGCATGGACACTCACTCATCAATGTCAGTGAGTGATTGTCACTGAGTGAATTGCCACTGCTGAAGTCCAAACTGTCAGCAAAGAGATCAACCTTGGACCCTGGTACAACATTGTCTCTTGATTAACTAGATTAGAGTTTTCCATATTGAAAGAGGCAGAAATTCACCAGGACTGTAATGAACACATATTCTTACCCTGAGATTGACTTTCGTGCCTGAATCACCTTGTCTAGATCCACTGAGGGCTTATTTTATCTACTGATACATGCCAAATAATTCAGACAATTGCATAAGGGGAGATGTGGCAGCAGGCACATGACCATGAGAATCCACTGGTTCTTTCCCATACAAAACCATATAGAAGTCACTGGTTTGGAGGCACAGCATCTGGATTTCTTAAAAATAAAAGTTTGAAAATGTTACTCTGTAAGGGAAAGATGACCTAGATTCCAGGATCTCACTATCTTTAGGACTGAGCATGTACTCTAAAAAGCATACCATTATATGATGCTTTGTCCTTAAGTTGAATACATGTGTCTGGAAACCAAGATGGTAGAAGTAAAAATGTTACCAGTTACTATTACTCTCAGTAACACACTTGGGAAACTGTGCTTCTCATTGCCACAAACTTAGGTGGTGAGGACTGAGAAATTACAATTTTCAAAAGAGAATTATTTCATCAATCAAAAAAAAAATGTTAGTTCCATTGAATTCTGTGCTACAACTGACAATCAGTTACTTCCGTTTCCCTTTGCCAAGGAGCATGAAGAAGTAAATAAGTCACCATGCTGGTTAGGGAGATGGATGCCAATCTTCAAGAAAAGATAGAGTTTCTGCTATATAGGGAAATCATAAAATATTAGGCTTTATTCTGGAGTTTTTCAGTGATTCATCTTTTGGAGAGTAATTAGCACTCATTTTCTCCTCCACTACCATTTAAGATACCTTCATTCTTAACTACCAGTTCTCTTGATCTAGGTAGGTGGCTCTCCTGGTGGAATAATCCAGATCTTATCTCTGAGGTTTAGGAGAAAAGATCATTTGCAGTGAGTAAATTGTAAAGAACTGAGATAATGTGGACACCTGGACAATCGCTGAATGAAATGGGAACAGGTATAAAGATGTCATATTTTGTAAGGGAATTTATTAATACATTATATATCCCTGGGTGTCAATTTAGCCAGGGAAAAGTAACAGAAAGTAACTATTTAGACTAAGCCAGAAGTAAAATTGATAATCTAATAAGAACAGTATAAGGACATGATATTAGGAAAAATCTTGGGGCCCAGCTTTGGTAGGAAAGAAGGTAAATATGAAGTAGCAATGAACATGTAGAGTAAGAGAGCAAAAAGATGAAAGTCACAGAAGCAATCTGAATTCCTCAAGACACTGGGACTGATGAAAGGATTAAATGATGGTACCTGAAAATCAAGAAAAGGACATGAAATACAATGTTTGCACAACAGATGATGTATAAACTTGAGGACAGAGAAATGACCTTAAGGTTCTTAATAAAAAAGGGAGTCTATCTTTATTGGTCAATAATAATAAAGAGATAAATTGCTTTGTGTTATTGAAATTAGGAGTAATTTCATTAGAGTAAAAACGCTCTTGTCTATAAGCTGAGTTGCATAAATGTGTTGGGAAAAAGGCATTTTTGATCCTCTATACACCTTTTTTTCATCAAACAAAACAAGTTTTAATTATGAACAATGTCTCAGGTGACATTGACAACAGGGTCCTCATGCTAGATTACTTCAAGCTTGGTTTTCTTAATCTGAAATGTATTCTCTGCTTTGGTCACAGGAGCTCAATTGCTTTCTGTAGAGTATGTCTCCACATAAGAGCAGCTGAATTATTGATATAAATCACATGCTATTCTCCAAAACAGTTAAATGATAGTTTCAAAAAGCAATGGTTTGTTAAAAGTCCCCATGCTACCATGAAACAAAATGATGCACTCTGTATTTTGGACCCAGGTAATATATTCAGTGAGGTTATGGTTCAGAGTAACTTTAAAGAAATACTTTTCTATTTTGTGTCAAAGTAAATGTCATTTTATACTATGAATTCTGTTCCCTATATCAAAGTTTTCCATTGTTATACTGTAAAGTAGTCTATTCACTTGCAACAACTTTTTATTTGATGACATTGTCTCAATTATTTCAATTTGAGCATACCCCTACCACCAAGGAAATCCAATACGCCAGTCTACACAGCCTCTTAGTGTCTAATACCAAGAATGTTCCACAGGCTTTGAGTTCTTTGCTTTCTATTCCTAAATATATTGACACTCAGCACTTAAACAAGTACCAGCTAAGGTGCCTGTATTCTTTGAAGTTATTTTCTGCAGAAATCACAGTCACTGACCAAATGATTTGGGAAGATTAAGTTGTGCTTATTTTATGGCATTCTAAAACAGCTGGGTTAAATGCTGGGCCAGCTGCCAGAGGCTCAGCACCCACCCTTTCATGTTTAGTTGCCAGATACATCCACACAATTATTCTGGAGCAGAAATGTGCGATGGTGCCATTCTAGAGAACAGAACTGAGTCTTTGGAGTTTTAATGCTTTTGTGAATGGATGATTCAAACATATTTTACATGCACACAAACTATTTTTAAAAATTAGATTGAACTTCAGTTGCTGGAGAGATTGTTTTTTACTTCTTTTGGAGGAAAGACATCTCCTAGTTAAAATACCATTTTCTCTATTCCAGGAGAATGTGGGATTTCTTTCTCTATCAAAAATTAGGACATGCACTTGGCCATTTTATTTTTAATGGGAACTAGTTTGAAATACATGCACAGGCACATACATATATACAAGTATGTACATATTAGCATATACACATGTATGTGTATATCAACATGATAGAACAATTCAACATGATAGAACAACATGATAGAACAATCTTCAACATGATAGAACAATTTATTCTGTTAATCTTCGCTGGAAATATCTTCTCCTCTGAGCTTTCTTCCACAGTCACCAGGTTGAGGTGTGCCTGTTCATTCTCTCCACACATCTTAATGGCAGGATGGCATGGTTTCACAGACTGTGTAGAGCTGTGTTTGGGGCTTGCAAAGAAACAGAGCCTCACACTCAGAATTCAGAGTCTCACTGAAAATATTATAGACTCATAGGTTAAAAGTAATGATATAAATGATTTCAAATATGAGAACAATAACAAGAAGTCTAAAATGAGTGTGTATTCAAAGAAACCTTGAATAGTATAGGAAAGCAAACATGGGAGTTTCAGGCAAGACACACCACTGCCCCCAAAAATCAAGTTGTGAAGCACTTTTTGGAGAAGGTAGGTCCTGACCTATATTTAGAGAAAATTGAGGATTTCCCCATCTGTGGAAGGAGAGGGCTACTATATCCTAGAGAGATAATTTGCATGAAAATAGGGAGTTAGGGGCCTGTGGCATAGTGGTGATTGCCTAAATTGATGGGAGTTTTTGTTTTTAAAGAGATGCGAGGAGATAAGGTCAGAGTTTAGCAAATTGCAAATGTCAAGCTGAATATCCTGATCTAATCCTGTTTACATTTGGAAAAAGAATGAAAGTTGTTGAGCAATAGCACACCAGGCTATTAGAGCATTATCTGGATTCTCATGTGGCATTGTACAGGATGGACAAAGGGACACCTGCTTGTAGCCAGGCAGACTCCTCAAGAGAAGGCTCTGGAGGAAGTGCTGAGACAACCAGAATATCAGAAATGCAGATCCGAATAAATTAGTGGGCAAAATTAGAAACAATAGGAACTAGTGACCAGGTCTCTAGCAAGCATAATGGCACCAGTTGAACGGGGAAGGAATATGCCAAGAACAAAATTCACTTTGTACAAAGAAATATTTCTGAAAATTTGAGTATCAATAAATATAAGACATAGCACCCCTCAGGATTTATCTTGGCAGTATAGTCTCCAATGCAGAATAGATAAGAGAGAAGAAATGTTTGGTTGGGGGGAGGTAGGATAGGAATCTAGAGTGCAATAAAGTCAATTTTAGCTTGAGTTCAAAGGAAACTGATCAGAAGTGAGTCGGGAAAAAAATCTTATGTGTTTCATGACTTCTTAGAATGGGTTGCTTTGAAAGGACAAGACAAAGTATTTTATACATTTTAGGTCCAGTAGCATTAAAAGTCAAGTCTGCTCATACCTTTTCATCATTTTTACTGATGAAAAATATTTTGTGGCAATATTTTGTTCTCCTATTTTCCCAACCCTTCAATCTAAGCAGGTGGCAATCTTTGTCACTCTTTTCCTTGGGGAGTTTTGTAGGGCAGAAATAGAAGCTGCACAATGTAGAATATTTCCAAATTCAGCAACAGCATAGTTTTGGTATTCTATGGGAGTAGGAGAGAGAGTCCCTTTGGGAAGCCGAAAAATGTGGGATTTTCCTGTGACCTCTGTGGTTGACAGAGATCCATAGGTCTCATAAACCTCTAGAGCTTTGCTATCAAGTAAGCTCCCAGATTCCCATCTTTTTCAAAGATGTCTGAAAAGGAACCGCACCAGGGTTTCTGAGAGCAATGAGACATCAGGACTTTCTATGCCACCTTTTCAACTATCAACATGTGACCACAGAGACATCTCACACCTTAACATCTTGGCAGCCCTCTATCTCAGGGCAGCCTCAAGAACAATTCAGGTTGACTCTTCTACAAGCCTTGCAGGGTGGAAACTCAGTTTTAAAGTTAGTTTGATTAAATAAAAGAAATGCAATATATTATGATTTATCAATGAAAATTAGCAAGCTGGAAAATTAAATATCCAAAGTTGTGATATATTTTCTTTTTAAATTATTTCTTCCACATATCTATAGCTTGATATGGTAGACTTCTTCAAATTACTTTCAGTCTTAGAATTAGTATTACAATTCTCTGCCACACTGAAGATCAAGTGGTGCATATGTTGCAAAAATTTATTACTTATTACTGTTTCCAATGCTATTTTGATGTTAGTTTTCATCATTCTCCCACACTATGAATGATAGGATTGAACTATGCAGAACAATTTCCTGTAGGAAATTCTTGCTCAAGTTCTAAATGGTCTGGAATTAGAGGCAAATAGTTGAATGTGTCTTGTATTGAATATGATGTCTCATGAGATGGTAGACAACAATTCTGTTTTTGAGCAGTGAAATACCACTTTTAACCTCAGGCCAATGTATTTGAGACTTTCCTCTGCCAAATGATTTCTTTTACATAAAAAATTAATTAACACGTTTTGCATTATGTTCAAGTTAGACTACTTCAAATCCTTTTTAAAGATAAATGAGACCGCTGGGCACAGTGGCACACACCTGTAATCCCAGCCGCTTGGGAGGTTGAGGCAGGAGGATCATGAATTCAAAGCCAGCCTCAGCGAAAAGCAAGGCGCTAAGCAGCTCAGTGAGACCTGTCTCTAAATAAAATACAAATAGGGCTGGGGATGTGGCTCAGTGGTTGAGTACCCCTAAATTCAATCCCCAGTAATTCCGCTCCCCTAAAAATATAAATGAGACATAGTGTTAAAAAAATGTGCTATTTTTCTTCACATAAAAATGTTAATTCTTCTTAAATTGAGATGGTCTCAGGAAATCAATGTCCTTGTTTTATAAATCATTCACTACCTATTTTAATTTTTTCAATATCACTAAATGTCTATAAAATTGTATTGCATTATAATTGAAATCTTAACTGCCCTGGGAAATTTTGCATATGTCATGCTGTGTGAAGTGAAAATCTTTCTATAAGTGGTCCCAGAAATACTATTTTTTTATTAAAGCCTAAGTAATCTGCATTTTTGATAACTTCAGTTAAGACTGTCAACATTTGCCATATACTTTTACATTCTGTCAAATTATTTTTGACATTTTGGTTTCCACTTAACAAGTAAGTAGCTCCCATTCTTGGAGATGTTACTTAATAGATACCACATGTCCAAGGCCATAAATAAACAACATTTATAGTAAAGTAGGTTAATAATACAGCTCAAATACTGTTTCTAGAGTTCTATATTATACAAAAAAGAGCAAATTATTTTTGTAGCAATTATCTGAACTTGCCAAAACCCAACAGAGGCCATCATGCCTCAGGTGGCGCTTAACACTTAAATTTGTACAAACTTAAATTTGTACTAATCTCTTCTGGAGGAAGGAAGCATTAGCAAATGCTCGGAGGCAGCTGCTCATTTTATTATATAGCCAATGCTACCAACAGGAGGGAATACTTAGGAGACCAATTTGAATTAACACGCTTGGAAAGTTAGGGGAAGTAGGAACACATACGATGTTTAAAACAGTTAAAAGGATTGTATATTCTTTCTTGGAGGCTCACTTTCCTTTTTAGATTTTTTCCTGAAATCTTCTCTTCCAGAAATTCCATCTAGGCCCATAATCTACATGTAGGTCCCCCAAATGGTAGTTTATTGGTATATTAATTAAAAATGGAGGATTATAAACCAAAAGCAATCAATTTTTTTTTTTTCCCCAAAGAAGCTGAAGTATACCACTGGGACTGCTAGAAGATAGGAGTGATCTGCTTTGGGGGAGTATTAGCTCAGAGGAAGCAAGGAAAAAGCTGTCATATGCCCTTGTTTAGTACAGAAAGATCAGGGATTTGATCTAGAAAAGGAAAATTAGGGAAGGGAGATGATAAAGAGAGAAAAAGATGAGCTTAATTGCAGATGTAGAGGAATTAATAATTTATATAAAGAGAAAATTAAGAGACTAGTTTTACTAGATCAAGAGGTCTGTGCTACCCATATTAACATTAGAAGTTGGAAAATGTGTTGCTAGACAATAAACACCTCAAAAGAAATATTTTATTGTTGTTGTAGCCTTGTCTCTTTATTATGGGATTTCAGAAGAATGTTGGTTTGTGGAGTTTATTCCCCAGGTGGCTTTATAATTTCTGTTTAATATATGTACTTATTTTATGTAACAAACCTCAAGCACTGATAAATGGCAGGCACTGGGCTAAGTACTAGAGATACTCTTCTAGTTCTGGCTTGCAAAGATTTTATAATATCTAATAATTAAATAGTGATTTCATTTTGAATAATACCTTCATTTCCTTTTTAAAATTGTAATATTCTGTTTCAGTGTACTCTTTGGTTAACATGATGTTGGAATTTATGGCAATGAATTAAAGAAAAGAGGGAAATTTTTTTAAATTTAAGGATTATATTCAGACTAATACAATAATCACTACATTAGTAAGCTCAAGTTGCCATAGAAAATACCATCTAATGGGTAGTTTAGGCAATAGAAATTTATGTCCTCAGACTTCTAGTGGCTAAAAGTCTGAGATCTGGGTACCACCATAGTGGGGTTCTGGGGAGGGTTCTTTTCCTAGCTTATAGATAGCTACTGTCTTCTTGTCCTCATGCAGCAGTGAGAGTGAGCAAATTCTCTGCCATCTCTTCATAGAATAAGGGCTCTAGTTCCATCCCAATGGCCTCACACTCAAGACTTCATGTTAACCTAGTACGCTTTAAAGGCCCTTTCTTTAAATAGCATCACATTTGGGAGTTAGTGTTTTAACATGCAAATTTTAGGGGGACACAATTCAGTTCATAGCATTGAATCTTGTGTCTAATTTGACAAATGTGGTGTTTTGTCATATTTACTGTGGATTTTTTTATTTTTAAGAAATGAAAAGTTTAAATTTTAAGACCCCTTTATACTGCTTTCCAATCACATTAAACATCCATCCTCACATTTTTGTATCTTTTCTTTCCAGGTTTTAGTACTTTACTATTTCTTTGTATATCTGTAAATAATATTTAATACTACAATATATGCTTTCTTATGTTCTGAATATGGTACAATAATTCATAGATTATTCTTTATTTTACTTTTTAAATTATTTTTCAAGATCTCCTAATAGTGGATATGTGTATATATATATATATATATATATATATATATATACATATGTGTATATATATACACATATAAACATATATATGTGTGTTTATATATTATACACATAAGCGCATATATTGCATGCATCATATACATCTATATTCATTGTGTTTGTACACATATGTATCTTATGGGTATATGTGTTGAAAATATAATACAGAAATGTATTTGCATAGAGTTCCTGGTATATATATATATATATATCATAGAATCTTGAAGCTATATGGATATATTCATAACTCATTTATTTTATTTTATTTTTTTAGATATTCATGACAGTAGAGTGTATTTTGATATAATATTCATGCATGGAGTATAACTTGTTCTAATTAGGATCCCATTCTTATGGTTGTACATGATGTGGAGGGAGTTTCACTGGTCATGTGTTCATATTCAAACAAAGGAAAGTTATGTCCGATTCATTCTGTCTTTCCTATTCCCATCCTCTTTCCATTCCTTCATTCCCCTTTGTCTAATCTACTGATCTTCTATTCTTCCCCACCACTCCTCATTGTGGGTTAGCATCAATATATCAGAGAGAACATTTGGCCTTCAGTTTTTTGGGGATTGACTTATTTCACTTGGCATGATAGTCTCCAGTTCCATCCATTTGACAGCAAATTCCATAATTTCATTCTATATGACTGAGTAATATTCCATTGTGTATGTATACAACATTTTCTTTATCCATTCATTTGTCAAAGGGCACCTAGGTTGGTTCCATAGCTTAGCTATTGTGAATTGAGCTGCTAAGAACACTGAGGAGGCTGTGTAACTGTGGTATGCTGATTTTAAGTCCTTTGGAGATAAACCAAGGAGTGGGATAACTGGGTCAAATGGTGGTTCCATTACAAGTGTTATAAGGAATCTTCATACTGCTTTCCAGAGTAGCTACACCAATTTTCAGTCTTACCAGCAATGTATGAGTGAAACTTTTTCCCCCACATCCTTGCCAACATTTATTGTTACTTGTATTCTTGGTAATTGCCATTCTGGCTAGAGTGAGATGAAATCTCAGTGTAGTTTTAATTTGCATTTCTCTAAGTGCTAGAGATGTTGAACATTTTTTCATGTATATGTGGACCATTCATATTTGTTCATTTGTGTTTTATTTTATTTTCAAGATACCTTGATATAATATGTATACACACACTATATACATATGTATGTAAATTTATATTTGTAGGAAAGTGTATATGAATATACATGTATATAGACATATACATACATGTATATACATAATAGAATATGTATAAAATAGAGGAAAAGAGATACTAAAGAATGAACTATGAACACATATATACATATATTTTTAAACTTTGAATATATTCCATTATAAGAATGTACCATTACCTATCCCTTCTCCTATTAGAAAGACACTTAGGTTGTTTCTATTTATTGCTGTTATAAACTCTGCTATATATGTGAAGATTTTCCCAAGATATTTTTTATCTAACCAGAGAGTTTTAACAATTTCAACTTCACAGAAATGCATAAAGTACTGAATCATGTTGCCTCTAGTAGTTTTCCTTCCTTACATACTTGCCAGCATATGATGATAAGAACTAAAAGCTGCTACTTTGAAAGGTAGCCATAAAATGGGATCTTGTTTTAAAATTTGCATTTCCTTGATTAGAAACACACTAAATATGTTTTCATATGATTTTGAGTCACTTATGTTTCCTAAGAATTATCTGTTCATATTTCTTATTCATTTTCTATTATATTTTGCTTCATTTTTAAATTCATCTTCATATTCTAAAATACTTTCTCAATGATGGGCATTTAAAATATCTTCTTCCAAAACTCTCTTTTGCACTCTTTCCCTAACAAATCCTAATTTTAATATCAAATAATCACATTGCATATTTTATAAACATTTGTGAATGGAATCAAAGTGTTTAATTTTATACTTCATGCAATTGGCTTTCATTGTTTTATTCAGATATACTTTTCTTATTTTAATGTTTAATTCCATTATATGCATATACTACATTTTGTTCAGTCTACTGTGAAGAGTATTTGACTTTTTTTAGTTTATTTAAAATATTATGAAAAATCTTGTTCCTGTTCATTTGTCTATTGAGTGGCTTATTTTTGGATTACAGGTCTTCTTTATATATTCCTTTGTGTAGCTTTTTGCCACGTTTAAGAGTGGCATATATTCTCTTACTAAATTGTCGTTTTAGTCTGAAACATATTGTGATGAACAAAGTTCCTAATTTCAATGCAATCCACTTTCTCAATCTTTTGCTTTATGATATTAGTAGGTGTTTCTGTCCTCTTAAAATAAGCTTTCCTAAACTAAGTTCATAAAAAAGTTTCACTACATTGTTTTTTAAAACTTGAGTGTTACCCAGGCATGCTAGTACATGCCGGTAATCCAAGTAACTAGGGAGGTTAAGGCAGGAGGATCACAAGTTCAAAACCAGCCTCAGCAATTTAGCAAGGCCCTAAGCAACTTATGGAGAACCTGTCTCAAATTAAAAAAAATAAAAAGGATTGGGGATGTGACTTAGTGCTTACATACCCCTAGGTTCAATCCCTGGTACCAAAAAACAAGCAAACAAACAAAAACCCAAACAAAACAAAAACCAACTTGAGTGTTGTGTGTTTTACATTTAGATTGATAACTTATCTGGAATTAATGATTTTTTAGTATGGCGAGAGGTAGGTGGAATGCCTTTGAAGACTCAGTTATAGTGCCAGCAAGGTGGCAGTAAACTCACAGGACAGGGACAAGGTTTCCTGAAGGTTGTATATGCTCTTAATCAGTGCCCAACATGGTGCTCTTTCAACCATAGCAAGGATTCTTGGATCTAAGGAATACAGTGGGTAGAAATGGAACTGGTATCACTTGCTCTTATCTCTAGTGATTCACTAGTGAAATTTTCCTTCCTGTCCCTATGACCTTATATTCTGCTGGTCCTAGAGATTACATCCAAAGAGAATAAAGCTTCCACCAGGAGGCATACATAAGTCCATTGAACTGGATGTTAAGATTGCCCTCTGTGACTTCTGGTTCCTTGTGCCTCTGAATCAATAAGCAAAGAAAATTCTATACTGGCTGTTGTGATTAATCCTGAGAAAAAATTGGGCTGCTATTACAGGTAAGGAAGAACATATCTGTAATACAGGAGATCCTTTAGAGCTTCTTTCAGTACTACCATGCCCTTTGATTAGAGTTAATGGAAAAGTACAATAATTCAGGCAGAACAATCGAAGGCCTATACGCTTCAGGAAAATAAGTTTGGGTCACTGCACCAGGTAAAGAATCATGACCAGTTGAGGTGTTTTTAGGGCAAAAAGGTGAAGTACAAAGTAGTTGCAAATACAGATATGATGATGTGACTAATTCCAAAAATGAGCATTGTAATTGTTATGAGTATTTATTCCTTATTTTGTCATGAATAAATTTTTGCATGTGTATAGTATTTTTATTTTCTCTCATTTCCATTATCATATAACATGAAATGCATGTATTTCATACATATATATATATATGTAAGTTTTGTTAACTTTATGTCTCAGTATGTAAGTGACAGGATAATAAAGAGAAGAGTGATCATAGAACTTTGCATCCTCAGTTGTATGCAAGGTATTTGTTTCTTATTAGGAGAAAGTATGACTTCCTTATTGCCTTTAGAAATTAAATATGTTTTAAGGAATATATGTGGATTCTACATTGACAAAGGGTGAACTGTGATGTTTAATTTTGTCAACTTGGCTAGGCTGTAGCACCCAATTGTTTGTGAAACACCAGTCAAGATGTTGTAAAGCTCTTTATTAAAAGCAATTCAGAGATAAATCATTAGAATTTGAATAAAGCAGATTACCTTCCATAACCTGTAACCAACCATATCCAATCACAAGAGTCTTAAGAGCAAAGACATGTTTCCTGAAGAAACTCTTCTGCCTCAAGATTGCAATACAGAAAACCTGCCAGACCTCTCTGCCTACCGGCTTGCCCTGCAGATTTCAGACTCAAGAATACATTAGCAACTCTCACTTGAATTTCCAGCCTGCTGGCTCATCTTACAGATTTCAATCTTGCTGATCCCCACAATTGTACCAACCATTTCATTAATCTCAGGATTCTCTGGAGAACCCTGGCTAGTATAATCTTGTATCTAGAAACAATGCTGTCTGGATTCATTTTCTTATCTAATAATTTGATATAGATCATTTTTGATTTTCTGTGAAGTGTGATGTTTTATTTCCTTTCTTGTCTTATTACAATTGTTCAGGGATCCATAAAATATTCAAAAGCAGTGCTGATAATGGGATATCAAGGGGAAGTTTTTAGTATTTTATAATCTTGTATTTTTTTGCAGATTTCTGTAGATACTTTAACTACAAAGTTTTTTTTAAAAAATAAGTTTTATATGTTTTTAAAAATAAATAATGAAAGCTGATGTGTTCACTAATTTCTTTTTATGCATGTAAAATCAAAATAATGTAAATTTGTTCTTTATTCTATTAATGTAATTAAATATACTGATTGGTTTACAAATATTGAGCCAACCTAGCATTAATGGAATAATTTCCTCCTGGCTGGAATAATATACTGTTTTTATATTTTTCTAGATTTCATTTGGGCATCTTTCTTTAAAGTTTTCACATTGGATTTTATATTGTTATTGATTATTGCTTTATAGCCCAGGAAATGCATATTGTTATTGTGGTGGTGGTCAAAATTTATAAAACATTCCATATTTGTTTTTCTATTTTTCTTTGTTTCTCTGTGAAGGTATATGATTATTTATTATGTCATATCATTCTGATCAATTGAAACATCACTATGAAATGTTCTTTTTATCTCTACTAATGTCTGTGCCTTAGAATACACTTTCTTATCAATATCATTAGAGTAGTGTTTTCAAATCTTTGGTTTTGTTTCTGCTTTTCTCACTTTTGTTCTTCATTTTTAACTATTTCATTTTTACTTTTAACTATTTTTACACAGATCTTGGATAAGCATAGAGTTGTTGCTGTTGTTGATAAATTCAGTCCGAGAAATGTTTGCCTTTAACAGTGAATTTAATTCCATTAAATTTTACTGGATTAGTTTTTACTGATATTAATTACATATTTGTGTTTGAATCTATATTTTCCTGTCTACTTGTGATATTTTCCATATATAGATATACACATATCTATCTTTGTACTTCCTAGCTTCTTTTGAATTTTTGAAATTATTTTATTTCAGCCCACTAGTTTGAAGCATTTAACTGATCATATTGTAGCTAGAGCTTGCCTTAAGCATTTGCAACGTTTTTACTACATTAAAGACTCAAAGTGCATCTCTCAGGGGCTTAAAACACATTATGACACAAAATGACAAATGTTAATAAAAAATATCCTTGGCCATGAGCATATAATTGAAATAAACCCTCATAAGCATGAAGTTTTCTAGAAACTTCATTTTACCCTAAAAATTCATGTTTTCCTCATAGGGGATTTAATATTGTGTGCTTTAACATTGAAGAGTATGTGTTAGTACCCATTAAGAAGAAACTAAGCAAAAATGAACAACTCTTATTGGTTATCTCATACAATGCTCTATCTTCAACTCCTGAAGATTGGGATGGATGAAAGGAGATTTGATCCTACATGTTGAAATCATCACCAGCACAGTTCTACTTTATGTCTCAGTATCATAGTATTTAAAAGAACCAAGAAATATGCATTATTTCATTCACTTCTTTTTGAAATAATGAAACACTATCAGAAATGTACTGGGTTTGGCAGAGATAAAAGTTGTATAACTTTGGAGTTGGTAAGGCCTGTCTTAGTCATTCTTTTTTTTCAGAGAAGCCAACACATTAATGAGCACAACAAACTAGGCACTCAGGATGTGTGTATTGTTATTGTGGTGGTAGTGGTTAGGAGCACCTCTGGTTTTGTACTATTCTTGCCTTAAGGATGTCCACTATCTTAATCCCAGAGGAATGTGATGTAACTGGGAGGACAGGTCTTTAGAAAAGGTAGCATCTAACCCCAGATGTAAACCTGTATTTTTAGTCTTTTGCTCTTCTAAAAACACAGTTAAGAAAGTAAAAGGCAAGTTGCAGCCTAGAAGAAACTTTACAACACACATATCAGACAAAAGATCTGTGTCAAGAACATAGAGGTTTTACAAGTCAATTACAAATAGGACCAAGAGTCAACCAAATATTTGACTAGACACCTCACAAAATATTACAAATAGTGAATAAGTATACAAAAACATGATCAGTATTAGAGAAACTAAAATTAAATTTGCAATACGACACTACCATCCATATACCTATTTGGATGGCTGAAATCAAAGAGACTGTATCAGTACTTGTGAAAACATGAAACAATTGACCGTGTCACTTAAGGATCTTGCTAAGGTTGGAGAAGCCAATGCACACATGGTTCATCAGTATTATATCCCCATCCTTGAGTTCTTCACCACATGGCTTGGTTTAAATTTTAAACATAATCTGGAAAAAGCTCTTAAAGTGTTGCAAAAATTCTATTGTGTAAGGAGAGAGTGGTCCTAGTAGGGCTTTGGAAACTTCCTATAGTCCAGGGGTCAAGAGCAGTAGAGCCAGATTTTGACTGGTCTAATTCATAATCCACCCCTGTAGATTTCTTTGAGCAATAGCCTTCCCAGGTCCTCTGTAGTATGACTGCTCCCTGACTGAGGGGTAGGGTTAGTTCAGCAACTGAGGAGGATGCCTTTTGGTGGTCTCAGCACAGTCACAACCCAAAGCCTGGAGACATCCCAGAGTTAACTCCTTTCCTGTGGTCTGTGTCAACATAGATGTTGGGCATGAACTTGTTGAAGATGCTCCTTGCAGAATTCCTAATCCACTTTGCCATCTGAGGTGAAACATGTGTGGAATACATCATTCCTCTGATACATTTAGTTTTTCCTGGATTCATGATCTGAATGGGTTTCAGGACCTTACTTACAGGCCAAGAAGAAACAACTTTGCCTCCTCCCCGGAGACATTCTTCATCACCCAATCTTTAGCTCCAAAGATTCACCATCAATTGCAAACTGTTTCAACAAGGGGAAGTGCTGTTACCTTAAGAACATCAACCAAAGGATCAACTTGGTCATTGGTTATTCCTCATACAATGCTCATTGAAATGTAAAATGGCATAATAACTTTGGAAAACAGTTTAGCCATTTCTTAAACAAGTGCAAAATATGTTTTCCTATGATCTGAGGATCCCACTCCTTGGTATACAGCTAAGAGAAGTGAGATTACATGACCGTACAAAGAATTTTACCTAAATGCAAAGCATCTTTATTTGTAGTGGCCCCAGACTGGAAAGTACCCAAACGTCCATCAACAGATAAATTGCAGCAATACAAGGGAATGCTCTCCAGATCTAAAAAGGAATTAGCTATTGAGACACAAGAAACAATGAGTAATCTAGCATTCATGGGTAGCTTCATGTTTAGAGAGCGTGGCTATAAATAAAAGGGCAATTAATTATGAAGACATTGACATTTAAGAATGAAACAGATGAACTGGAATGTGAATGCTTAAGAGTACTCAAAGGAAAATCGATCTTTTTGGCAAGTAATTATCCATATTAGTGAATCCAGAGGTTGTTTTTAATATATATAACATAAGCCTTAGTGTATGTACATTTCAAGTTCAGCCATTCTCATTTGATGCTAAGCAAATGTGAATGATCTGCCTGTTCAATTTGTAGTACTCCACAAATATAAATGTATATAACACTTTTAAACAATAATCTTTTCATGAATAATGTTGACCAAGTTGCACAATTTTAAAGCATTGTTGTATTAACATTTAAGAGGCCTCCTACTAATTTCAGCAGCATAGTTTTATGCAAAACTGATGTGAGCAAAGTTGCATGATAATGGTCTTTCTTCTTTATTTTTGCCTATTAACTGCTCTTTACTTCTAATTAAACAGAACCTTCTTTTGCCTTCCATCCCCTAAAGCATTCCAATTCAACTAGGCTTGTCTGCTTCCCCTTGGGTCACTTTTCAAGATTTCTGGGGCAAGAAATTTCCAAAAATCAGAAGTCATCCTTTGGGGTAACTGTGGATTATCATTAGTGCACTTACCAAGTGCTTTCAGGTTCCCCAACTTCAGGCCCTTTCCTGGGTGTGAAGTACCACATGACTGGTTCTGGTCAAGGAACTGAGGAAGAAGTGAGAGGTGCCACCCTGTAAGTTTAAGCACCTGCTACAACAAGATTCTTTCAGGAATCCCTTTTTCTTTTAGAATGATGGTGAGAAAAGTCTGAGTGACTGGTGAACCAAAGTCCCCTGCTTCAGTGATAGAGATGTAATGGGGACCAGAACAATGATACCTTTATCGTATTAAGTTGCTGTCACTGGAAGGTTATTCCCTTTCACAGCACAGTGCAGCTTGTCCTCACTGACACAATAACATATTTTGTAGTAGCATTCTTGGGAATTAATTTAATCTTTTTTTTGGAATCCATAGGAGTGACTCCTAATGGTAGATTTTCTGCCATGGTAAAGGGAGCAAACATTCCTATTCTGGGAACTGACTGGGGCAAAACCAAACCAAACTAAACCAAACCAACAACAACAAACACCTCTATATGATTTTCAAAGCATGTTGTATAAGCAGCTACATATCCAAAGTACCCACTAGGTTGATTGATGCTGATGGTTTAACCTGAATATTTTTGTGTTTTGAGTCTTTAATTAAAAATGAAAATGAAAGCTGTCAGCTGAAGATTTTATCTGCCCCCAATCCTCTTTTCCCACAACATTTTCTTGGCATTTTGATTCTCAGGCATTAGCCAAATACACAGGCAGCTGATAGAAACCATTCTATATATAGAATTCACTACTTAAAGCACAACACAGATGGAGGGTTTCTTTCTTCTCGCTTTAATGAATATGTTTAGTGTAAAATTAAGAGGTCAGAGAAAACTGTTTGGCAATTGCCAAAAAGTTTAGTGAAGCATTTTAGATTGATAACATTGCCTCAGTCTCCTCCGACCCTTCCCCGGCAAAAAACTGAAAAAGATCAAAAAACAAAACAGAACAAAACAAAACAAGAAAACAAACAAAACTTAAGTAGGAAAAATGCATTGTTAGGGTGATGACAGTGTCTCACCAATAATTCTGTAAAATATGACTAACAGTATTGGAACAGGAATAAAGATTTTAGATTTTGGGGAGAGGAAACACATAAACACGATGACTGTTTTTTTGCTATAGACAAATCAAACATAACTTCTTAATATGAAAGTCAGCTACCTGCCAGAAACTCAAAAACATTTTTTATGAACAGTTTTTCAAAGACACTTAAGTCTTCCCTAAATAAAATTAAATGTTGAATCAGCAGAGAATTAAATATATTTATTTTAAAAAGCACAAGCAAAAGGGCATCTGATATTTTACAGACATTCCAACACCTTCAGGAAATTTGAACTCACACCAAAGGGTCTGATAGTCATTTGAGTCTCCATCTGTACTGGAACACATGTGCACACATAGTGCATTGAATCACTGCAGAGGGAAAAAAAAAAAAACAAAAACCTGGTCTTAAATTATAGAAGCTTTCTACCATTCTCCTTAACCACAAAGTCTTTGGCTGCTTGAAACATCAGTGACTTGGGTGATCTGGTCACAGAGCTTTCTTTGGTGCTAGAAGCCGTAATGCTGACTGCAAGCAACTGCTACTCCAGGACCACTGGGACTCTGAACTAATGTTCAGAGGAAACCTAAGACTGAGGGACATTTTGGGGAGCAAACCAAGAAGGAGGAATGTGTTGCTCCTTTTGTCTTGGATAGCTGCTTCTCTGTTTCCTTTAAGTTTAATTATTTATTCCATATTGTCAGCTTCTTATCAGTAATTTGAAGGTGCTAAAAATAGTTTTCGTATTTCTTTCTTAAAACCATAAACATAAACATCATTGTCATTTAAAAATTTTTGGTTTTCTATGTAAGACAGTTTTTTCTTATTTATTTTTTAAATTTTTACAGACTTCATTTTGATTCATTGTACACAAATGGGGTACAAATTTCATTTCTATGGTTGCGCATGATGTATATTCATACCATTCCTGTTAATCATACATGTACATAGGGTAATGATGTCTATCTCATTCCACCATTTTCATACCCCCGTCCCCTCCCCCTCTCATTTCCCTCTTTGCAACCTAAAGTTCCTCCATTCTTCTCTCACCTCCCACCCCACAACCCTATTCTGTATCATCAGCCACTTATCAGGGAAAACATTCAGCCTTTCTTTTTTGGGGGATTGGCTTATTTCTCTTAGCATGATAATCTCCAATTCCATCCATTTATCTGCAAATGCCATAATATTATTCTTCTTTATGGCTGAGTATAAAACAGTCTTTTAACGTATCTGAGAGTAAAATGCAGGAAAGTTTGAATTTATTGGGGAGAGCACTTAATAGATTGTTTTGGGGAAATGTGTGTTAAAGATATTAAATTAATTGCTACCATTTATTACAGTTTTATTGTGCTAGGTATGTGCTACCTAATATGCCTAACATGTATCATCTCATTTAATCCTGACAGTAATCCTGCTGTTATTACCCTTGTACCACAGATGAGAAAACTGAATCTTAAGGAGGTCACTATTTGTTCAGGGCCTCCCAACTTGCAAACATGAAGGAGACAGAATTGAAACCCAGTCCCAAATCTTAGCCACTACTCTGTGTTGCCTTCTTAGACACTCTTTCTTTTTCTACCTTTATTAAATGCTAGTTCCTCTTGAAAGAAGCATCTGTCCATCCTTGAAAACTATCATGGTTTCCCTTGGAAAAGAGAGGCAGATGGTTTAGTGCTTTTGAGCATAGGTTCCAGAGCCAAGCTGCCAACATCAAATCCCAGGACTACCATTTCATTTCCTAGCTATGAGACTGTAGATGATACACACACATTCCCTGTGCTTCAGTTTTTAACCATAGAGTCATGTTGGAGAGATTAAATGAATTAATATGGATAAGACACAAGCTATGCCCAGCAGATAGCATGAAAATATAGGTGTTATTATCATTACACAAGACCCTAAATAGTATATTCACTTACTGAAATAAATCACAGTCCACAAATAAGCTATCCAAGCTCAACCATTCAAATGGTGCAGAATGTCCTTTTTAGGAGGTTAAATAACAAAAAGCCACAGTGCAGCTGTGACTCAAGAGATGTCCCAGTCCAGAGCAGGACGCAATGAAAAAATGATGGTGTGCCCCATTGTCTCATAAACTTTTTAACTCAAACTCTGACCTCCTTGTCTCTCCCCAAGTAGAAATTCACATTCATGACATAGTCATCCCATTCTGAACTTATCTTACATTTCAACAGCTCTTTGGGCCATCTCAGTTGATACAGTTCAAATTTCCTGCTGGCTAGGTAGCACTAATATCTGCATTTCCCTTTTATTCCCTCCACATCATCTCAGGGCTTTCTTCACTGAGGAGGCACTTCCAGATTTGGGGTGAAAATTGAAACTGGAGCAGCAGTCAGAGCAGAAAGGTCAGCAGCATGGGAGGACTCATTAATCAGGGGCCAGAAGTGCTGCTGATGAGGACTCTGGGAAGTGGGGCGCATTCTTTCCCCCACCTGAATGTGGAAGTGCTTGGCCTCTCTCTTCTCTTTTCCTGTGGTGCCTCAAAAAAAGTGTAAGCTCTGGCTCCTTGCCAGTGGGGAGATTTCTTTGTTTAAGGGAAAGTGTAAAGTATTTTCACATTAAATGAAGAACTGTAGACATCTCCAGGAATCTGTCCTTTGAGGGCTTGTTAAAATTCAACAAAGACCTATTTATACTTTAAGAGAACTTCTTCTTCCTTTGGTGGATTGCCTTGGGGATTTTCATTTCTCTCTGCAACACCACTCTTTCTAGTTTTTATCCTCCTTTTGGAGGAATCGTGGTCAAGTCATTTTCCCCTTAATTTTCTCTCGTTCTTATTTAATCTTATCTGTGCTCTTAGTATTCATGATTTTTTTTAAAATTAAGATATATGAGTTGTTTTTTAACCATCTAGTTCATGTATCTGGTGTGACAGATTTAGATTTTTAAAATCACAGAAAATTTTGTAGAGACTGGTGTTCTCTGAGTTTGTGATTTGACTCCTCATTTCAGGTTTTGTAAAAACTCTTCCCTATCTTCAATTTTCACAAAGTTTTGCTAGTCAACAAACTTAGAAGGAAATGTCCCAATGAAAGTTCATTCCCTCTGTATTTATGTGAATTATCTTTCATTTTTAGTGATGAAAAACCCATATTCTTCACAAGAAAAAGAAGACTATACACATGAGGAAGAATTGGGTCCTTTGTGCTCTGTCCATCAGCCAGTGGAGTGCCTCACATAGTGACATTTGTTACTGGCATGATAAACTGACAGTGGATTTCTAGGCTTTCTGGGGTATGGGTGCCTGGAAGATCCAGACTGTGCATGCAGCATGGGCATTTCATTCTGCATGGCTGTCTGGCCTATTCGCAATTGCATCAACAGCCATCCCAGAGTGGTGCCTAGTGGCACATTCAACTCCGTATCCTCAATATACGTATAAAGCAGGATTGCTCATTGCTCTTTATTATTGTTGGTGAATTCCCCCTTACCATCAAAAGAATATTTAAGTGAGTTTTTTTCCTGACAATTCACGCTTGATCAGTTTATCTGGGATTATGTAAAATTTATGTGCACAACTGTCGATACTTTTCTCACTATGTAACAGAGGATATGAAGAACACTATTCATATAATTTAATTGTCTGAAAAGTTGAATCATAGACAGACCTTCTATGAGATTTGGGGGTAAAACTTTAAACAGTAAAATTGAAACATATTAATCAAAAATCAACCTATCATTTTGCATCTAATTAGTTATCATTTACCCTATTTATGAAATGAACAGCCAAGGTTGAGAACCACTCCTGTATCCAAGTCAATTCTTTGAGAACATGATTTCCCTTGGAGCCCTGTTTATGAATGGCTCTTTTTTCTTCTTCATTCTTCTACTGCTGGGCCTGGAGATGGGGCTGATGTGCTTCATCTTCATTGCCACATCTGTTAGTCCTTTCTCCTTCATTCATAAATCCTTGTAGCTTCAATGCTTATGCTTGTGAGACTATCTATTACTCTTTTTTGTTGTACTAATTAACTGAATTCCTATTTACTCTCCCTTTTCTTTCAAGAGATTACTTTTGAGATAAGAGTTGCTCTCTTTCAAACTATTACTTGATTTGGGTAATTTTAAACCTTTGCAGCTGCTCCAATCAATCTGACTTCTTGGTTTCTTTGCTTCCTCACCTCTGAAATAATCACCTTCCCTCTACATAAGATAGTCAGTACTATAATTACATCATATAGTTTCTTTTGTGTTAACAGTCAACTTATTCAAAGATCTCAATTTTAGATATCTCTCTCCATGACTATTGCTTCTCATTTTTTTTCAGTTCTTGCCTATTTATATCCTATAGGCTGAAATAAATTAATCATACCACTTGTTCATAACTACACTTTTATGTCCCTTTTTTTACTAAACTTGCATTTCATGACCCATCATTATAATAACTCTTCTTGCAGTATAGGCTTGCAGAATTTCCTACCTGGCTAACCTGTCAATCTCTTTGCCTACTTTACATTTGCTTTCATACAGCTAAGTATGGCTTCGGAAGAATAAAAACATAATGATTGACTTCCTTTAAATTTATGACTGCTATTTTAAAGAGGACTTTTAATGTAGCCTAACAATTTTATTGTATGTCTCCAGTTCATTTATTCTCTCACTTTCCCTGAAAAAAATATTTCCTACTTTTTCTTCTTTCCTTAAACTTCAAACTCTTCCTCCTATATCCTAACTTTGGTCAATGACCTTGCTTCCAAAGAATGTAGAAATAAGTAGAAGGAGAATCAGCCAGTACTTACCATAATAACTAACCACCTACTTGCATGTATTCCTTGGACAATGGATGAATTTAGGGGGTTTCTACCCAAAGATAAGCCCTCCTGGAGAGTGTTTGCTTTTGCTTTCTTTTAAGATATTCTTCTCCCTCCTGTATCATTTATCCCTATTTTCCACTGGCTCATTTATATCAACCTACAACATGTCCTTATTTCTCCAAGATGAAAAAATAATTTTATTGAATGCACCTTCCCACTCAGCTACCACTGATTTTCTCATTTTCTTTTAAAAAAATTCTTTTAAATGTATTCTAAATGAACTATTCCCTGTTCTTCTTCTACCTTCTCTCTTAAACCCTCTCCAGTCAAGCTTTTGAATACATTACTCTTATCAAAGTTTATTATCAAAACACCAATGAACTCCATCTTGCTAAATGCAATGGTTAGTTCTTATTTGCCATCTGTGGAGTTACATGTGACCTTGATTTCTCATAATCTTCTTTCACTCTCTCACCAACTGCTGCTCAGTCTAATTTTAAAATGCATCTGTAATCCTAGCAAATTTGCACTTTCTTCATGGCAATTAGTTTGGTACAAGTTATCATCATTTTTGTCTGAATAATTGCATAACCTTCTAGTTAGTGTCTTATTTCTGCCATTGTTATCTCAAAAGTTCATTGTGTAGCAGACTTAAGAAGCATGAGTTTATTATACAGGTCACTCATCTACATAAATTTTCCAATGGTTTCTTATTTCATGCAGAGTAAAAGCCAGTCCTTACATTGGTCTGCATAATCTGGTCTGGCCGGGGATCTGATCATCTTCTTCTAGATGCTCTATTCTGCCCAGACTGGTCACCTTGTGCTTCTTCTCATACTTCACACATAATTTGCTGCCTTCAAAGTGTTTGAATTTGTTTTCTGTACAGAACAATTTTCCACCACAAATCTATGTATGCCTGTATCACTTTATAGATGTGTTTAAATATCCTTCTTAGGTATTTCCTATTACATTTGAAATTTCATTTCCTATATTTATATATTCCTTCCTTTATTTTTTCCATAATACTCATTGATGGCTAACTGCCTGTATATTTTACTTGCTTATTTTTTCTATTATAAGTAGCTATCTTCTTTTGGTGGAGTATGGGCTGCATTCTTCTTTGTTAACTACTGTATTTATTAGACTAATGCCTAGCATATAGTTGGCATTCACTAAACATCTGTCCAATGAATAAATGGATTAATGAATGAATGAGTATAACAATGCTCCTGATTACTAAATGGCCAAAGTCATCATTAAGATCCTGGAGGATGGGAGGGATGACTTTATCAGAGAAAATGAGAAAATTTTTCTTTAAAAGTTTTTAAAAGATTGCATTTAAATAAAAGACTCTGACAGTATATTCAAAGAACTGGAACATATATGCAAATTATTGGATTCTTTCCTATATTTACAGCTAGCTATATAGCTTTCGTCAGAGTCACTTATTGTTAAGAATATTGTTTTTTCCAAAGAGTTTGATGAAATGTTGAAATTCAGTGTATCTTTTAGAACTTAATGGTTAGATATCAATTTAAAGAAAACAGAAAATTCACAAGGTTCTACCAGCAATAATAAAAACAAAATAGAATGATTTTCTAATTTAGTGATTTTCATTAATTTTATGGTGCTATTTCCCTATGAATTAGAATCGGAGAAGCTAATATTTAGGGCCAAATGAAGTACCACATGAGAAAGGGAAACCTGTGTTTCATGATACGATTTTGCACTTGAATTTTACATAGACTTGTAGACTATTCCATTCATCCTTGTAAATTCTTTTTGATTGTGATGAGTTATTAGCATCCCACTTTGGATACTTGTGGAGTTTTTGTACCACATTGTTCATCAGTGTCTTCTGCCAATAATTATTGAGCTACTTTGGAAGGTTGGATCTTCTTTCTTTCAGTGAGTGCAAAGCAACCAGACACAGCTTGAAGAATTCCAAATGCTGTCAAAAAAAAAAAAAAAAAAAAAAAAAAAAAAAAAAAAAAAAAAAAAAGAAAAAGAAAAAAAAAAAGAAAGAAAAGAAAAGAAAAAAAAGGGAAAAAATTTGACTGAATTAGCAGAGGGAGGAAAAGGAAGTGGAAAGAGCAGCCACATGAGTTCATGGGCCTGGTTTTTTATCCTGCCTACTCTCGGGGCCACATCAGTGGCCTTGCTTTCATGCCAGAAGCAGTGCAAGTCATAATTAGAATATGGAATATTGCAAAGAAAGGGGAAAAGGCCCCATCTGTGCAGCCACTTTAACTACAAGTCCAGAACCTGTTTTACAGCTGAGGCACAAAGACTGTATTAATACATGTGGTTAGTTCCTTCTCTATACATACTGTAGATTCATTGTGTCTGCTTCTCCTAGGTGGAGCAAACACAGACATACAATATTTCGTTCTCTCTTTGCTGTTACACTTCCTTTCTCGCCAGATGCAGCAAACCCCCTCTAAGCCACTCTGTCTGTACTGCTCTGCACGTTGACACCAATCAGCTTGCAAGTGAGCAGGGCTGTCAGCACTGGATATTTTCTCCTCCATTGTCACTGGTCTAATGACATCCTCTGGTTTATGCACTTTTCTCTCCAACACCACCATAAGCTAGAATAACTCACTCAGTCTGGGTGTTAGGCACCTCTCCTATAATTCATGCCAAGTGAAGGAAATCCCTAGACTTAAGGACAAATAGTGTAGCATACGAACTGAGTGCTGGGCAGTCTCCATGTGTAAACTTTCCACTTAATGTAATGAAACAAAGCATCTCAATGTGTATGGTGCTTTTTTGCAGATAAAGAAGTAACTGGGGATGGGAGGCCCTGGTACAACAGGGGCATTATTTCTAAAACCATCATGGGACTACACTAGGGCTTTATATGTTTAGGTTGATTCCAGAGTGTAGATTATTATGGGAGCTTAACAATGGGTTGTTAATTATTACTTAAGCACAAGTGTTGACTGAATCATAACACTAACGGATCTCTTTGGGAATATATTTTTAGATAGCAATAATTTATCTAGACTTGGTATTAGGTTTAATTAAATGTGTTTACTCCGATACCAGCAGTAAAATGCCACATACATTTTTGCATTTTCAGAGGCCTGGAACATAACGGGTGTTCAAAAATATAATTTACTGGATTTTTATAGCATCTTTGTTTATTATTTTTATAATTTCTTCAGATTTTTGTTTTGTTTAAGCTGAGATTTGTATTCTGGTTTCTCCAAGAAAAATTACTGAGGATCAACATTTTAGGATTTTGTTTAGCAATACTCTTTTAGTCAGCTTCCTGACCCTGTGGACAAGAGCAACTTTACAGGATGAAAAGTTTACTTGGAGGCTTATGGTTTCAGACACTGTTTCTTCTATGAACAGAAATCTCAGTCCATAGAAGGCCAACTCCGTTCCTTGGAGCTTGAGGTGAACATCATGGTGGAAGATCGTGGTAGAGGGAAGCAGCTCAGATGATGATCGGGAAGCAGAGAAAGATTCCACTCACCAGATAAAAAATACATATCCCAAAGGAATGCCTTCAGTGCCCACCTCCTCCAGCCATACTCTACCTGCCTTCCGTTACTACTCACTTAACCTCCAACAGGGGATTAATGCACCAATTTGGGATAAGGCTCCCATAACCCTATTATTTCACCTCTGAATCTTCTTGCATGGTTTCACACAGGAACTTTCAGGGAACATCTTGTATATAAACCATAACATGCTTGTCATTGGAATTTGCTCTACTTTAGAATTTCTGTTTGTTAAAATGGAACAGATGATTAGAATTAAAGAGAACAAACTTTGGGACATACCATTATGGAGAGGTATCTGCATTTTAGTTCATGTATTTTATTAGGAATAATAATACATATTGATCTGATATGTAAAACACACACATCCTGATTGATTTTTTGACCAACAAACATTGACAGCAATGGCTGGAAAGATACAAAAGCCAACTTAATCTTCAATCACTGTATACCAAATTGTTGCAGGTTTCTTCTCTACTTGCATGATACAGCTTACAACATATGACAGCCTCAAGACAAGGGCTAGAAAATATGACAACCTTAACACCACATGCTTACTAAAAAATTTGCTCTTTGTAAGTATGAAGGAAGCCAATGTTTTCTAGCTTCTCTCGACTTTTGTTACAACCTGGAATTGTTGCCTTCCCATTTCTCAGCTCTCTTTAACTAGTCTGTGTGCCCATTCCCCAGATTTCATAAATCTTGCTGTTAATGGCTGTTAATGGAATATCTGAAGGTTTGACCCAATTGGGGATTGGGGATTTGGGGATTGGGGATTTTGGGGATTGACCTTCAGATATTTGCTTTTGGCACTGTCTTGGAGGCCAGTTTTCAGAAGTATCCTATATGCTTGGCTGTCTGTGCAGTGGAATATTGATCTGGAGAACTTCTTGACTTCCTTCAGACCCTGGTGAATAAACTTTTATTATGGAAATATCAATTTTTCTATTACTGTAGCACAGCTTAGCTTATCCTGACTACTAAAAGCCCCCTTTTATCATGTTTATATATCAACACCTTATTCTCTCTACTAAATTGGGAGTACATGTGAATTTTATAAGCTTGTATATTCCCTAGGGCATAAGAAATGTCCAGCATATGAAGATTAGTTGCTGCATGTGGAATATATAATAAATTATGTAAAATACAAAGAACTGAGGCTACCAAATATACATATACATATTTATGAAAGTGTTTATGTATTTATTTAAGGTAAGAAAAGCAGTCTTGTAATCCAAAGAGATTGGCTGTCTCTTTCAATATATCAGAAATAGTTCATATAATTTAGCAAAGTCTCCTACCATATAAAAATAACCTCATGGTTTTAGGATAAAACTATACCCAGATCTCCTGCATAAGTGATCCTTAGAAATAAACTGCTCAATTCAAAAGAGTTGAGTTAGAAAATCTTCCGAGAATCTGAGCAAATTATTTTTCGGATATTATGCTATTTTCTTGGCCTCTGATCTTGGGAAGTGTTGGCACATGGCTCTGGTTCCTGCTCTTCAGATCTGTTTCCTGAATAGAGAAACCCTGGGCACTGTTTTCCTTTGTTCAGGTGGTTAGTCATGTTTCAGGGCGGTGCTACAGGGCAGAACACTTTTATTACTATTTGCCTCAATCTGGTCTGCTCTGCCAATCTTTGTTCCACTTGTGGTCAGTGAACCCAAACTCCAGAGACATTAGTTTCCCACCCAAAATGCCCACCCAGGTTGGGAGCTTGAATTCAACATTTGCTTTTCTTGTCACTTTCATCTTTCTCGTTTGCTTTTACTTTACTCTGGTTCTCATTGAGTTGAACCCAGCATGGTTTTCCCTTAGTTGACTGCTGTGTTGTTCTAGGCATTAATATCATTGTCAGCACAGTTGTGTGAACAAGTTTTATTGGTTATTTTGGGCTGCTTCTGCCAGTAGGAAGACTGAGTCTATAATAGCTATCAAATGCCTTGGAGAACCATTTGTTCCATGTTTGTCATTTGCCAATTCCTTGAAGAGGATTTCAACTTCCTATTTGCAATGCTGTTTACTATTTGTGAATAAAATTATTCAGAAATCAGTTAAAAACCTAGGAAAGAAAATAAATTTCACCCATAATCCCACCATTCAGATACACAACTAAAACTTTGGTATAGTTTTCAGTTCTTTTTTCCCTTAGCAGCTATGTACAGTGAGTTATACATACATACAAAAAAAAAATGTGTCCAACTCAGTTTTTAAAATTGGTGTTGCACCATATATATAATTCTGTGTTCAGTTTTTCAATTTAACACCATATTACAATCATTTCCAGTCATTAACTATTCTTACATACTATGATGTCTAATTCCAAACACTTTCTGATATGTCAATCACCTTATATGCAAACCATTAATTCTTGATGTACGTATGGAATATTTCTCAGATTTGTCTGTGAGAATATTCTGAGTCACTTTCCTTACATTATCAATTTGTGTATATATAATTATTCTAAAATGACTTTCTAGAACTGAGTTTTGTGGGTAAAAAAAGTATGAAAACTTTTATATATTTTTCTTTATTACTTTAGATTTCTTTCCCAAAATGTTTTTCCATTTATTGGAAAAACCTTACATAGCATTAATAATTGTTGTACTTAACCTCATTAAACATTAATAATTGGTATATTTATGCATGTAATTTTCATTTATTTGAAGAGAAGTTAGCAAATAACTTTTTCATGGCTTTCATAGCCATTTGTAATTCTTCTCTAAGAGTAATTTCAACATTTTACCTTTTTTTTCTATTATACTCTACAATTTTAATTGGCCTTTAAAAGATCCTATGTAGTAAGTATATTAAATGTTTGTCTCATATATTGTCAGCTTTCTTCTTCTCTTTCCAGTTTATCATTTACTGCTAAATTTCATCATTTTATCATAAGTCATTTAGCTATTTAAAAATTTTTATTCTCTGAGTATGCCTTTGCTTGCATACATGGAAATATACCTTGCAATGACACCATACAAATATTATCCTATTATGTCTTTGAAAATTTAAGAAAAACTACCATCATAAATGCAGCCACATCAATGCTTATAGCAGTTCAATTCACCATAGCTAGATTGTGGAACCAACCTACATGCCTTTCAACAGATGAATAGATAAAGAAACTGTGGTATATATACACAATGGAATATTATTCAGCTGTATAGAAGAAAAATATTATGGTATTTGCAGATAAATGGATGGAATTGGAGAATATCATGCTAAGTGAAATAAGCCAAGCCCAAAAAACCAAAGGCAGAATATTTTTCCTGATAAGTGGATGATGATAGGGGTGGGGGTGGGGGGTGAGAGAAGAATGGAAGAATTTTAGATTACATAGAGGGAAATGAGAGGGGGGTATGAAAAATGTTGGAATGAGACAGACTTCATTACCATATATACATGTATGATTACATGAATGATATGAATCTACATCAT
The DNA here is from genome assembly GCA_020662805.1 of Glaucomys volans. Taxonomy (NCBI): domain Eukaryota; kingdom Metazoa; phylum Chordata; class Mammalia; order Rodentia; family Sciuridae; genus Glaucomys; species Glaucomys volans. The sequence continues at coordinate 214,421 of JAJEJO010000494.1, forward strand.
GCACAACCATAGAAACAAAAAGACGTACCCCATTTGTGTACAGTGGATCAAAATGCAGTCTGTAAAATTGAAAAAATTTAAAAATAATGTTAAAAGAAAATAAACTGGATTGAAAATCAGAGGAAAGACATTCTGGTGTAGAGCCTTTTATTGGAATTAATTTTGGGGTATTTTAATTCAATTTCTACCAAAGTTTATTGAGGGCTTCTTATTGGTTCAGTTCTGATAATTTGTATTTTCCTAAAATTTTCTATTTTATTTGGGTATTTAAATGTAACATAAGAATCAATTTTAAATTTCAAATTCTCTGCCATATTTCTTTGTATATTTAATTTATTGGGTTAAAATTTCCCAGTGGAGTTGTATTTCTGTCTGTTTTCACATAGAATTTGCTTCATGAACTCTAATGCAGATTATCAGTAAGCCACTATACAGGACAGCATGTTGAAGACTATTACATTTTCTTTGAGGTTATACACTTTATCAACACATTTATCAATTATTCCATTTCATGGCCTCAAAATATACTTTATCTGAAATTGGTATTCCTTATTTGTCATTATTTTTGAGTTTTGTTGTTATTGTCATTAGTTTGGCATATCTGTGTAAACTTTAACCTTCCTCTCATTTTATTTTTTCAAAGATTTTGAAAACAAATGCTATCAGCCTGTGCTTTTGCACCAATGAATGTGAGGTATCAGTATTGAAACAAAGTACTACACAAAGTCAAGGAGAAGATAATGCTCTCAGTTAGTGAAACTAAGTTGAACAGTTTTTACAGAACAATTTCAGGGTTATCTTTTGAAGAAACCAGAGCCTAAAGCCAAGAGTTGGTCCCCAAACACAAGGATCTCTATAGTTTTATATCTGTAGGTATTGGACTGCAGGATTGTGATGTAGGACACACACTAGATGGCTTGATTAGGGGCCTTGGGCTGCTATGCATTTTCTGCTTCTAAAATCACTGTGATTTACCCTTAGTTATCACAAGTGCCTCAGAGAAGAAATTTTATATGTAATGAAGGGGAGGATAAGAGCTTTATCAGAACATAGTTAAATCAACACAAGGATAAATAAAAATCTGGGCAAGATTTACCAGATATTTTGTCTATCTGAAATTATCCAACATGATGAGATTTTTGGTATTCTTCTAGATATTCCTTTTCTTCAGTGTTTTCTGAATTCTCTTATCTTTCTTTTTTGTTTGTATAGTTATTGATTTTGTCGTGTCATTCTATAATTTTTTTTTCAAGTGACAGGTGACTATTTTAAGACGTTGATGCTCTGAAGATGTCTTTAAATTATTTTCACAATCAATATGTTAGCTACAATAGAATTGTTGAGAATTACGTTAGGTTGATGCGCATTCCCTTTCAGAATTTTGAAGACATGACTTTGTATTCTTTTTTTTATTTTTTAATTTTTTTTTTTTTTGAACCAGGGATTGAACTCAGGGACACTCGGCCACTGAGCCACATCCCCAGCCCTATTTTGTATTTTATTTAGAGACAGGGTCTCACTGAGTTGCTTAGGGCCTCGCTAAGTTGCTGAGGCTGGCTTTGAACTCATGATCCTCCTGACTCAGCCTCCCAAGTTGCTTGGATTACAGACGTGCACCACCACGCCCGGCTTGACTTTGTATTCTTGTTTCTCACTGTTTCTGTTTAAAAGAAAGGAGATACCTCATTTTTTGTCTCATATGCATCTTTCTATATTCCCTTTTCTCTAAACTTGTAGAATCTCCTCTTTTCTCTATTACATTATTAGAAATTTCATAGGGCTATGCCTTGGTGTAGAACTCTTTTTAATCTACCATCTTAGGTACTAGATGGGCATTTTAATTTTAGACATCCAAGTCTTTAATTCTGGGACATGTTCTTAAATGATATCATTGATGATTTATTCTTTTCTCAGTTTTCTCTTGCTGTAGTGACTCTTATTTACTCTGATATCCCATCTCTTGCTTGATCTCCACTTTCCCTGCCAAATGGTTCTTGTTTTCCATTTTCTTATTTTTTTCCAATCAAACCTTACATAATTTTTCTTTTATTTTATGACATTATTAATTTCTAAGAAAATTTTTATTTTCATCATTGTTCTTTGTTTTAAAAATTTTTTGTAAGTACTTGAATCATAGATTCTATATCACTTTGAGGTTAATAATAAGCTCTTTCCCAGGCTTTATGCATACATTTCTTTTCTTCCAAAAATTTCTTTTTGTTTGTTTTGCCCTGATATTTCATATCAGAGACTTTCCCAAACTTTCTGTTAACCCTGGGTTGCCTTACTCTATTTCGGAATGAAGGACCCAAAAAGCTGATTTTAAACTCTTCACGTAGACAGGTCCCATTGACCTGGAGATTCACAGATTATTTCTGACCTTTGTTGAGTTCTTCCAATGTCAGTTTCTTAAATCCTTTTCTCTTGGGCAGTGGAGAATTCCCAAGGCGAGGCGGGGTGGGTGGGGTATAAGGGGGCAAAAACTCATAGTTTCTCAGAGATGAACTCGTGGCTCCGACGTTCAGTGAAAAGGTTGGCAAAATTGTGCAGAAAGTCTCTCTGTTCAGTTTTCAGATGTTCTCGTTATCTTCCTGTTGTTGTTTATGTTTCTGCTTGTTTTGTAATAGCACAATTTGCTCTTAACTGGTGTCCCTCATTCAGACAGAGACCCTCTCAAGTGTCCAGAGAATAAATCTATGGACATGAAGTAGGGCGAGGGAGTGGCAGCCAGAGCACAGAGCAGATGTATCAGCAGACAATTGCTTCTCTGTAAGATCTCAACCAGATCTTGCTCTAATGAATCTTGCTTTTCTCAACCTCCAATCCTACTTACAGAGGTACCCAAAGGCATCAGTTCCAGAGCCTTCTGAAGATTCTGCAGAGCAAACTATGCCAAGGTTGCTCATTTCATGCTCCAAAATTGTGTCACTGTCTGTCTGAATCTACTTTTTGTCTTGTGGGCTTAAATTTTTTAAAACAATCTCTTTACTGACTGTTGTAATATTGAATTTCAGGAGAGAGCAATATAAAATGGCTGAAAGCCATTTTTAGTTTTAGGCATTTCTCTTATTATAGCATGAGCAAGTGAATAAATTATGTTTTTAAATGTAAATGGAGATTTTTGTAATTTAAGAGGGAGTTTAACCTTTATTATTCTAAACAATATGCCTAAAACTACTTGAGTAATTATTTTATCCATTCTATTTATAACTTTTCCTATTTCTTTTGTTGTTTTTGTTATTTTTATTAATAATGCATTTATTATTTTTCTAGAAACATGACTTTATTATTGAATAATCAAATGCTTCAACAAAACTTCTGATTCCTTTTAAGATAAGTTGAAATATTGAGAATACTTTTACTCTTATATTCCTATCTTTGTCCATATGATTTGTGAATGATTAAGATTTTCTTTGAATTATCTTTCTTGTGTTAAATGTCTTGTTTTGGAACAATTTTCACCATTTTAGCGTTTAATTGTGTTACTTTTTTTTTTTTTTTGTGGTGCTGGGGTTTGAACCCAGGGCCTTGTGCACATAAGGCAAGCACTCTACCAACGAAGCTATATCCCCAGCCCTGTGCTACCGTTTTTATACACATTATTTAGACTGCAGTTGTTCCTCCCGCTTCCATATGACTTCTTATACCACAATTCCCCAATTCTTAAGGTTTTTTTTTCTTTCTTTGACTTTCTCTGGTCAACTAGTTGTTCATCAAGCAGCTTTAACAGGAAGGCTAGCATATTTTCCAACTTTTGCAGATGGACTAATTTCTTTGGTGGTTCTATAGATATTTTGGCTCAGTAGAGAATTGAAAGCTAGCAATTTTCTTTTTACTACCTCTTCACATTATGTGAGGTATTACTCTTGTGGCTGATTTCTCTTTTCTTCCCTGCCTATATATCTGTCCTAAAATGATTGAGTTTAGAACTCAGTACCAGCTTGAAGGGGAAAGGGGAAAATAAATTAACATCTAAACATGGTACCCAGCCCCATAGTTTCAGAGAAAAATAACCTTTTCCTAGGACTTTTATTTATTTATTTTTATGGGAACCTATTTATTTTGCTCAAAGTATCTGGATATTTTTGAATTAAAAAAGAATTTTAGCAGAACATTATAAGCCAATTTGAGATACAAGTTTGGATTTCTTTGCAGACCAGTAAAAATGATCTGTTCATCAACCATCAGGATGTGATTTTGGTGATGTTTCAAAGCACAATGATTCAATATAAATGTGAGTTCTGTTCTTTGGGAACATTTTGCACTCCTTTTAGAAAGCTTACCTGTCCTTTGAGGCAAAATCAGATTAGCATTCTTGACAAATACTTTGTGTGAAGAGGAAAGAAGAACTAAATACTTGCTTTAGGACTTGTGATATATAGGGTCCATTTTATCACTCCATAGTAAGGAGGTAGATCATGGTATGTTATGGACTGGAGAATTCCCCATTCTGGGTTGCTTTCTTGAACAGTACTCCCTATGAATAACCTTACCATTTTAAATGTTCCCTGGAGACAGCACTGACATGTGGTATCAACTGTGTGAGTGAGAGAAACAGGGTGGCCACAGCGGGAGGCAATCCGCCAAAACAAATTGGGGTAGAGATGAGAGACTGTGAGACTTTCAGTCTCTTGTTTGAACTTGAAGTTGAACAAGAACGGCCTGGGACAAAACCAGAGCATTGGACAAATTAAGAAAATAAAATATTTGGAAATGTACTCTTGGAATAATAGAGAAGACTTCGAGGTCTGGCTTTTAACCAGAGCCTGGAATTGGTGGCTCCTCCAAGGTCTAAATGAAACAGTTACTACAAATGTAACAAATATGGCTAAGTCAAGTTCAAAGGAAGAATTTGACTCATTCTTAAACTCCTAATTCTCTAAGAACAGAGCATAAAATTTTCTACCAATCTGATTTTAACAATATTGGGGTGAGTTTTTTTCAATTTTTTTTTTCAAATTTCCAAGTCATTCTTGCAAACAGAGAGTATACATAAATAATCTATAAAGAAAAATGCCCAAGTTGTGTCAGAAACTCTGTAATTACATCCCAGCTATGTCATTAGATATGTAATCTCTCTGATTTAATTTATGCATGCATATTAGAATTATTATATTTATTCTACATAGTTAAGTGCAATATTTCACAAAAATTCTTTGTAAAGTATGATCTACTACTCACATGTTAGGTATTCCCATGTGTATTTATGGTACTATTCATATTTCTTTAAGACTTATTGATTTGTATGAGTTCATCAATGTTGTAAATAGATCTTAAGTTGGGCATCCCCTGAAATGCTCTTTATACTTGCACCAGTTGGTATATATGTGTATATACACACACACTCATTTACACATACACACATTTCCATGGCTAATTTTGCATCTATTTCCTTGTATGTGTATGTATGTAGATATATGTGTATACATCAAGTAGATATATGTATCTATTTAAAAATGAATCAATATTGATACAATTCACTCCAGTTCAGCTCCCAAAGAATTCATTCTAACCTTCTATTTTCCCATATTAAAACTTCTTTCTTTGCCAATATTATAACTGGCTCTTACCAACAATATAATTATAAGTACTAACCTAATATTCAAATGAAATAGTTTTAGAATTCCTCATCCATATCTCTGAAACAAATAGATTCACCAAATAAAATATATTATTTCAGCTCTTTTTTGTCTCCATCTTCCATAATATAATTAAATTATTTATGTAAAATGATCAATTTCCTCTTTGTCTCCTTCCCCAAATCCTTCCTGATTTCTTTTTAAACTTACCTTCAGTAAAATTAGTTCTTTTTTATGTATGGTTCTATGGATTTTGGCAAATGCGTATGATCATTTGTTTACTATAATAGTTTTAAGACAACAGTTCTCTCACTCAAAATGTCCTTCAAACTAGTAAGACATCCTTTTCCCTTACTCCCAAGTCCTGGCAATCACTGACCTGTTTTTTATCATATAGTTTTGCCTTTGCCAGAGCTGTCCATGTAAATGTAATCATATAGTATGTGGTCACTTGCATCTGGCTTCTTTCACTGAGCAAAACATATTTAAGATTCATCTATGTTGTTGTTTGATTCAATAATTTACTCCTTTTTACTACCAATACTCCATCAGAAGTACCCACAGTTGGTTTTACCTTCACTGACTGAAGGACATCAAGTTTGTCTCCAATTCTCAATGATCATAGACAAAGCTTACATAAATACTATGTACACAACTTTTTTGAAATGTTTTCTTTCCTCCCAGTAGATACCTAGGAGTGGGATTGCTGGGTCCTATGGAAGATCTATGTTACTTTTTCTTTTTTTTTTTTTTTGATACTAGGAGGGGCACTCAACCACTGAACCACATCCTCAGCCATATTTTGTATTTTATTTAGAGACAGTCTCACTGAGTTGCTTAGCTCCTTGCTATTGCTGAGGCTGGCTTTGAACTTGTAATCCTTCTGCCTCAGCCTCCCAAATTGCTAGGATTATAGGCGTGTGCTATTGCACCTGGCTGTGTTACATTTTATGAGAAGCTGCCCAATGGTTTTCTTCCACATTGGTGAGATGTTTTAAAAAATCCATGTACGATGTGTCAAAGTGCATTCTATTGTTATATATAACTAATTAGAACTAATAAAAAAATCCTACCAGCAGCATATGATATTCCCAGTTGCTCAGCATGGTCACAATTATTTGGTACTGCCAGAATAGACTTTAGAATTTGTTTAGACTTTAGAATGTGGAATCTGAAAGAGACCTAAACCATCTTCTTCATTTAACAGAGGTGGCAAGATACCAGAAAGCAAAACTCGCTTGCTTAAAATCACAACATGACAGTGATAAGCTGGACTACAATAAAAGAAAGGAATCCTGACTGACTTTCAGGTTCGTGAGATTATTTCTTTCCAATTTTCCACATAGCCTTTGTCCCCATATTTGGTCTTTCTCAGTCACAATACAGGCAATCCATGAGCCTTATCACCTGGAAGGATAATCAGATATTGAGGAGTTTTTGAGGCCTTTCTAAGGTATGCGAATCACATAAGTGAGTTAGCACAGTCTTTCACTTAGCAACTGCCAGATAGCAGTTGAGAAAATAAACAGCATTCATTTAGTCATCTGGCAAATATTTATCAAGTACCTAACCTCTATTGGACCTGAGCTAGGCACTGAGATCACCATAATTAATAATAATTTAAGAAGTCTTTCCCTACATCCAGTGATGTGTGGATTTAATTCATTTAAAAATATGTACATTGCAGGATGAAAAAGAAATATTTCTCTGCAAGAGTGTATCAGTGTTTCTTGACACAAGCACACACCCAGGGCTAGGGTGTGTGTCGGATGACACGAGCATCTGTGATAGGTTTCCTTATGGAGAAAAAGATAATAATCACTTTGGATTCTCATTTCCTGAGTGAAGAGGTGCAAATATTTTCAGTAAATTGTTGAGATACTTCCTGTTGTAAAGCAGTTTTTAGAGACTTGGAAGAGTTACTTGCTTACATCAGTTTTTAGGAAGTAATTCATAGAAGAACAATTCAATTGCAAAACCTAATATTGTTCCTCAAGCTGCACCCTCTCTCCCTTCTTGCAGAAGAACACTGCCCAGACTTCCTATTAAACACAATCTTTTCCTAAAAGAAGGTTAGTGGCATCAATTTTCAAACAATGGAATGCCATGTGGAATGATAATTTATAGAAAAGAAACTGGCTAAAAAATTGTGCATTACCATTAGACTGACTCTGCATGAGGAAAATAAAGAACATTTACTTTTCAGATAAGACACTTATGACCCCATTCACAAACATAGGTTCAAACCAACACTTCAGGTAGAACAGAGAAATATATAGGTAAATATAGTACAAAATGTGTGTGGAAAAAAATCTGTAATCTATTAAAATAATATTGAAGATGATGCAGGTTATATATTTATTACTCAAACAATGATTTTATTTTTACCTAAAAGTTTTTACATGTCAGATGTGACTCTGAGAAACCATCACTAAGTTACTTTGATTTGTTCTATACATTTGGATGTGTTTTAGAGCTCAGAAGATGTGAACTTTCTTCTTCTCCCTTTTGCCTCAGTTTATTGATTTTTTTGCTCTGTTCTGCTAGCAATTTCTAATCTCATCTTAATATCATTGACAATTTTCTAATGTTGCTACAGGTCTGAATGAACCTGTTGGGTGTTGGAACCAAGCTTTGGAGATTAGACTGAATATTAGAACACGGCCATTAGACCTGCAGATTTAAGCTTGCACAGAAGACATTTGAGCCAGCTCCTATTTAGGTTGCAAGAGCTACGGGGATGCAAAGGACTCACACTTGAAACTAAGTGACAAATTCTACTTCCATGTTACCTCATAATTCTAAAAATAAGTGATTTTCAACTTCTTCCAATGTTTTAAATATAACAACTGATGTTATAATGCATTGCAATGCTAGAAGAATATACAGTGCTCTGAGTACTTCCATTTTACTAGCTACTAGTTGTAACTCCAAAGAGAATGCCTGTTATCATTGAGGCTTAGAATAGACTGATAACTGAATATGGTGGAGGTCAGCAAAAGAATATCTGGACCTTGTGGTGAGTATTAGGACAGGACTCCAGTTTCTAGAGAAACACAGTTAAAGCCAACAAGATCAAGCATTACGGAAGGAACTACAGTAACTCGTTGGTTATGAAAGAGGACTCAGGCCTGACTGAATCAACTATGTACTCATCTGTGAAAACTGTTGTACAGGTCAAGGGCTTGATTTTAAACCTGATTGTATTCCATGTTCAGAAAAGATCCAATGGACCTAATGATATGAAAATGAGTCATGGCTCAGACCTCCCCTTAACTAAGGACCTCACAGGACAGTTAAGACTCTCAGACATAGTAATGTGTGCAAAAGAACCTATAGTCTGGCACTTGGTTAGTATAGCTGCTAATTCCTTAATGGCCAGGAACTCTTTAATCTAGAAATTGCTAAGATCATCCATATGCATTACACTGCAAGGGTGCATTGCTTAAAGGACTGATTTATGTTATTCTCTCCTAAATCGGGAGAACGTAACCTACAGAGGATTGCCAAAACAGTCTCCATCATGCTTTATCCTGTGCTAGTAAAACACATAACAATCACCTCAGCCCCTGGAGAAAACTAATTTCTTTCTTCTTCACCAATATATTAATAGAGAAACTTAAAAAGACTTTAATAAATTTTGTTCAACCAAGAAATTGGTCTAAATAATATCAATCGTAAGAGATGCTTGAAATACTTGACTTGAGAAATTCCCTCCACTTCATTTCTTCTGTAACACTGCAAACTTAAGAAACAAGGAAAACACGGACGTCTCCAGCTCAAAATTCTCCAAGGAAAGTCATCCCATCATATCACAAAGCAGAATCATGCTACCAGAAGGCAATCTGCAAACACTGCTCCTGCACTGGATTTCAGATGTGTGGCACAAAGTAACACCCAGCCAGCATCATCTGACTTCCTATAAGATGAGACTAAAGGGTTTCTACCAATGGTTCTACGTTTTCTGGAAAGAACAGCATTTAGACTTCATGTCTTATGGTTTAAATTCAGTATACAACCATCTGAATATCATTCTTGCCTTATGTATATATTTGAATGACTCCTTTTATTGACATACTTTTAAGAAAAATCTTCTTTAGAAATACGAACAAGATGTTCAAGAATGCAAAACTGGTTTTTAGTAAACTGAGTTGAATTTGAAAGTGATGCTGTGAGGAAAAGAGCAACAAACTGTTTCCTAGTGGTTATGTATGATTGTTTTATTAGGTTTGATAAGACTAAACAGTCCAAAGGTTTGACAGTCTTGACACCTGGCTTATGAAAGATGGAATTCCTGAATGGAAATTATTCTTATTGAACTTTTCTGAAGAGTTTTGGCTGGAAACACGTATCTTTTCCAAAGCCAGTATATTCTCGGCGCTCCTTCAACTGGCTGAAAAATGAGGTACTGAATTCTTTGCTTAATGGGAAATCTACTGTTGTTTTAATACATATTTTTTGGAATCTTTTTGTTAAAATTTTTTTCTGTCATCACTTTTCCTTTGTGGAAATAAATATGACACCATATGGGAGAAAAAGGTTAGAGCTCCATATGTACAGAATAATGTTCTGACTTTAAAGATGAACTACATCTAACCCTCATTTAATGATTAGAAAGTTCTAAAAACAAATACACATACAAGTTTATATGCTTCATGGTTGCTATGCAATACACCAAGTTAATATGGCAACTCTACTTGGCTATGTTTAGATAAAGTCAAAGGTGTTTATAATAAGCATAATAAGGTATTTTTATGCAGCTACATTATTTATCTTACTGGTTCTACTGTGTGATGCACAACAGACCCATTATTGTACTTCAGTTCCGATATTTTTATACTATTCAGCACAAACAATGGATTCCTGTCCTTCCAAATCCTACTTTAAAAAATGTAAGGCTGAAAACCAAATAAAAAGAAGTTATAAATCACAATGGTACAGATGTTGAAAAATTAAAGTACTTTTTTGCTCTCTCACTGTATCATATAAGTTTTTAAATTATGAATTCTATAAAGAATAGATTCATGATTGAAAACAAAACAAAAAAAGGAGCATGTGGATGAATTGAATCAATATATACAAGATTATTTTGAGTAGGTTTAGAGCCCAGTGGAGGAGTTGGCCATTTTGAAAGGTCTGAAACTCAGAAGTTATTTTTTAACTCTAGACTATTTGCTCTACTCAGCTCAAGGGCCAATAGTACACCTCAGCATAAGTCCCTTGTTCAGGGTAGGGAGAAATCCAGCATACCTTTACATACACCACTTTAACTCACTTAAATATGGCCCATCACATCCAGCATGGTGGTTGGTGATGGAACAGGATTCACAAACCCATTACAGACATGTTTGACATCTCCTATCTGATCAACCTCAGATGGTGGAGAACTCACTTTCTTCTAAGAAATTCCGTTTTGTCTATGATCCAAACATGATCTCCCTCTATCTTTTGCTCATTTTTCTCTGACACCAAGAGAAATATTTATCTCCTATTCTACATGGTTGTTTAAATCATGTGAAGATAGTTCTCACATTCCTCCTGTACAGGTACAACTGTAAGCTGTGTTCTCCCCATTTTAAAAATGTAAACTGGTGTCATGTTTGTTCCATATTTTTAAATGAGTTGTCTATGCCATACCCTTAAAATACATTTAAGATGTGTCACAGTGCACTGTAAACACAACCTAACAGTTGAAAGGATAGGGACACTATCACCTCTGTGGTCAGAAAAACTCATCCCCTACGACATTTGAATGAACCACTCTTATTTCCATATTGTCAATCTTGATTAATTGAATTACCTTTCTATCATTAATAAACTCAATGTCTCTCTTTCTGTCCTGTCTCCCTGTGTGTAGAAACACATGCATGTGTGTGTACAAAATACATTTACATAGAGAGAAGAAAATTCTATGACAAATTAAAACAATGAAAAAGAAAATAGCTTTCATTTTTTTCCAGATTCAAGAACATTCTTGTTTGGCATGTCCTAGGGTCAAGCATCAGGAAGAAAATAGTTTTCAGTTGAACTAGATGAATGTTCATTTTTATTTTCTTTGGGAGGAGATAACTAACATGGTTTGTTACTCATTTCACAGTTGAAATATTTCATGTGTCGCATACAGTAATCACTCACAATTTGTATGTAAGACAGCAAATCAGTACCTTCATCTGAAATATAGTTCTTTTTTCACTTGAGCTTTTATGCTTTTTAGTTTTCAAATTTATATTATTTTATTTGAAGGGTCACATAATTGACAAAATAGTCATTGTTAATATACTCCTTTGTTCTAACACTTGGTTCAATTTCAAACTCCTGCTAACATACAGGAATCAAGCTTCAGCTCTGTACCCCCAAGCAAATGTTTCAGAATGGTCCTTGTTTTTCTCTTCTGTTAAATAAAAAATATATGGCTCACCAGTAGTGAGGAGGCTCCTTTTTGTGTGATTCATCATTGCATTATTTATACATCAGCTTACAGGAAAGACTCAGAGTTACTTGATGTCAACAAGTAGAAGGAGGGGGGAAAAGACCTCTAGCAATGAATGACTTTGACTCCACCTGTCAGAATAGATCTGGAAATAGCTATAGATTGTCCAAGTTATTGATTCTCTTATATTCAACCTCAGTAAAAGTTTTAAAATTTCTTTTCCACTGCATTTGTTATGTCCAAGGAATGTTTCAGTACTAAAGATTCATCATTCAATACAAATGTCAGAGCTTTCAAATGCATTGAATATTTCAATAGTGAAATTTAAAAACATGGATATGTATGTATAATACATGTAATTTAATATTGAGAAACTACATATATGTTAGTATAATATATGAATATAGAAGTTTCCAGTAGTAACTGATCTGTAGAGCATGAAATATTTCCTAGCAATTCTTTCACTTATTAATCAGATGATAGTTCATTATATAAAAGTAAGATTGATCTTAGTATTTTATTTACATACTCTAATCCAAGCACAGAGGAGTTAAATGCCAACTTAAATTGAGAAGAAATTATTACATTTTTATAGAGATCAACAAGATAGAAAGGAATAAACAACAAGCCTAGAGAGAAGTCTGGGAACCTCCCCCCAACAGATCATGCTGCTGTGACAGGATGTTAGAATGAGACTGATATTGACTCAGTGTCAAGCACACTCCAAGGAGAGAGACCAAGATATGAGACACATCATTATATGCAGTTCATATTCATAAAAAATATCTGGAGTTCCAGTTTCACCACTCCAAGTACTCTCAGCAGATGTAGAATATACAAGGGGTTGAAGTATGGGTAATTCCTTACAGGAAGATGCTGCTGGAGCTTTACAACCATCCAGCTCTCTCCATCAGAGGCATCTGGGTCTGTGTCACTTTTCCAATCCTTGTGAGCAGGGCTTTCAGAAGGTAGCTTGGCAAGCTAAGGTACATGTTTCCTAGCAGTCGGGGATAACATGGAGAGCACCAGTGGGCAGAAGGGCAAGCCAGTTGTTTGGCAGCAGAGCCAGCAGAGTATTGCAGCAGTATAAATGTTCTGTACTCCCAGAGTTTGTCAGAGCAAAGGACACATCCTGCAGATCTCTGTAGGCCATACGTAGGACAGAGAACTAACATGAAGCTATCTAAAATCATTGTGAAGAAGGTGACTAGGGGCCTGAAAAGATTCCAACAGAGAGAGGAAAATGTTTACTGAGACTGAAAGAAAAATCCAAAATATCTGCTTAGAAGAGCAGATAGTCATGGGGCTTTAGGATAGAAGTTTCCAAAAGTGTAGAATCACTGAAAAGACTGTGAAAGTACTTCACAAGATAAAAAGAGTTCAGTTTAACAGCTGGGCATGGTAGCACATTCCTGTAATCCCAGTGGCTCAGCAAGCTGAGGCAGGAGGATGGCAAGTTGAAAGCCAGACTGAGTAATTTAGCAAGTCTCTAAACGACTTACTGAGATCCTGTCTCAAAATAAAATATAAAAAGGGCTGGGCTGGGGATATGGCTCAGTGGCTGAGCACCCCGGGTTCAATCCCTATTCACACACACACACACACACACACACAACGTCCAGTTTAATCCTATGCCAAGACAAGAGAGTATAACAGATGTAAAATATTTGATTCTCACTCTCCTGCCCCTTTTCATAGGCTCCAAACTATTGCTGATCTGACTAGAGGAGATATTTTATGCTTAATCTAGTTCATAGTTCCAATGAAAATTTCATTCTGGACCTAATAGTTGAAATAAGATAGTGTTTGTGACTTAACGCGATCAATTATATAAGAATGAACTAAAATCATTGGGTCTAGTTTTCCAATCAAGAATGGAGAAAGATTTCCTTATTGAATAAAACTTATAAGAGTTGGGGAAAACAAAAACGAAGTTTCATTTTGATTAGCTAAAATCCATCATTTAGGTTACTTTGAAAGATGCTACCAGTTTCTCTGACTCACTGAAGGGATGGTTGGCCTTGAAGGGTAAAACTTAGGGCACTCTTTGAAGTCTAGATCATGGAGGGCTGAGTCTCTCAGTCTGGGTAAAATTCCTTCTCCCAAGGCTTGCAAGGGACAAGCAGTGTCTCTCACCCTCAGGAGACCATTTCCACTTGATCATGGTACATTAGAAAATGAAATTCAAAAACCAGGAGGTTCTCTTCAAACATTCTGGATTACATACAATCCTTGGGACCTAGGGATTTGCAATATGAAAGAGAATTTCTCACAAGTGACTCAGAGTTGGACTTATTTTAATTTAGAAATATATACATACTTTATACCTAAGTGCTGTGGTTTTATAAAAAATAGTACTTGCTTCATTCTGAATATTGTGTGGAATAGCAGGAAATGTACATCAGTTGTATGATAGGACCATGGGTGAAAAGATCTTTGGATAGGCCTGCGCCAGGAGCAGGGATAGACTGGCTCTCTGTCTCTCTGAGGTCTGCAGGAGTCTCCCTGTCTGCTATGTAGTTATATGCAGTACAAACATCATAAGGGCATTTTTGAAGATTTCTAATCTTGCTTTACTTCCCTTTCTGGCAAATTCTCTGTCACTGGTTATTTTTGATCCTTAATAGGTAGGGGTTTTATGCCTCTAGAAATATACTGCAGTTTTATGGCTCTGCCTGATGAGTGAATTTTTCAGCAACCATATGGTGTAGCTGGCTCTGACTCTATCAAACTCTAACAACCTTCATAGTCTGGGGAGCAGCTTGCTCATTCCATCTTTCTTAAGCTTTGCTGTATTGATTGAAGTCTTTGATAAGTCAAGTTGTTGAGTTTTCAGTCTTAGACAGAAGGTTTAAATAAGAAAGTTTGAAAGTCATCCTTTGGTGGAGTTTTAGTTTGAAAAATTTACTTTTTGCAGCGTCATAGGCATGATAGGTTTATAATAATGTTTCTCATTTTTCTTTCTGAATATTTTAGAATACTTGTTTCTCAAGCCTCTATCAAGTTTCCTGAGATAATCTTAATGTCTATTTTCATAGACATTAGAGTCTTTACATTTTACTGTAATCTCACAGTTTATACTTATTTCAGTTTTTTGAAATGTGCCTCTTTTTCACAATTATTTCAGATTTTAAAGAAGTAAAATAGTAGGCAATATCATGAATTCGTTTTATAGAGTTCTTGTATTGTTCTATCCATGCAAGAACAATAATAAGTAATTTATTAATTGTTTAGTATCTAGTTTATGCCTACCATAGTACTTCCCTGGAGAAATTCAATGTCTATAATGAGATACTACTACTACTATTAATAATGATGAACAGAGCTAAAATTTGTTAAGTGGTTTCTACTTGCCACACACCATTATAGAACTTTATAGTTCAGAGGCCAATTAATTCTTGTACAAGTACATACTAGTGTTTTCTTTTAACATTAAAGGAAAATAAAATATGGACAAACTTAGTGCCTTGCTCCATACAAATAATGAACATCACACACATAGTAAATAATTCAAATTTAGGCAGCCATACTCTTATGAGAGCTCTTCTAAGCAGGAGAGATAAGGATAATTAAAATAGAGTATTCCAATAAAGAAACTCAGTTCCTAAATATTTTCATGAGCCTTACAAACAAAGTGGGTCTTCATGTTGGGGATAACAAAGATCAATAAAGAGAATTTAAGACAGGGGCTGACATAATTGAGTGTAATTTCGAAAAGCACTCTCTGGTAGTGGTTTGGTGAATTGGAGGCAGAAGAGGTGAAGAAAAGGTCAAGTATTATTTCCTGATTTGGGCTGCTTGGTGAATGGAATATTTATATACGGATAGTAGAGGAAGAGTAAGGAAGATTATGAACTTGGGTTTGGAAATATTAGGTGCACTGAGGGTAGCAGGAAATGGAGTAGAATTTGTCACTTAAAATAAAACTACGCTCCAGAGTTATGGAAGGAGTAAATGAGGCCAAGAACTGAATAGGATTGCCCTTGGAGCATTTTCAAGCTTTGACAGAGGAAGCCAAGAACTCCCAAGAAACCCAATAATTCTGGAAGTTGCAGGACACAGGGAGTCAACAAAATTACCTGGTAACAGTTTTGAATAGTGGTGGGAAAAAAAATTCAAAGCTGGCAGCTGTCACAGAAGGCCAAGAAGGGTATTTCAGGAGACAAGACAAATGTCAGTCATTCTTAAGAAAGGCTTTGTAATCTGATGATTTAACAGGTTCTGTTGGATTTATTAACAATGAAATTGTTGGCAATCTTGATGTGAGTTTTTCCATAGAAGGTGTATTCAAAAAGGCAATCAAAGTTGATTGGAAAGAAAACTATGGTGAATGAGCAGAAATATCAAATACAAAAACTCTTATTAAGACCTCAAATTCAAAAGACCAGAGCAAAAATGGGTGGAAGTGAGAAGGGGTAGGTATAGATATAGAAAAATGCATATATTTTGTAAATAAATATAGTGTCAAGAAGCAAAAGTCCTTGGGGACAATATAGAAGCTTAAGAAGAAGGTGTTAAGAAGAAGGTGTTAAGAGGGTGGTATTAAGGGAACTTAGAAAAAGTCAAAAGAACTTTTTGTACAAAAGGAAAAGAAACTGATGCAGGGAATGTAATCAGAAACTGATGCAGAATCAGTAAATAATGTTCTGGTGGATGAGATGGTCCTTCAGAGCTGTCCCAGCTGAGGCTGGAAGATGAAGCTTTGTACCTTCATTTAACTTAGTCACTGACCACAGACTACCCTCCAGGGAGAGATTATCACCATGGACCAATCACCACCTGAAGCTGAAGGAAATCCACAGGGAGGGGTATAGCAGTGAGTTCTTGGTCACCCAGTTCCCAACAGCTGGGGGTGATACGTCAGCCCTAAAGAGTATCCGAATGGACTTCAAAGAGCTGATTAAAGTCTCCTAGTGTGCCACAAGGAATGAAGGTAAGTGGGGTCATTCCTACTTCTGACTTTTTGGCACAGGTATTCAAGATACTGAGAACATACCACCATATAAGGTTCATTGATTCAGATTATAAACTGTATCCTGGGGATGATCCCTCCTTTTCGTATTACAGGTTAAATTGTGTACCACATGTCAAAGCCCTATACCCAGTGTCTCAAAATGTGATTGTATTAGACAACAGGGATATTAAAAAAAAAAAAAAAACTAAAACAACAAAACAAAAAAAAATGTTAAGGCTGTTAAGGTGGGCCCAATTTCTCCTACAATAATGGAATACCTGTAGCTATGTTTTTATAAAGAAAAGATGTTTATGTAGCTACAATTCTGGGAGGGCCTTGTGGCAGATAGAATCACAATGGTGGAATCCTGCAGAGAGAGAGGAGAGAGAAAGAGAGAGAGAGAGAGAGAGAGAGAGAGAGAGAGAGAGATGTCACATGGCCAGATAGGAAGACAGAGTGAGGGGAGGTCCAGGCTTTCATTTTTTCTAACTCTCACAAGAATTAACTCTGGGTCCTACAAGAACTTTGTTAATACCTTCTGAGAAGAGTTTATAGCATGGTGCATCAATTTGAATCCTTTCATTTTCAATCTGGTTGTCTTTGCCTGCACAGTAAGTCTCTTACAAACAATATATAACTGTGCCTTGTATTTGAGACCATTCATCCAGCCTGTGCCTTTTAATTATAGAGTTGAGACCATTTACATTCAATGTTATTCTTATAGAGAGATGTTTATTAATTCCTGCTATTTGGACTATTTATGTTTAATTTGGTCCTGTTTATCATTTGCTTAGCTATTCTTCAAATGAGATTTGCTCATTTCTGAGCTCTGGGATCTGTTTTTTTCTTTCTTCCATGTATAGTATTTTCTTTAAGTATTTTCAGCTTAGTACTCATGAATTCTGAATATCTTGGAATATTTTTATTTCTTCTTTGATTAAGAAAGATAGCTTTGCTGGATATAGTAATTTTGGTTGACAGTTATTTTCTTTTAGGTTTTGGAACACATGATTCCAAGTCCTAAATTTTAGTGTATGTGCTGAGCAAACACAAGTGTATGCACTGACTGGCTGTTCTCTAAATGTGACCTGATACTTTCCTCTTGATGTTTGAAAAATTCTATACCTATTTTTATGGTAGGTGTTTTGATTATAATATGTTGTAGAGATGTTTGTTTTTGATCTTTTCTATGTGTGTTTCTGAATGCCTTCTGTATCTGGATGTTTGTCTCATTTTCAAAGTTTGGGAAATTTTGCTTTTATTATTTCCCTGAAGGGGTTAACCATGCCCTTAGCCTGGATCTCACAACTATCTTAAATTTGTGATTCTTAAATTGGGTCTCTTAATGTTCTTGAGTTCTTATGTATTCCTGTCATGGTTACTTATTTTGTCTGAGTTTTCATGGCCAGCCACTTTGTCTCCTAGTTCTGAGACTCTGTCTTTGGCATGGTCTATTCTATTAGATTTTCAACTGAATATTTTATTTGGTTTATTGTGTCTTTCATGTCCCAGATTTTTGTTCAATTGTTTTTCAGTTTCTCTATCTCCTTATTGAATTTTTCATCCATATCCTGCACTAATTTCCTTAACTCATTCAGTTGTATTTCTGTGTTTTCTCAGAATTTATTATCATATTTATAATCATTCATTTGAATTCTTTGATATTTCATCCACTTTGGTATCATTGGAATAAGTTACTTGTGAATTATAAACTTCAGGAGGTGTGGTTGTATCTTTTTTCATATTTCTTGTATTCTTGTGTTGGGTTTTATGCATGTGTTGGGATACATTTCTTATCCACCCTTATGTGTGAATGTGTAAGCCATATGAGGGCACTACCTTGCCTTGCCAAAGTGTCCTAGAGTGACTTAGATTGAGGTAGGTGTGGTCTCTATTGCCTTTGTATTAATTCTTTATCTATTTTTTTTTTTTTTTGAACAGCAATGGCTGTTCATGTATGGGACTTGCCAGCCTCTCACTGCTGTTCATTGCTTTTGAACAGCAATGTTCAAAACAGCAACTGTTCATTGCTTTTGAACAGCAATGGCTGTTCATGTATGGGACTTGCCAGCCTCTCAACCCATCCATTCCTACTTGGGGCCAAGTTGTTGGTTTGAATTTTTTGTCTCTTCTATTCTTTGTATTAAAGTATAGCTGAAGTCTGTGTGTGGAGCAAGGTACACTCTGTTTTATTTGGCAGCAATCTGTGAAATTTTAGTGTCCCTATAGATTTCTAGTACCTTATAGAAAGGGAAGAAACAAACAATAGAAACAAGCAAAAGAAAATCATTACAGCATTAAAATAAATACCTAGTACTTACCATAGCACCTATAATACTACTTATCACAAAAACAGGAATGTGGGGTCAGCAGTTGCCAACAGCAAAACAATAAATAACCATGAAATAGATCTGGCATTGATGTAAACAGCAGGTGTCAATTATGTAATACACAGTACTAACAAATGCCTCAGCAAGAATGGTGGGGGCAAGAGTTATATAAACCAAATGGTTCTAAAAAATGGTAAAAATACAGTTCATTAAGAGAAAAAAAATGTGATGAAAGTAGAAGAAAATTTAGAATGTCCAAATCAGAGAGAATGAAGAAAATATGTAGCAAGTGATGGTTATAAATAAGGAGGAGAAAGAAAAAACTAAAGGGAGAGAGAAAGAGAACAAGAGAATATGTCTATTAGTGAGAGAAGAAAGAAAGAAGAGAAACAAACAAAAAACAAAAACACTAATGCTCAAAAGATAAGAGGAAAAAATACCGTAAACAAATATTAAAAATGAGAAGACAGAAGCAAATATATATACACATATATATTTATATATATGTAATATATCATATATTTATATATATATGATATATAGATATATATCTCTCCATATATATATATCAGTACAGCAAGCACACACATAAAGAGAAAAAGAGAAACAATAACAACAAAAAGATTTTTAATGGAGAAGAAAGAATTGTCTCCAACAAGGTAGTTAAAGCTGTTCTTGAGAATGGATGTCCATTGCCTATGCCTGACTCTCCCTCTTTTTATTTCTTCTTAGGCTATATTTAGAGAGAGACTGACAGGGAGAGAGAAAGAAAGAAAGGATTAGGGCTGTTACCCCTTCCTCTTGTTGGATTACTCACAGAGCTTTCAGCTGGTATGGCCTAGAATTGAATCTGGTTGAAATAACTTCAGCTTCCCTTCTCATCAGCATAAGGTAGGATGAAATGGGAAGTATTGCCAGTTGGAGTTTTGTCTGGACAGACCACATCAATGCCCTCCCAGGGTAGGTCTACTACAGAGTTCTAAGAAGGTAGTTCCAGGGGCTGGGGCCTTGATGTAATCAGGCTTTAGGGATTTTGATGGGTGGTATCTGCTCTGGAGGGACTTGATCAACACATGCTTAGGGCCAGGCAGATGCCGATCTCTTCTGGAAATTTGGATCTCAGGATACTCTCAAAAATTCTACTCATGGGGCAGGGGAGTCAATGCTTCACGGGTCTCTCAACTCTGCCTGCAAATATGGCTTCTCAGGGTTATTTTCCTGAACCTGTTCCATTTCCCAATCTTCTTCAGCTGGTAATGGGAACCACAAGACTCTAGGGATAGTAAGTTGCACTCCCCTCCATATTTCTGAATTCAATTCCCCTGGATATAATCTTTCCTGTGCCTGTTTCACTCATGTTCTGCTAGGGACACCCTAGGCCACACAGTAGGCACCTGCCTGGGCAGCGTGGCAATGTTTGCTACACTGCAGTAGAAAGCTGCAGCATGGCCTCCCCACCTGCCAGTGGAAAAATACAGAGCACTTTTCAAACACCAGTTAACTGTGCAACCTCCGAATCAGCTAAGTTCAGGTTATTTAACTGATCTAATTGTTTCTCTGGGCCAAATTTGTCCTTTGTGTGTCTCTCTCTGTGTTATCCCTTCGTCTATGGTGAACCAGCACCACTGCTGTTGTCATATCAGGCTTGGCTCCAATGCACTCTATCTTATTCTTTGTTCAGTGCACCTGGATTTCTGAATCCATAAGAGACTCTCACTGTCCCATATTGAATTTCAGTCAATTCCCTCCCTCTTTTACACACCAACTGGGAAGAGGGGCTCCTTCTGCTTGAATTTTGAGCCATGGAGTAACTGGAAAATCTCATCTCTTCTATGTCCTTCCTCCTCAGCATCACTGAGGACCAAGCCTCCAACACATGGACTCTGGGGAACATATTCAAATGATATCCAAACCATAGCAGGGCCTTAATCTAGTCTGATTTGTGTACTTTAAGAAGATAAAATTTGAACACAAAGAACTTAAGAAATTTAGGAAAAGGAGTAAGCAAGAGAGAGTGTCTGAAGATGTGGAGACATAGTGAATACCTAGATAATGTGAAAGTCTATAGATTTCATTAATATTTTAAATTTTAATGAAAGATAATAAGAAACTTTTGAATAATCAATAGTAAGTTTAAAGAGTCAAGGTAGCATCATTGCATTTGGTTTTAAAAAATCTTTCTGGGGACAATATTTGGAATATTTGGGAATGGTTTGGAAAAGGATCAGAATACAACCAAGAGAGGCATTGTAGTGATTGTACAGGTGAAGAAAAGTAGAAAAAAAAAAAGATTTATGATAAAGTTGAAGTTTTAAGGACTTGAAAGTGGATTATTTATGACATTGAAGGACAGGAAGGTATCAAGGAAGACATACAGAAACAGATTTTGGCTGCAAAACTGGTGGGAGTGGGTATGATGTTGTATACACGAACACTGGAGGTTCTGAAGATTGAATATCTGAAGAAATCTGTAGTTAAGTCAGCACCTATAGATACTTTGTGGCAAAAGTAGGGTAGTGGAACTCAGTCAAGAAAACTAGACCAGAAAAATTAATTTGGGAGTTGTAGAATTAAGATATTTTAAAACCAAGGAAAAAATCTCTTAAATATAAATAAGAGGGAGAGGGAGAACTTTAATAAAAAGGCCAGGTAGGGGACATGAAAAATGTTTCAGTTTGATACTTGATAGGACTCATTTTCTAAACAATCCTCTAACAGTTTCACATTCCCTTTTATGTTCAATTCCTTGTTTTCTCTCTAAATCCCACATTCTTACCTCTCCTCTTGATAACCTCAAAATCCTATCAATATGGGCTACTTGACTCTAGACCACTACAGAAGTTTCACCAGAAACCCTTGTTATGCAGTGTGGATGGGTTCTAGAAAGTATTGTTTGATACACTTATTGAGGTTTAATTAAGATACAAAAAAATTGCACAAATTTTAAGTATACTTGCTTGGTGAGTTTTGGAGTTTTGACATTTATATGTGATTGTGACATTATTACCACAACCAATAATAAAATACCCATCATCTTTGAGGTTGTTTGGGCACGATACAACCCCATATTGTTAACTTATAGGCACAAGGTTGTACAGCAGATCTTTAGAATTTTTTCAACTTGTGTAACTAAAACTTTTTTTCTATTGAACAGAAACTGCTCATTTCCTCCTGCCCCCAGATCCTGACATTTATCATTCCACTTTGTGCTTCTATGACTTTGACTAGTAGAGATTCTTCTTATAAGTGGAATCATACTGTATTTGTCCTTCTGTGACAGGTTTAATTCACTTTGTACAGAGTTTTCCAATTTCATTTATGTTGTCACATATGATTATTCCTGAGGTTCATTTCTATTTTCACGAGATAGGATTTCCTTCTTTTTAAGGGAAAATAATGTTTCATTGTGTGCATATCCCACAAATATGAATATCTACCCATTCATAGATGGATATTTAGGTTGTTTCTATACATCCTGGCTACTGTGAATAATGTTATAGTGAAAATGGACTCACAGACATCTCGTCAGTGTACTGATTTTAATTCTTTTGGATGCACACGGGGAAGTGAGATAGCTGGGTCACATGGTAATTTCTTTTTTATTTTTTTGAGAAATTGCAATACTGTTTTCCATGGTGGCTCCACCATTTTACCTTCTCATCAACAGTGTATAAGGGCTCTCTGTTCTTCCCATTCTTACCAACACTTGTTATCTTTCTTTTTATAGTCATACAAACATGTGTGATGTGCTATCCAGTATAGTTGATTTATGTTTCCCTTTTGATGACTGATGCCAACCATCTTTTCATTTACTTGTTGGTCATTTGTACATTTTATTTTTAAGAAAAGTCTGTTCAAGCTCTTTACCAATTTGGTCGGAGGGTGTATTTGGTTTTTATATTGGGTTGTAGAAGTTCCTTATGTATTTTGAATGTTAATTCCTTATCAGATGTATAATTTGCAAATAGATTGTGCTTTTACTCTGTTTCATTTGATATGCTGAAGCTTTTTGTTCGATGCAATCCCTGCTGTCTAAATATACTTTTGTTTCTTGTCATATCCAACAAATTATTGTCAAACCTAATGTCATGAAGCTTTTCATCCAGGGCCTTTTCTGGTTGTTTTGTCTTTAATTCATCTTGAACTGAGTTTAGTGCATGTTGTAATATGAGTCTTTTCTCTATGAATATCTAGCTTTCTCAGCACTCTTTGTTGAAGAGACTAATCTTTCCCTATTGTGTATTCTTGGCTCTCTTGCCAAAAATGAGTTGAAAATATTTTGTGTGTTTTTGTCTGGACTCTATATTCTTTTCCATTGGTCTCTATGTCTGTCTTAATGCCAGTACCATACTGCTTTGATTACTGTAGCTTTGTAATATATTTTGGAATCAAGGAGTGTGCTGCCTCCAACTTCATTTTTTTTTCTCAGGATTGCTTTGGCAATTCTGGGTCTTTTATAGTTTCATATGAATTTTAGGATTGATTTTCCTACTTCTGAAAATTTGTCAAAGAGATTTTGATAGGGATTAAATTGAAACTATAGATTTCTTTCAATAGTATGGGCATTTTAATAATATTAATATTCTAATCCATGAATGTGTGATGTCTTTATATTTATGTCTTAATTTATTTCACCAGTATTTTATAGTTTTCTGTGTACAAGACCTTCAATTCCTTGGTTATGTTTATTGCTAAATTATTTTTGAGGTTACTGAAATATTTAAAAAATGTCTTTTTTGGATAGTGGATAGTTCCTTGCTAGTGTGCAGAAATGCAACAGGTTTTTGTATGTTGACTCTGTACCCTGAGGTTTTACTGAATTCCTCAATAGTTCTAACAGGTGTGTGTGTGTGTGTGTGTGTGTGTGTACATGCACATGCACATATGTCTGTGTAGTCTTTGGAGTTTTGTACATATGTGCATATGTGATCATGCCATCTGTAGATAGCTCTTCCTTCCAATATATCTTTTTAAATTTATTTTTTCTTGCCTAATTGTTCTGTCTAGCACTTCCAGTACTATATTGAATATAAGTCAATTTTCTCCTTCTTCTCTTTCTAATTTGCTGAGAGATTTTTTTTAAAGTTAAATTTTGTCATAAGCTAGAAAGCCATGTGTTGAAATCCAAATGTTTCTTCCCAATCTAAAACATTTCTGAAAGCTCCTTTTCTTTTTAAAACTGTCTCTTTTATGATTTTTTCAGTTATGCTTATGTCAGGGAAATATGTTGCTATTCCCATTTTATTGTGTTTAAACATGTCTTTCCTCCTCTTGAACCAGGATGTGCCTCAGGATGTGTGAGCTATTTGAATTCAGTGACCATGTCACAGCAACTTATCATTCCAATGTTCAGCCCAGTGCATGACAAATAAGTAGTGGTCAACAGATGTTTATTGAATTAATCAATGAATAAAAACAGAATAGATGAGCAGGAAGTGGTATGTGTGACAGAGTCAAGTGATTACCACACTAGAAAAGGGAGTCAGTGACTATTAATAATTCAAATCACTGGAAGGTTCTTATATGACTTCAGTCTTCTCTGTAGCCTTCTCTGATTCCAGGGAAAAGCAATGGGTTTAAAGATGTTGTCATATATACCAAATATATTAAACTATTAATCAAATATTTTAAAAGTTGTGTTTCATGACACTGTAAGAGTGTGCACAGTAGAGTTCTAGTAAAGATTTTTTAACAGCTGCATGAAAAATTTAGAGGCACCAGTAGGAACGCCTGAGGTTATAAAAAAAAGGCAGAGAAGAAATGAATCATTTGACAAAATAATGACTAAGAAAAGAAGCAAACATTTTTCTATTAGTCAAATGTCAAAGTATGTTGCAAAAAATCAAAGAAGTTTAAAAACAACAAATCAAAACATGATTGCTTCAGGCAGAAAAGAAATATCAACCGAACAATAAAGGTTATTTCAGAAGGATTTTAGCTCTGTTCCATATCCACCAGCAAGCTGGCAGTAACTTGGTTTTAACAATTTACTTTACCAAAGATGACAAATGTGTCAGAAATTTCATCATAAACAAAAGGAGAAGAGAAGAATGGAAAAGCAGAAGACTAAAGTTAGAGGGGTTGGGAGGTGAGTGGGTGGAGCCTCATGGGGAAAAATGATACTGTGTTTCAGCGACCTGTGTCTTCTGAAAAAGCAAAAGTTATTATTTTGTTTTCTTTTGCTCTTTGCTTAAATGAGCTTCCTTACAGTAGAGGTGTATTTATTATTAATAATAATAATAATAAAAAAAAAAAAAAACTAAATTCCAAGATCCATCAAGGAGCAAAGAAGGGGCTAATGAAGCAGCATAAAGCTGTGTCTGACCCAGGAAAAAAGAAACTAAATAGCTTAGTGGAGTTCTGTGTACTAAGATTGCCATCCACTGATCCTTGGAAATTGAAGTGGTAGAAATCTAATGACTTGGCATCAGGCTTGAATCTCTCACAATTTAAACTCTTTTCAAAATCTGTATATTTTTCCTAAAGAATTGGGGTTCTTACTTTATATAGTGAGTCAAAATCTTTGAATACACAATTTACAAAAATTTATTTTAGAAAACTTTAGTACCAATAACTTGAATGAAGTGAATTTATGTTGCAGATTTCATGTCCTTAAAACCATTTGTGATTGTAATCAAAATCATAGTATTTTTCTTTCCTTTACAAAATTTGAGGGCATTTTGAAAGGAACTTTTTCATTATTCAAAAAGAAAATGGTTAGTCTTCTTCTGCCCATCACCAGATGGCAACATGAGTTTGTAATTTAGTTAAGGTTATTCTTAAATAGGTGATGAGAGTCCATCCTTTTTGTGATTTATCAATATGGTTGAACATGAATGAATGATCTAATACACAGTTACCTGACATATTTGTTTCCTTTATCTTCCCTTAATTCACCACAAATAAACTGCATCTAAAATGACATTATAAGCTGACAACTTTATGAAGCTATTCAAATATTTCCTCTAGGAACCTTTTTTAATAATAAAGGAATTTTCTGTATTTGGGTTTTGTGAAATTAAATGGCACCTAAGATATTTTGATTGGACTGTGTACTACCTATTGCTTTTAGATACAATGACTCATTCAATGAAAAATATTTTTTCTCATGTCATTTTCTGGCATTTTTATACATATGAGTCAAAAACATTTACTTTGAAAAGAATCCAAATTTTGGAATATCTGTTTTCTTAAAATTATATTGTTATAGATAATATACATACATATATATGTCTTTCTAGGTCATTTGCATTCAAATTCTGAAGT
Organism: Glaucomys volans; assembly: GCA_020662805.1. Taxonomy (NCBI): domain Eukaryota; kingdom Metazoa; phylum Chordata; class Mammalia; order Rodentia; family Sciuridae; genus Glaucomys; species Glaucomys volans. The sequence goes on from JAJEJO010000494.1 coordinate 240,980, forward strand.
CACCTAATACAGGATTTTATGTTTTTTAATGATTACAGAGATATCAAAAATTCTAGCTTGATAAAAAATGGGTTCTATCAACACTGGCAAGAAAATAATCACTTTGGTCATTTTATTAGATTCCAAGTTTTCACTTTATACTCAGTAAGTCATTTAAATGCATTCAGTGTTTTCTTCAATGACTCATCTATGTACTATGTATGTTCTTGAATATCTACTCATTCGTTAAACTTTCATTGTCTCAAATTATGAGTAAGATGCTGAGGCTACAACGGCAAAAAAAAACTGTATAATCTCCCATGTCCATGAGTGGATAATAGTTTAGCAATAAAAGAAATGAACAATCAAATCACCACAAGACATGAAGGAATCTCAAATTCGTATTTGTAAATGATAGAAAACAATCTCAAAAGACTATCTATTGCATGAGTCCAAGTATATGACATTCTAGAAAAGGCAGATGAAGAGGGCAAACAGATCAGTGGTTGCCAGGGTTTAGGAGAAGGGAGGGATGAATAGGTAGAACACAGGGTATTTCGGGGCAGTGAAACCATTCTGGGTGACAATGCAAGGATGGATCCATGTCATTATGCATTTGCAAAAACCAATAGAATGCACAACAGAGTGAATCTTTATGTAAACTATGGTCTTTATTCAACAGCAATAAATCAATATTGGCTCACTAATAGCAATAAAGATATGTACTAAAGCAAGGTATTTATAATAGGGAAACCTACAGGGCAAGGAATGTGTAAGAAAGCTATGAGCATGCTACTCAACTTTTCTATAAACCTAAAACTGTTAAAAAATTAGTCTACTGATTTTAAAAAAAGTCTATGTTCCTTGCCTCCAGGATTTCAAGATGTCATTGGAGGTGTAATATGCATAACTACTTGTATTAGTGTGCAAGTGTTACTCTAACAAATTACCACTAACTTGGTAGATTTAAGGAACAGAAGCATTCTCTCTGAGTTCTGGAGGCCAGAAGTCTGAAATCAATGTGCTGACAGGGCTAGGTCCCTCTAAAGGCTTCAAGGGAGAATTCTTCCTTGCATCTTCCAGTTTCTGGTGGCTCTATGTGTTTCTTGGCTTGTGATCATCCCATCTCTGCCTTTTCTCTGTGTGTCTCTTACAAGGACACTTGCTTTGGATTTAAAGTCCACATGTTACAATCCAGAATGATCTAATTGTGAGATTCTTAATAAATATCTGCAAAGAGGCTTTTCTCAAACAACTTCACAATCAGAGATTTAGGAGATTATCATGCAGACATCCCTTTTGAGGGGCTACCTTTCAATGCACAACAGAGTGTGAATACAGTGCCATGACAGCGAGGTATGGAACTTCTCTGGGAGCCTGACAGGAGATGAGCACTGATGGTTGAACTGGTGTTTGCTAGAGTGGTGCAGGAGTGTTGTGGTGCACGAAGTAATGGGATGCCACCCAGGGAGATGCTCCATGCAAAGAGAGAGAGACAGGCAACAGACAGTTCTGCTCAGGAGGTAGTTAGAAAGTGTCCCTTAGAGACAGTGGATGAGGACTGAGGAAATGATAGCATATGGTTCTGAGAGGTCAGGCTGTGGCCAGATTACAAAGAAGTCATTTGAAACTTTTAGTTCAAAAATTCCTTAAAGAAAAGATCAGATTGGTGGTTTTGAAATAGTACCGTTGACAGCAGAATTAGGGTTTTAGGAAACAAAGACTAATGGTAGGCAGATTAGCAGATTCAATTCAAAGAAATCCTACTTTGTGTCCTCAAGAGAGTGGACTGAGCAGAAAGATGAGAAACAAGAGACCTTTTGGAAGTAGAATAGACAGCATGTGCTGAGTTACTGAATTTGATGAGCACAGGGGGATGCGAGGGTGACCATCTACTTTATGACTTCAAAACTTAGCCAGTTTGATGCCAATATCCAAACAGGGATGTTGGAGTTTTATGTGGGGTATAGAAAATTATGAGTTCACTTTTGAATATGTTTAATTTTGTTGTATTTTGTACCGAAGTTTTAAGTTTGCCATATCAAAATTTTTGCTTCTGCACAGTAAAGGGTCCTGGAAAAGGAAAGAAAGAAAGAACAAAAAACTTTGAGGAGATCTTTAAAATTAGCTGTAGAAAATTTCCCACTTGGGTCCCTCCTGGTCAGTTCCAGTCACAAATGACAAGCTCCAACAGACCACATGACTATGAAAACATAAAATTAGTGAGGAATCACAAAGCAGGAAAGAAGCATTAGCAATCTACAGTATCTTCATATAATGAAATTCTACCTAGAAATGAAAAGGAATAAGTGAGAGTGAACTTAACAACTTGGATGAGTCTCTAACACAACATCCCAAGTGAAAGATGACAGTTCAAAAGGCAATGTACCATATAACTCCATTTGTTTAACATTTTAAAGACAAAAGTTACAGGGATAGAGAATAAATATATCAGTGGTTTTCAGGAGCTCACAGATTGGGGAGATACTGACTGCAAGTAAATTAGGAGGAAATTTTTCTCATGATAGAGTTGGTCTGGATCTTGTTTGTGGTGGTGTTTGTACAAGTATAAACACTTGTCAAAAGGGGCAGAACTGTGCAATAAGAAGGTGAAATTTACTATAATTTAAATTATACCTTAATAAAAGTAGAGTAAAAACATTGTCCTAGGAAAACCATATTGTTCAAAGGCAAGGGTAATAAAACGAATTATCCAAATGTAACCCATAGCATACGTCCCATTCTATTTTGACTTAATGGTGACTGGTGAAATTTTAAAAAGAGGGAAAGGAAAATTTTAAGAAAATGCAATTTGCCAACATTGAAGTAAAGCAAAAATCTAATTTTCATTTTTATGAAAAATTGAACAAGTTGTCAAATGAAAATATTACTCAACAATTCATGTAAAAATGTGCTAAAAAACATCTATTGCTTAATTTCCTCATTACATTAAATTAACATAGCAATAAAATTTTATATATATATGTATGTGTATATATATATGTATGTATATATATATATGTATATATATATATATATATGGAAGCATTGCTAGATCACAGAGGTAAGCAAAAGACCCACAGAATGTTGCTTTCTTCCCTCTTATTTTTATCTTAGGGGAGCTGGTGCAATGAAAGGAGAAATCTATGTTCCAACATAAAAAATAAACACACGATCGCTGTGACAGGGACTGATTCAGTACGGAAACATTGACTGCAGAGGCATTCTGGCTTACTTCAAAAGACTTTCAATAACTGCCAAAAGAGTTTATTTGGATAGTTTCAGTTTCATGTGTTTAATCAACTAAAAACTCAATCCAGAGTCGAAGTGTGACACGGCATGTGTTCAGAGGCGGGTGAGCACGTGTTCCGACTTGTGGGAGAAGTGTGTGTACATGTGTGGATGATTGAGCATGAGCAAAGGTGTGTCTGTGTGCGTTATATTATTATTTTTTATTTTATTCCATTCATTTCTTTGATAGGGCCCAGGCTTAACACTCTTCACAGCTTCAAGCCTAAATTTCCATGGTTCCTGCAACATTTCACCATACTCTAGATCTTATGATGAGAGTATGTTGCAAAAGAATTTTGTAACTACAGATAAGACTACAAGTTAGAAAAGAAAGACTGATTTTCCTCTGGTTAAAAGACTTCAGCTTCAGGTCACAAGGCTTTCCTTTCAAGAACTTCTATGTTCTATCTGTTGATTAGAATACACAGTATGTACTAGTGAACTTGTTTGGTCATTCAGTTATTCAAAGAAGAAACATGATGTGACCTTAAAGGAATAAGTCCCAGACTTTTTATTAGGCAAATCTCTCACTGAAGCCATTCACAGATGATGTGTTAACAACAAAGTGATGACTTCTGCCACCTGTATCATTAACATTTTAAAGCAAAGAATGGAGGATGTCAAACAGCTAACCCAGTGGTATCCAATTTTTCTTCGCATTACTTGGAGTATTTGGTAAAATGATGAAGTCACATGTTCCCTCCCTGCTGAATAGCCAGGTACAGGAAAGGGGAAGTGCCACACCTGGCCCCACTTCATGAACTTATATGGGTTGAGTAAATCTAGAATGTATTGAACTAACTCAATCTCTTGTTTTCAGACACTAAGACTGAGGCCAAGGAAAATTATTAATCAAATGAAGAATGTCCCCCTTAAGCTCAGATTCCCACTTTCTGCCTCATAAACCAATATTGGTATTGCAGTCCACCCACCTCTTTGGCATACAGTACCTGTAGAAATTCTGAATTGGACTTCTCAAAACAGATGAACCCTAATACATCTAGTATATCACAGGGAATTTGGTCCCAGTTTGAATACACATGTTGGCGTGCAGTTTTGCGGTTATACAGAATATGATGTTCCTGATGCCAAGTTGTGATGGTCATCCCTTTAGTTTCATATATAAAATCAAAACCTAGCATTATACCCATGTTGTGTACAACCATGATTTCAGCCAGCTGTCATGCAAATGTTTGCTGCTGATCAGAAGGGGATCAAGTGACAGAGCCTGGGTGACTCAACACCACCATTCACACTCACAAGGACATTACTCCAAGTGCGTGAGCTGATGACAGTGCCTTAGTAGCAGCATTTGTGCAGATGAACAATAATTTATTTTTGTAATCAGTGTCCTTGTGTTCTCATTCCATATTAGTTTTTGGTGACACTGGTTGAGAGAAAGACAAAGAAATTTAGTCAAATCTAAGATACATGGAGAGACAAAATATTTTAAGAAACTTTTTTCTTTTTCTTTTTTTGTAACAGAGATTAAACCCAGGGACACTTAATTACTGAGTCACATCCCCAGCCCTTTTAGTTTTCATTTTGAGACAGGGTCTCTCTAAGTTACTGAGGACCTTGCTAAGTTGCTGAGATTGGCTTTGAACTTCAGATCCTCCTGCCTCAACCTCATGAGCTGCTGGGATTACAGGTTTACCCCACTGCGCCCAGCTTAAGGGACTTTTGATATTCACTGAGATACCCCTTGCTGTACTGTCTAGTGAGGGAATATCAGAATGTGGGCACTATGCAGTGCCTTTGATATGTTTTTTTCCCCTCCCTTCTTTTTACCTATTGTCATGGTGATTATAATAACAGAGCAATGATTTACTTTGATAATGATGTAAATGTGCATTTTCTCAAATATTTATAAATATATAATTTTCTTATTACAAAAGCAATACACATTCACAAAACAAAAATTAGTAGACAAGTTATATATAAAATGGTAAGTAATCATATTTCTACTATCCATCAGCAAGTCCTGCCAATAATTCAGCATGTAAACTCAATTTCTTTTATGTATATATACACATGTATGTATACACAAATTTATTTCAGATAACATTAGATCATACTGCACATTGCTTTTGAAATTCTTATTAATTAATCATAATATTTGCATGTTAATAAAAAGAAACAAGTATTTAAAATATCAGAGTGATTTTTGGTATGATTACTTGATGCAGAGAGAGAAGATGTGTATTATGGTTTGGATGTGAGGTGTCCCCCAAAACCTCACATGTGAGAAAATGCAGGAAGGTTCAGAGGGGAATGATTGGGTTGTAAAAATCTGAACCCAATCAGTGAATTAATCCCTGATGCGATTAATTAAAATGGTAGGGTGTGACTGAAGGAGGTGGGAATTGGGGCATGGCTATGGGGTATATATTTTGCATCTGGAGAGTGGAGTCTCTCTCTCTCTCTCTCGCTCTCTTTCTCTCTCTCTCTCTTCTTCCTGATGATGTGAGCTTCTTTTCTCTGCCATGCTCTTCCACCATGATGTTCGGCCTCACCTTGAACCCCAAGGAATGGTGTTGACCTTTTATGGACAAAGACCTTTGAAACCGTGAGCCTTCAAATAAAACTTTCCTCCTGTATAATTGTGTTGGTCATATCATTCAGTCATAGCAGCAAAAGAGCTGACTAAAACAATGTGTCATCACAATAAACAGCCATTGTGACCCACAGGAGCATGATCCCTTTAATGGTGACCTTCCTATACATGTCCCAGGTCATAGCTGCTGCCACACTCTCTATCCTGCCCCTTCTCCCCCACAAAATATTGCTATGCCTAATGCTCTTATTCAGCTTCTTTGATTCTTTTCACACTCACTGCTTTGGCCTTCTCCTCTCATCTGGTTTTTCCTTTTTGGTCTAGTTTCTCTGGGGTGATGACGTCCTAGGATGATTTGCCTGGACAGCTCCTCAAAACTTTTTGATTTTCAAGTTCTCAGCCTTTAGTCTCTGCCACTGGCTTCCTGCAGACCTGTAAGATTCTCTGATCCTGAATTAAACTAAAGCTTCTGGGATCCATGTTCCCATTTGGGTCAGTGTCCCAAGTCCTTGCTTCTCTGTTAGACATAGCCATGTTTTTTTGTTTGTTTGTTTGTTTGTTTTTAACCTCTGTACCTAAAGAACTTAAAATGTGGATGTTGAGATGAACATTGACACAAAAGCAAGAGACATAGGCCAGGCTGGAGATGTACAGAGACCTATCATTTTGCTATTGTTTTTGCTTTACTTATTTTTTAAATTTATTTTATCATTTTTTCTTGACTTTTTTTATTTGCTCTTTTTAGTTTTACATGAGAGTAGAATGTATTTTGACATATCAAATATACATGCTGTATAACTTCCCATTCTTGTGGTTGTACATGATATGGAGTTACCCTGGTCCTGTATTCATATATGAACATAGGAAAGTTATGTCCAATTCACTCTACTGTCTTTCCCCTTTCCTTTACTCCTACCTTCCCTCATTTCCCTCCTGTCCAATCTGGTAAACCTCCACTACTCCCACCTATTGTGAGTCAGCATCCACATATCAGAGAGAACATTCAGCCTTTTGTTTTGAGGATTGGCTATTTTCCCTAGCATTATATCCTCCAGTTCCACCCATTTACCAGCAAATGCCATGATTTCATTCTCTTTTATGGTTGAGTAATATTCCATTGTGTATATGTACCATCTTTTCTTTATCTATTCAACTATTGAAGGGCACCTAGGTTGGTTCCATAGCTTAGCTATTGTGAGTTGAGCTGCTATAAACATTGATGTGGCCATGTCACTATAGTGTGCAGATTTTAAGTCCTTGGGGCATGTTCCAAGGAGTGGGAAAACTGGGTCAAATGGTGGTTCCATTCCAAGTTTTCTGAGGAATCTCCGTACTGCTTTCCATAATGGTTGCACCAATTTGCAGTTGCACCAGTAAAGTATAAGTATACCTTTTTCCCCAAATTCTCACCAACATTTATTGTTACTTGTATTCTTGATAATTGCCATTCTGACTAGAGTGAGATGAAATCTCAGTGTAGTTTTAATTTGATTTTCTCTAATTGCTAGATATGTTGAACATTCTTTCATGTATTTGTTGACTAATCATATTTCTTTTTCTGTGAAGTGTCTGTTCAGTTCCTTAGTCCATTTATTGATTGGGTTATTTGGTTTTATTTTGGTGTTGAGTTTTTTTAATTCTGTATATATCCATGATATTAATGCTCTAAGGTACATGTGGTAAAAATTTTCTCCCATTCTGTAGGTTTTCTCTTCATGTTCTTGATTGTTTCCTTTGCTGTGAAGAAGCTTTTTAGTTTGAATCCATCCCATTATTGATTCTTGATTTTATTTCTTGTGCTGTAGGAGTCTTGTTAAGGAAGTCGTTTCCTAAGCCGACATGGTGAAGAATTGGGCCTACTTTTTCTTCTATTTGGTGCAGGGTGTCTGGTCTAATTCCTAGGTCCTTAATCCACTTTGAGTTGAATTTTGTGTAGGATGAGAGAGAGGGGTTTAATTTCATTTTGTTATATATGGATATCTAGTTTTCTCTGCACAATTTGTTGAAGAGGCCATCTTTTCTCCAATTAATTTTTATGGCACTTTTGTCTAATATGAGATAACTGTATTTATATGAGTTTGTCTCTGTGCCTTCTATTTTGTACCATTGGTCTATGTGTTTATTTTGGTGCCAATACCATGTGCCATTTCATTACTATTGCTCTTAGTATAGTTTAAGATCTGGTATTATGATGCCTTCTGCTTCACTTTTCTTACTAAGGATTACTTTGGTTATTCTGGGACTCTTACTTTTCCAAATGAATTTCATGATTGTTTTTTCTATTTCTATGAAGAATGTCATTGGGATTTTAAAAGGAATTACATTAAATCTGTATAACACTTTGGGTAGTATGGCCATTTTGACAATGTTAATTCTGCTTATCCAAGAGCATGGGAGATCTTTTCATCTTCTAAAGTCTTCTTCAATTTCTTTCTTTAGTGTTCTTTAATTTTCATTCTAGAGGTCTTTCACCTGTTTTTTAGGTTGATTGCTAAGTATTTTATTTTATTTTTTGAGGCTATTGTGAATGGGGTGGTTTTCCTAATTTCTCTTGCAGTGGATTCATCACTGATGTACAGTTACACATTTGATTTATGGGTGTTGGTTTTATATCCTGTTACTTTGCTGAATTCATTCATTAGTTCTAGAAGTTTTCTGATGGAAATTTTTACATCTTCAAAATATAGAATCATGTCATCAGCAAATAAATTTAGTTTGAATTATCTTCCTTTTCATATCCCTATAATTTTATTTTTCTGGCTAGAATTTCCAGGACTATGGTGAATACAAGTGGTGATAGAAGGCATCCTTGTCTTGCTCCAGTTTTTAGAGGGAATGCTTTCAATTTTTCTCCATTTAGAATGATGTCGGCCTTGGGTTTAGCATAGATAGCCTTTATAGTGTTGAGGTATGTTCCCATTATCCATAGTTTTTCTAGAGTTTTGAACATGAAGGGGTGCTGTATTTTGTCAAATGCCTTTTCTGCATCTATTGAGATGATCAAATGATTGTTGTCTTTAAGTCTATTGATGTGATGAATTATGTTTATTGATTTCCATATGTTGAACCAACCTTGCATCCCTGGGATGAACCCCACTTGATTGTGGTGCACCATCATCTTTTTAATACTTGTTTTGTATGGAATTTACCAGAATTTAATTGAGAAGTTTTGCACCTATGTTCATCAGGGATATTGGTCTGAAGTTTTCTTTCTTTGATGTGTCTTTGTCTGGTTGTAGTATCAGGGTGATACTAGCCTCATAGAATAAGTTTGGAAGGGTTCCCTCCTTTTCTATTTCATGGGATAATTTGAAGAGTATTGGTGTTCATTCTTCTTTGAAGTCTTGTAGAACTTGGCTGAGAATTGTCTGGTCCTAGGTTTTTCTTGGTTGGTAGGTTTTTGATGGCATTTTCCATTTCATTGCTTGAAATTGATCTGTTTAAATTGTGTCACTTCTGATACTAAAAATATGAGGATATTGTACTTGCCCTTCAGATGCCCTTAACCTACTTGGAATTGAGATCTGAGTAGATTACTTACAATAAAAAGGAATAAATATGACTAAAGGAATATATATTTTAAAATACATTTTACTACAATTTTTTTATTTACTCATTCAAAAGCTGCAAGTAAAGATAATATTTTCATGAGATTTTACTGAATTCTAGACTTCTCTTTTGGAAAATAGACCAATTAAATCTAGGCTTGAGTTTCACATGCTACAGTATTCAAAAGTCATTTTTAATTTAAAACTTATGCAAACAATATAAGGAAATCATAAAAATTATACTTTCTGTTTTCCTGGAGAACTTCCTCCACAAAACATCCATGGATGCTGCTGAACACATGATGGTTCACAGGGCTAAGCACACCAAGCTCAAAGAGACAAGTTTGTGTAGTCTGAGGCAGTAAAATTAAAGCTATGAATTTTTTAAATCCCATCAGATTCCTCCAGACACAAGGTCTACCTTTTGTCAGGATGCCAAGGAATTAACCATTAAAGTAATGTATCTGGCATCACAATACCTGGCTTTTTAAATACTCTTTGCAATAAAACATAACAACATTGCACTTGAGTTTTCAATTCCCTTTTCTTTTTGATTGTCTCTGAACAGACACATATTTGATTTACAAGATGCACTTTACTGTTTTCGAAACCATAGATAAAATTTTGCACTGTTTTAAATAAGTATTTTAATAGAAAGCATGGACAATAGTAGCAAGCACAGTAAAACTGAGTGACTTCCCAAGACATCCCTAAACTGCCCACTGATTTCAGAAATTGTGTAAATAATACTCAAAGAGACTCCTCACTCCAAAATCATGTACCAAACATTCTCAAATCAAATATAATTAGAAGGAACAGTTGAAACTAAGAAAACTAGTTATATGTAGAAAAGTTGTAACTAAAGATGTATTAAAGTCACTATCCCACATTAATAAAACCAAAATACTTGGAGATGAACACATGTCATTCAGGAATGACATTATCAGTGCTGAACAAAGAGCAGGATAGTTGTAATCCAATTGATAACCATAAGGAAGATTTAAAGGCATTATGAAACTAAATATAAGCATCTTCATATGCATAATGGAGAACATGAGTACAATAGACATACTTCTATTCATAAATGATATTGCTTTATTTTACAGATAATATTTTATTCCATTTGCTTTGTCTCCTAAAAATATGCACAATACTTTTTTGTCCTCAGTCTCCATAGAGTAAAAGCAACATGTATGTTCTCTCTTGCTTCCAAAGCAAGAGAAAAAGCTCATTCTTTCCATTGGCATTGCAATTCACTGCTTTCCTCCAACACATCACCTTTTTTACTATGTCCAGATTGAGGGTATTGAAAATTTAAACCAGTCCTCCTGTCTTAAAAACATACATAAGAACTCTTTCTTTAAAAATAATAAAAAATAAGTAAACTTTTCTCATATTGGGATCTGGGGCACTGTAAGAAAGGTATTCCAATTGATGGCAGAAAGCCATTATGAGCAAACAAACTGTATATAAGCATGGGGACATAGCCTTTGTAGCTCTGAAATAGCTTACACAAAGAACTCATATATAAACTTGGCTCACCTTGGCAGTGCTTTTTCTTTAAATTACACAGAAATCTGAAATGCATTGGGTGTGTGTAAGGGCAAACTGTGGCCCTGAGTAAAAAATGTGTATTTAAAAAGGGAAATGTGGAAGTAATTATTACCTTGATGTATTTACCAGAATGCACAGAATGTATCCAGCATGTCTTGTCTGGGCATTCAGAGTTTCTCAGCTCACCAATGACTCTAAAATTCCAGCATTTTATCATCATGTTATACAAGAATTAATGATGAACCACCTTTACTCAGGTGTTGTTGCTTGGGAAGCCTCAGTGAGCCAGTCTGTTCAGATAGACTGAAATAATCATTTCAAATGAATGAATCACACTATTTCTGATTTAACTAGACTGTGGTTCAAAATGAAGAAATAGTGTTGCAGAAGGAACTTCAGAGAAATAAATAGGAACTTTAGGTTTTTTTTTTTTTCTGTTTAGAGGCTAAAAAAGCAAGCCTTAGGAAGGAGCATGAAGCAACTGCAAAAAATTAAAAAAGAATCTGATTAGATTTCACAATTACTATTGGACTTTTAAAACTGTTCTCAGGTTAAAACAATATCCATATTTTGTGTTAACCAGACCTAAAAGAATGCTCTGGTCAGTATTAAGAAGTGGCACAATGGGTGGGTTGCAAAGGTCTAGTTATAATAGATATATTCTACAATGACATTATAAATATGGAACAGAGAATAGTGTATTTGGTAATCTAATGAGTGACCATGAGGAAAACTTGAAGGCATTATGAAATATATATGTATATACATGTGTGTATTCATACATATTTATATGTACACACATTCATGCATACATAAAGAAGAAAATGAGTGCAATAGAACATAATTCTGTTCATTGATAATATTATAAATTTGCTTTGTGGTAAAACAAGAAATGTAAAGAAATGTAAAGCTTGAATGGGGAAAGCCAACAGAAGGAATCCAAGTCAGAGACCTTGAAGAAATGCCCAAAGCGAGAAGTTGGTGTAAACATAGGAGAATCTCTAATCCAGTGATCTAATTTAGACAAAGTGACAAGTTGGGCCCTAGCCGGGGAGAAAAACTACATTGAGAGTGGACAGGACATAAAATGTATAGTGTATTCCCTATGATTTCAACAAATACTGATACACTTATAGGGCTTATATTATGAAATCACTAGTGTGTCATACATGAATTTACTGAGCCAGCAAAATGGTATAGGATCAAGAGAACAAAATCTTTGCACTTGCCTTGACTTCAGAACAATAGAGGATAAACATGGGTCTCTTTGCAGCAAAGTTCTTGGACACATTTCTACAGCCTCCTGTTCATTTGTAATCACACCTTACTAAATCTCTCAGTGAACTTAAAAATAATGGCTACAAATACAATGCTGAGCTTACAATATGGAAGGATTTGGAGTTTCTGGTTTATATAGAACCTCAAAAAACTAAATCTACAAGAAGGAATCAAGGCTTGATTGAGTCTTAAAAGGCACACAACAGTGTTCTGTTGAGGGAAAGTGCTACAAAGGTCATTAAGTGTAAAGGAGGGTAGTTTATTATGGATGGACCATAGATTGTGTGCAGGATAAAGTTAGGAGACAAGGTTAGAGATGTTTAATCTAAGACCATATTCCAAAGGAGGAAATGAACTTGTGCTAGGAAATTTATATTCTGTCTTTTAGGCAGTGATGACCTATTGAAAATACTAATGTAGGTGTCACATGTTCAGATGCGTACCTCAGAAGACTGTCTCTGGCAGCAACATGAAATATAGTTTGGAAGAAGGAAAACCTGGAGAGGAGTGAGAACAGTTAAACTTTTTGTCATAATTCAGTCCCACAATACTGAACTTATAGAATAAGTAGTAATAGTTGAATATCCGAGGAGAGGACAGATTCAAGAATATTCAGGAGAAAGTGTGGCAGTACTTATGGAGGTGGGGTAAAGGAGAAAAACAATTAACTGATGATATGGGATACAGGAGGAAAAAACAAGGAGCATTTAGTTTTTAAGCAGTGTGCCTGTAGGACATCTGGATGAATTTGCCTAAGATCAAATGGAATGGTTGCTTTCAGAACAAAATGCTATTATTTCAGACACTTTTTGTTGCAAGTGATACAAACTCAATTCAAAGCACTTTAGACTGAATCAATGGATTTATTGGCCTTTGTAAGTGGTCACAGCTGGATTCAGAGATGCAAACATTATTCTTAGAACTTTATCTCTCATCTTTCCCTGCTTCTGTTTGGCTTTGTCCAGAAGGGAATAAAATGACAACTGACAGCTCTAATCTTACAGCTTCTTGATTCCTGAGGACACAATGCAAGATTCAGCAAAAAAAAAAAAAAAAAAAAAAAGACATACTTTTTTGCATCCAATCAGATTGTATTGGAATTAAACCAGAAATTAGCAATGATAAAAAAGTCAGAAAACACTTTAACTCCTTGAGATTAAATAACACACTTTTTGAACAAGGAATGGATCATAGAAGAAGTGGGGAGAGAAATAAAAAAAAAATTCAAATAAGAATAGAGATACACATATCAAAATCTCTGGAGCAGGGTGAAGGCAGTTCTGAGAGTTTACATTGTTGAATTCTTACATTTTTAAAAAAGATACCAAATAAATAATCTAATGTTATAACTCAAGGTGCTAGAAAAAGAAGTAAAAACTAATGCCCAAATCAGAAGACAGGAGATAATTTAAATTAGAGCTGAAATTAATAAAATTGAGAACAAAAAATCAATGTTAAAGTTCAATGTAATTAAGAGTTTGTTCTTTGAAAAGATAAACATGATTGATAAATCCTTATCCAAACTAAACAAAATTGAGAGAAAAGACTCAAATCAACCAAATTGGAGATGAAAAATGAGTACCACCATAGAGATTTCTGAAATCCAGAAGATCAGTAAAAACTATTTGAAAATTTATATAAAATAAACTGGAAAATCTAGAAGATACTGACAAATTCAAGACACATATGACCAACCTAAATGAAAACATGAGAATATAGGTTACATAAACAGACGATATCAAGCAATCATATTGAAGCAATTATTAAAAGATTTCAAACAAAGAAAAGCGTGGGATCAGAGGGATTCTCAGTTGAGTTCTACCAGGTCTTTGAAGAAGAACTAATGCTAATCCACCTCAAATTATTCTATTCAATACGGAGGGAACCATGTTAAATATATTCTGTGAAGCAAGTATAACCCTGATACCAAAACCCAACAAAGACATATCAATGAAAGAAGATCTCAGATCAATATCCCTGATTAACATAAATACAAATATCCTTAAAAAACATTGGCAAGCCACATTCAAATCAGGAGGATCGAGAGTTCAAAGCCACCCTGAGCAATTTAGCAAGACCCTAAGCAATTGAGTGAGACCCTGTCTCTTAATAAAATACAAAATAGGGCTGTGGATATGGCTCAGTGGTGGAGTGCCCCTGAGTTCAATCCCCAGTATAAAAAAAAAAAAAAAAAAAAAGAACATAGTGTACCATGATCATGTTGGTTTCATCCAGGGATGCAAGATTGGTTCAATGTACACAAATCAATAAATGTAATTCAACACATAAACAAAGTTAAGGACAAAAATCACATGATCGTCTCAATAGATGAAGAAAAATCATTTGACAAAATCCAGTACTCACTCATGTTAAAAACACTGGAGAAACAAGGGATAGAAGGAACTTATCTCAAAAATTTAAAGGCTATAATATGACAAACACAAGACCAACATCATAACTGAATGAAGAATAGCTGAAAGCATTTCCTCTAAAATCAGGAACAAGACAAGATATCCACTTCTCACTACTTCTGTTCAACATGGTCCTTGACATGCTAGCCAGAAGAATCAGCCAAACTAGGCCAAAAGAAGAAGGAGAAAATGGAAGCAGGGTGGGAGGAATCCCATTGAAATAGAAGAGAGATCAGTGGAGTAGAGAAAGGGAATAGAAGGAAAGGGAGAAGGAATGGGAAAAGGAGGAATGATGGAATGAAAATGACCAAATTATACTATGTACATATAAGAATATACCACAATGAATATCTATAAAATGCCAATTTGAAAAAAATCTATATATAGAAGAAAGATCAATAGAGGAAAGGGAATGGAGGGAGAAAAGAGGAGGCAAAGAAGCAAATTATACTTCATGCATGTATGATTAGGTCAAAATCAATCCCAACATTATGGATAACTATAATGCACTAGAAAATACATTAACAAAGAAAATGCTTCTCTTAATGTTTCTGTCAGAATTTCTGGACACGGATTAGCTTAATTTGTCATGATCCGATTATTTTATCAGGGCATGAACCACTTGGGCTGTCCAATCTGTGGTCATATTCCCTTTCCAGTTTCCTGTGTCCTGGAAACCTTCATGACATCCCTCCCAAGAGAATCACATGGGGTGGGAAGGGAAAATCTTTCCTGGAAAAGGGAGCTCTGAGTGTCACATTCTTTTCTTACAGAAAGAAGCTCAACCTAACCATGAAGAAAAAGATTAAGTTACCCTCCTCTCCAGATCTGCATATATAGCATGTATCTTTAGCCAATGAGACAGTACCATACAGGTAAAACTTTGTTGAGAGTATGGATTTCATGGGAAGTGTTTTTACCCTAATAAAACAATTTTTATTTTAAAAAATACCTTTTAAGATTTGAAAGGCCTTTATACTAAGTACTGTATGATAAGAAACAATACAATTATAAATGAAATGACAATTAAATAACCAGAACTTTCTCCTGTAGATGTGACTACATTGCTAGACTCTCTTACAACCAAAAAAATTGATGAAGATGATGTTAAAACATGTGAACAACATGAACCTCTCAGAGTGAGCACAGCCTTCAAAGGTCTGAAACTTACCTCAAATGTCAAAATACTTGGTTTTTATCTTCTTGATATGTTAAAGAATATTTTTGAAAGTATGGTGTCCACTGAGGGGGCAGACATTCATTTGGGAGGACTCTTTGGAAACAAACCTTGCCTACTGAACAGAGGATACAGGACTGAGAGGAAACTCTGTGTGTGTGTGTGTGTACATAAGGGTAGCAGAGGAGGGTCCTGGAAGCAAAGGACCTGCTCTGTTCAAGCCTGCTGCTCAGATCATTCAAAGTGAACGTTTAGCCAGACTGGACTCTCCAAACATCTCCATTTCATTGTTCCAAGTGCCCAGATGGCTTGGCTTTTGAAAGTGATTAGAGCTACCTAGAAATCCAGAGGTGAAAATATAGAGCGAGTGTGAGGAATCCCAGTAGCCCTGTTTTAGTCAGTGTGCATCACTGTGGCCAGAAGACCAAACAAAAACAACTTAGTGAGAGAAAGGTTTGTTTTCATCCAATTTCAGAGGTTTAGTCCATGATCACTTGGCCCCAGATCTCTGGGCCTGAGGTGAGGCAGAATATCATGGTGAAAGGGTATGGCAGCTCTGGGCCTGACATCCAGGAAGCAGAAAGAGAGCTCCACTCAGGAGGGACAAAATATAAACCTCAAAGGCACTCCTTCAATGACCTTCTTCCTCCAGCCACACCTTCCCTGCCTATGTTACTGCCCAGTTAATCCACATCAGTGGATCAATCCACTAATTAGATTCCATAAATCTAATCATTTCACCTCTGAATATTCTTGCTTGTCTCACACATGAGCTTTTGGGGTTACCACATATCCAAACCATAATACCCTGTCTCCCTGGGAAACTTGATGATCAGCCCTATTGTGCATCTAGCACTTGGCTAGCCTTGATCATGCCCTGGGCCAGTAGGTAGAGGTTACTGCTCGGGTTTATAGGGAGTTATGAAACCCAGAGAAGAGCTATGCCCTGGGAGCTTCAAATATGAGGAGTGTGCAGGAATAGGCTTCAGAGGCCCTAGTGAAAAACAGGCAGAGCTTAAATTATAATTTTAAAATATTCACACACAGCATATGGGTATTGGGTCCTGCAAATATTTAGGTCAAGCATGCCTGTGACATTTGCCAATTCAAGAGATTTCAATAATTTTAATTAATAAATAAGTTTAAAATGAGCCTAATTTTGTTCCTGTTTAAAAGAAAAATGTCTCTGTCCCAAAAGGTACATTCCCAACTTCACTGTCTTTGCCTTGGAAGTGGGTTTTTTATCTTTGCTCATGTAGGATAATCAACTACAAGGAACATTTACAAAGTGGCTTTTATGTTCTACTTGATTTAGTTAAATATTATAAAAGCATCTACTTGTGTTCACTTTTATATATTTTTTATTTTGCTAATTTTCTTGTACAGACTGCTTTTTCAGGAATGTAGGTGATATTTGAAATATTATAAATTTTACCTATAGGGAAAAAAATAAATTGACCTATAAGAAATAAGTGAGCAGGAAAAATTATGTTCTTGGTTGTGGGAATTGCTTTCTAGTAACATTTTACAGTGCATTTTGTAATTGGCCACTTCCCTACCCTGCCTATTAGCCAATTTGTGCTCCAGTCACAGAGCATCCAGGAACTTCCCCACCTGGAGAAGTCAATTTCCTGACACATCCCCTTCTAATGCAGGATTCTGGACCATCTTCAAAGGTTTTTGCCCTGGTTCTTGTCAAATCTCTAAAATGTGAAAGAACAATAAATATGCAATATAGTACAATATATGATGTTATTTTAACTTCAAAAAAGTATCCTCAGATACAGTAAATATATTTGTTGCTGGTCTGATGGATAATGGAATAATTATACAAATAAAATGTGGAAGAAGAGTTTGATTTAAGATAACGCATTTTGACTGGTGTTAGTTTCCAATATGGCAGAATCTGTTTAAATTTTCAAAGCCATTTGAAGTCTGTAGATGATTCAGTTTCTGTAACCTCAAAAACAGATGTCTGAAAAATCTTATTGTGCTCTTCCACAAATGGTGTATAGGAAGAGTGTTTGCAGAACAGGGATTACATCAACCCTGTTCTGTGATTCTCTGTCTTCAGTTGTATTCTTTATGGTCTGTGCTACATAAACATTTTATGGAGAGTGGGAGGAGACAGTAGCTGAAGTAAAACTCAATGTCTTACCATGAGAGAACTTTTATTACAACTTCCTCTGTGACTGAGCAGAACCCAAAAACAATTGAAAACTTTTAGCCACAAAATGCTCTTGAAGCTTTCTAACCAATAGAAGTGCCTAATTTTGATAAGTACTGGGAGAGAAAAAAAAACCTGTTCTGGTAACTATTCCACACACATTAAGTGTTGTCAAAATCACATGGAACTTGGGTTCAGATCAAACTGGATCTGAACTAGCTGTCGTTCTCAAGCAAATTGTTTGGTGTCTCTTGTATACGTAAGAGGAGAAATATTTTCTAAGCAAGCGATAAATACTGCACTGAGTCTGGCATATGGTAGGTGATCAACAGTAACTGGTCATACATGTATTTGTGTGACCATGGTAGAAACACAAGCATGACCAAAGATCTCACTTCTTTAAGAGATCAGCATTAATAATCAATACTATTTTAATTAGTAGTACTTGACTCCTGACGCCTGTGCCCACTTTTTAAAAGTAGCAGTCATAGTCATCTGAACCATTAGAGATGAAAAACATAATTAATATATTACAAATGCATAGTTAATGCAGGTATACCACATAATTGACTAAGTTTTAACTAGTAAAGGTAATGGCAGAAATGACCGTAACATTGTAGTTCCTCTTTTTATTTCAATAAACTTTTGTCTTATTCTTAACAGAAGATAGACAACCTTATGTGTTAAAATGTCTTAACAGTTATTTGGGAATTTAAATATTGTTTTTCACCCTAATTAGTTTATTACGCTTTATTGATCTTTTACGTCAGACCGCCTAAATTTTCTTTGTGGGCATCTATTTAATGAATCAAATCTAACATGTTCCAGTACAAACTTCAAATTTATTACCCCTCCTTGTCTCCTACCTCTAAACAACATCCCTTTTGATTTTGCTGTTTCAGTTAATGGTGGTATTTTCATCATGTCACCTTGACTTGTCCTCTGCTTCCTTTAACTTCTTATTCAAACTGCTAAGTAATGAAAAAGTTAATTTGAAACCATTTTATATGTATTTTATGCATATCATATGTATCATTTTATATATATATGTGCATGTGTACATAAATGTGAAAGCTAGCACAAATATAGAAGTTAGGATGTGTGTACATATAAGTGCTAGATATGCATATATACACACAGATACTATGTTTCTACATATGTGCTCGTGTGTGTGTGTGTGTGTGTGTGTGTGTGTGTGTGTGTAAGGAGAGAGGGGCGGGGAGATTTATTTTAAGGAATTGACTCATGAAATTATGGTGACTGGTAATTCCAAAAACTCCAAAAAGTGGGTAATCAGGTCGGAGACCCAGGGATGTGCCAGAGTAACAGTTCAAGTCCAAAGGCTCAGGATGGAGAGTCCACGGTACAGACAATGTGTGAAGACAGTCTGTTGGAGAATTTCCTCTTGACAGGAAGGTCAACCTTTTGTTCTAGCCAGCACCTCAACTGATTGGGTAAGGCCATTATGTTCTGGAGAACATTCTGATTTACTCAAAATCCACCAACTTAAGTGGAAATGTCATCCATAATAATATTTGAACACATATCTGGGCATTTTGGTCCAGTCAAGTTAACTCTTAAAATTAACAATCTCAATTGTTATTCAACAAGTTTCTCATAATTCTGCCAAATTGGGCACTTGTGGTTCCAACACATACCCCATTTGTCTCCATTTCTGCCTTTATCATGCTATTACCTTTTATTAATCATCATACTCGTGTATCTCATCTTACAATCAATAAAAGATATGTTGAGTGAATGAAAACAAATATAAGAAGGTGGGTAAAAAATTAGCAGTCAATATAAAAGTAACATCTAAAATCATAATTGAATAAGACTTTTACAAATCATAATACAACCAGGCTTGAGTGGTATTAGAAGTTCTCCCCACCAGGAACTGCATCTTGAAGTCATTGACTGCTTCTATGTCTGATGATCTTCACATGGAGTTAGCTCCTGTGTCTGTGGTTCTCAAAGTGTGGTCTCTGGATGTAAAGTATGGGCATCATCTGGGGAGAACTTGTTAGAAATGCAAATTTGCAGGCTTCCATCTTGGACCAACTGAATCAGAATCTCTACAGATGGGGCCCAGGACTGCGGGTGTTTTCCACATCCTACATGCAATTATGATGCAACTGAAGGTGGAGAACCACTGGTCTATAGATAATGTCCTTCAAATGTAATCAAGGGATCAAATGTAATGAAAAATAAACACATTAACAATAAGATTGATAAAGATAAGAAATTTTCAATAACTAGATATTTTGATTAGGAGAGATGAAAAAGATGTGGGAAACAGTAAGTGGTTACATGCAGTCAGATTGACCTGGCTTTGAAACACCAGTTCTTTTCTGTTTAAATATGTTCCAGAAACTCTTATCTAGTATTTCATTGGGTAGAGACATTTTGTTGGATAGACCCATCTACCCATTTTGGTTCTTCTAGCTCAGTAGTAGCATAAGCAAAGAGAGGAGAACTCCAGTTTCTATGTGTGTGTGTGGAGGGGGGGCAGTTTAAAAAAAAATTGCTCTGGGAATAGTTCAGAGAAAATTCTGTTCAGAAATTGACCAGTCCTTGAGAAGAGGCCTGCAGATAATATACTTGGGGTTCCCCCTATGAAACAGCACAGGTGGAGCATCCATAATTTGACCTACCAATGTGAAAGCTCTGTTTTCTTGATCAAGTTATACCTTTATGCTATACCTTTAAATTAAAACAACTGTCAAGAATCTCTAAACAGTGTAGTTAAATCCCTAAAAGAAAGCAACTAAAACAAAGAAAAGAAATAAAAACTTGGATGAAATAGAAATAAAGTAGAGAACACACTTCAAAAAATCTGAAACTTGCCAGGCATGGTGGCACATGCCTATAATCCCAGCAGCTCTAGAGGCTGAGGCAGGTGGATCACAAGTTCAAAGCCAGCCTCAGCAATTTAGCAAGCCCTAAGCAACTCAGCAAGACCCTATCTCTAATAAAACACAAAAAGGGGTGGGGGATGTGGCTCAGTGGTTAAATGCCCCTGGGTTAAATTCCAGGAACAACAACAAAAAAACCCTGGAAACCTCTCCACTAAAGTGTAATTGTTTAAATTTATGTATAATCATATCAAGACTTTATCTCATGCCCAGTCTATAGAATCTAGCAAAGATATTCACTCTGGATTATATATCTGAGAGATAAATGTACCCTCATATATACTGGGCATATTCACAAAATGTTGGCATCTGTCAAAATCTTTTAAATATAAAATAATTTTTACAGTTGTGAAAATTAAAGCCCAAAAGTCTTACAAGGCTTGTGTTATGTGTGAGCCATAGGATTGAGGTTTGCTGACATCTGGGTTGCTGCATGCTCTGACCAATTGAACAAGCTCTCAGACACAATGTTATTCTTTGTTTTTTTCCACCTGTGATCTAGTATTTAGCTACCTGTTTCCTAGTTTAGGTTAACACTGCGAGGAAAGTTTGAAAACTAAACTATCTTACATCTTTCTTAATAAACTAATGTAAATTACAATGCAGTAATGCTGATAAAATTACAAAGACCCAACAGGATATTATTTGAAGTCAGCTCTAATTACTATTAACAAAAATCAACCAATGATCCTATGTGATGACATTAAAGAAGTATGAAGAAAAAAACTTTTCATCCTAATTATAAGTGTTCCAAAATACATGCTTGAAATGGTTTATATGAAGTTTTAGAGACAAGTGAAAAAATGTAGATTTATGTATCTAAACGTCATACAATTAGTTATATGAAAGCATTGTGAAGAAATTACAACCTTCAAATAGTATGAGAATTAAAATTTAAAACATTTCAAAAATTATTTCTTGCTCGACTGGAGTATAGGGATGTAGCTTAGTAGTAGAATATTTGCCCAGCATATACAAGGTCCTGGGTTCAATGCCCAGTTCTAGAAAAAACAGAGTAAATAAATAAACAATTTTTTAAAAAATTAATATTAATAGTCTCCATTTTAAATTTGTTTTCCCAAACACAAATTTTTTAAATATAGCATAATGAATGATATTCCATATATAACTGAACTTCATGTTAACAACTTAAAATAATCAGAAATCATCTATTTAAAGAGGTAAAATAAAGTTCTTGTGTTTCTAAAAGACCAGTAATTACATAGAGAGAATTTTTTATTATTAATGTACTTTCTAGGGTTACTTACTATAAAAAATGACTACTAATAAAGATCATTGAGATGATGTTTGTAGTATCCTTGTATACAACCTTAAAACTGAAATTTCTTATGGATAACACATCTGGGGTTTAAAAAGAATTACTTAAAGGAGTAGTAAACAGTGAGCAAGGATCTCTGTACCCAAATCCTGGAGTGTACCCAACCCTTGAGTGATGAAATGATTTTTGCAATCAGGCTTGATTGGGTTGGATCTGGGCAGATGATAGAGTTTTATTATATAAGTATAATAGACATTTGAAAACTTTTCACATTAAATAGTTGCCACTTAAAAATAAGAAGTAAATTCTTACGGGTATCTTCATCTAGGAAAATAAATTGTTCACTGAAATTTCACAGTAGCTTTTTGGTCCTCTAAGGTTATTAAGCCATTTAATGAGAAGCATGCTATTTAGGTAGGTGAATTCTCCCTTCGCTATCAATCCTACAGTTTATAATTAGGTTCTGAACAACAAAAAATAATTTCATTTCCTGTTCACATTTTTATGTCAGAAGCAAGAAATAAATTTTCTGTAGTTCTTCCTTGTTTTAGTCAGCTTTTTCACTGAAGGACACAACCAAAATAACTATAAAGGAGGAAAGGTTTATTTGGGGGCTCACAATTTCAGAGGTCTCAGTCCATAGAGAGCAGGCTCCATTCCTGGGGGCTCCAGATGAAGTGTGTGGCAGAGAGAGGCAGCTCACATGATGATCAGAAAGCAGAAAGAACAAATCAGCAGATAGAAACATATACCCTAAAGTCAAGTCCCCAATGCCTCACCTCCTCTAGCCACACCCCACCCGCCTTCAGTTGCCAATTAACCCCATCAGGTGGTTAATTCACTGATTGGGTTAAGGCTCTCCTAACACAATCATTTATTCTCTGAACCTTCTTGCATTGTCTCACATGTGAGCTTTTGAGGGATACCTCACATCTAAACCATAACATACCTATAATTATTTACCAGAGGATTTTTTGTTTTGTTCTGTTTTTATCACATAAAACAGGTATTAGTTAAATGGAGATAAGAGAAATAAATCTAGTCTTCTATTGCACAGTAGAGTGAATAGAGATAATATACTATACATCTCAAAAAAAGCTAGAAGACATTAAATTATTTCTTCACAAAGAATGACGATTTTTGAGTAGATAAGTTTACCATAATCTGAATATTAGACAATGCATACAAAATTTGAATATAACGTGGCATCCCCAAAATATATACAATTTTTATGTGTTAATTTAAGCATTATTTAAAAACCCCTATTATATGACACTGCATTATTGTGACAAGAGAGCAGGATGAGAAAACAACACCAGAGTCATTGTTAAAATTTTGTTTCTTTGGACTTTTGATTCTTCATCTAACTCACAAAGCAGGGAGGACTACAGCCACACTGCTTAGGTAAACTTTCTAAGAACATGTAACATTCTACCTGCACTTTCCCACTCAATAGCCACAAAACACATGTGTCTATTAAATCCTTGAAACCTATGACAAAGAAACTAATTCTTCTCATTCCACTTAATTTTAGGTTCACAGGAAAATTGAGAAAGGTGCAGAGATTAGGTGCAGAAATTTCTCATATCACTAACCAAGTAGAGCTTCTGAACTTTCCCCCTTATCAACATTCTATGAGAGGATTGGGGGTATAGCTCAGTTGGTAGAGTGCATGCCTTGCATGTACTAGGCCCTGGGTTCAATCCCCGGAAGCACACACACACACAAAAACCATCCTACTAGAGTGATATGTTTGATAACATTGATGAACCTACACTGAAACCACACTATAATTGCCCAAAGTCTTTTTTTCCATTAGGGATTCCTCTTTTTTTAAAAAAAAAAAAAAGAAATACAATATATTCTGTTTAGTCACATTTAGTCCATTATGATGGCAACATTTTATATGAATGAGGAAAAAAATATAGATTATTCAATATTTGGTGTTGACAACTTACATCTATTTAGAAAAAGAAAACTATGTTGGAGTTCTAGCTCCAACAAAATAAATTCTAAATACTTAATCTCAATTCTTAAAAAAGAAAACACAAAAATACAAGGAAAGCAAGGCATTTTCACCAAGAAGTGGAATTTCAAAGGCATTTTAAACTACTACATAAAACCCAAAGCCATAAAATTATTGATTAAATCCTCTATATGAAAATGATGTACTCTCTCTGTATATAAAGTACAGTTAAAACCAAATATTTTGTTTTTCACATATCTTTAAAATATTATACATACACATATTCCATGTAATATAATATATGTATTACATTATAAACAATATATACTCCATATAATGTATATGCATATGGACATATGCATAATACATATGCATATTCCATATATATGTATATGAGCAAATGCCTAATAAAATGAAAAAATGATAACAAAAAACATTGCAAGGCATAGGGAAGCAACACAAAAAGAACTGTTGAGGCTCTTTCATCATTTAAAAATGAAGATTAAAACCAATGACATATTTTTATTGATCAAATATGATAAGCAGTTGAAGAAGGTATGCTTCATACTTGACTGGAGGCAACATAATTTGTTGCAACCTCTTTAAGGAACAATAAAGTCCTAGCTTATCAAAATTAAGAGTTCACATATTCTAACACATCTATTTTTGCACAATTGGGTAAACAAGTCATGTGATGACTTACTATATGATGATTGCATGTTTCACAATAGCAATATGGATAGTTAGGATTTACTTTTGATGTTAGATACTTTATGGCTTTGGACAAATGTGTCATGATATGTATTTATGATTGCAATACCATATGGAGTAGTTCTATTGCCCTAAAAATCTTTGGTGTTCTGCCTATTCATCCCTGCTCATCAGAACCTCCCACTATCACTGATATTTTTGCTTTCTCCATACTTTTGCCTTTTCCAGAATACTATATAGTTGGAAACACAATTTATAGACTTTTCAGATTGGCTTCTTTCACTTTAGTAATATGAATTTAACTTTCCTCCATGTCTTTTCATGCCTTGATAATGTTTTAAAGCTGAATAATATTCCATTTTTGATGTACCACAATTAATTTAACTATTTGTTTACTGAAAGATATCTTAATTGCTTCCAAGTTTTGACAATTGTGAATAAAGTGGTTGCAAACATTTGTGTGCTGGTTTTTCTATTGATGTAAGTTTTCAACTCTTTGGGGTGAGTACCAAGGAGTGTGATTAATGGATCAAATGATAAATTGTGTTTAGATTAGTAAGAAATCACCAAACTGTCTTCCAGTGACTGTACATTTTGTATTTTCTCAGCTATGAATGAGAGTTCCTTTTGCTCCACATCCCTGCCAGAGAGCTCCAGCAGAAATAAGCAGTTCCTTCTCCCCTTTCCCTACAGGAAACCTGCAAGGATTTTTCTCTGATGATGTTGAGAACATGGTCAAGTTCCTAGAGGTAAGTCTCACAAAATGATGGGAGTCCCCTTATGGCTGAGTTCTCCCAGAGTTTTTAACCTTCGGAGGTGCCCACACTAAGCCTCCAAACATTTGTTAATTATAGTTCAGAATTTCCTACCCCAGCAATTGTTCCCTAGGGATTTCTACTTGTGAGTTTGCTTCAGTAGCCTTTGGGTCCTTGCATTTGCCTATCTGCGTTTCTAGTCTTGGGGCATAATTTGACTGTCTTGCTCCTCTCTTTTGGATATAAGAAGAATTGTTGGCTTTTTTCACTATGTAACTTTTAACTTGTTGTTAGGATGGAGAGGCAACTTCCACACTCCTTACATGGAGAACTGAAACCCAAAGTCAATTTTAATTAATAATTTTAATTTTGATAGCCACATGTGGTTAGTAACTATCATAGGCATTACAGGAATATGAAAAATCTCTAGATAGTTTTCTAACTTAATTTTTTTTTTTTTTTTTTTTTGGTTCTGAGGATTGAACTCAGGGACACTCCACCACTGAGCCACATCCCCAGCCCTATTTTGTATTTTATTAAGAGACAGGGTCTCACTGATTTGCTTAGGGTCTCCCTAAGTTGCTGAGGCTGGTTTTGAACTCACAATCCTCCTGCCTCAACCTCCCAAGTGCTGGGATTATAGGGATGCGCCACTGCACCCGGCCTAACTTAATTTTTTTATTCAGTGTAATAATGTTTAATTCTAATCATATAACCATCACCTGTTGGAAACATCTCTATGAAGAGTTTGTTAAAATTAAATTACAGAACTAATAATGGAAAATTCTGGAAAGTATCTAGATTTGTATTTGGTATAAGATTTTTATGTGACAAAATTATTTAATAACTAATAATGAGAAAAATACATATGATTACAGTATGGTAACAGAGAACAGATTTCTCTGTTGAATAAAAGAAGAGCTACAAATCACATTTATGGTTGTATGACTCTAGACATGTCAACTTTCTTCTTTGTACCTTAAATTTTACATCAACCAAAGATAAAAATATTTTATTAGGGTAATTATGAGCACCAAATGTGCTAAGCGCTTAACATATTGTCAAGCCCACAGCAGATCCTGAAGACATTATATTTTCTTCTTTAAAATCTTTTCAAGTTAACTTAAAAAATGCTTTATGCACAACTTTATTATAGTCTGGAGGATAATCATTTTTTGTCACTTCCTATTGGATTTGGATTCATTTCTTTAAGAAAAGCCACAAACAACAGCAATAAAAAACCACAGTGAATTATAAATCACACATTGAAACAGGACAGAGTTCAAACACTGAACAAAAGAAAAATATTCTTCACCTTGAAGGTCCCTTTTTCCAAACCACCAAGTTAAAGGATTTCTTTACCCACTGTTGGTGCTGGCAAAGGAACCACAATCTATTTATTTTCCTTCTCATCTCCCTTTGCTCCAAGTGTTCAATTCTAAGTCTTGCCACCAGCGATGTTGGCCTCACTCTTCCAAGGGGACCCTTTCAGTTAGGGAAGGATTTGGGACAGCCAGGTTGTCGATGGCTCCATGCCCCAGCAGGACTGCCAAATATGTGAGAGCAGCTTCCCACTAGGTATGGGCTGTGTCCAGGCATGCTCAGTGCCAGAAGCTGTGTGGGGTCCAGTCTCACCAAACGCCTCCTATTCATCACTTAAGTATTCTTGGAAAGCCAAACTCCAAAGCTTAACAAACAACACAGATACATTTTTCAACAATATACATTGACATTTGTAGTCTGGCTATGAGGAGGGTTTAGAGAAAGTAGAAGACACTCATTAACATTCACACAACAAGAACATCAGGCTTAGTAAACCTAGATCCATACTGACGTGCATTCTCATTTGAAATGCTGTTGCATAGAGATTAGTATTTTAAAGGATTCCTGAGTTTTCTATAATTGTTTTTGCTTTTCTCTTTCTCATCAACATCTCTTGAAAGCCACTGACTGCTCTCCATTTCTGGAGGGAAATGGACCTCCATTTCTGGAGGTCTCTCCTCAGACATTCTAGTATTTTCAAGATCTGTCAGGTAGAAAAAAAGATTAATCTGTGAAGATTGAGAAGCATAATTTAACCAGAATAATAAGTCAATGAACATTTCTTCAAGTATGACCCCTTATCACAAAAGGAGTATGTTATGGAGTGTGGTTGTGACCATTTCTCTTTGGTTTATACTGAAATATATCTGACGTGCAGATATTTCTCTTTTCAGGAATAGAATGTATTGCTTCCTTTAACCACTTTTTTCAGCTTTAAGCCTTTCTATTTTCAAGAAGCATATGCTTAAGACTCAGTGGTAACTTGGAAATATGTGATGAATGTATAGTAAAATACTGCATCTATGCTCATGCTAAGGGCTCAAAAGGAAAATTAAATTGTTCTTAATGGAAGAACACATGTAGTCACTTTTTCCATACTTTCCTGTATGTGCTCCAAGCTCTGGAATGTACTGTGGAATGGATACTGAGTGATTTGGTGTTGATATTTTTTTCTTCAGTTTTCTTCAGATTTTATTTCATTCACAGGGAAATATGAAATGACTGTTATCCATAGATTTATATAGAAATGAAATACAGTGTTTGATACTTAATGGACATATTGCTTTCTACATCTGAGAAACTTATTTATCCTAAAGAAAAATCAAGCAGTTAAAGTCAATTATAATGCCCCTTTCAAACCTTGAGTTTGATTTCAGTTGCAGGACTGGGAGTCATATCATATATCCTCTGTGTGCAGTGAGGTACACGTCCTCATTTATCAGCATTGTTAGAGGGCAAGGAGCTCCATGAAAGCCCAGATACTTGAATCTTAACTCTTTTATGTGTTAATTGGAGACTAATCATTCATTTCTCTAAGTACTTAAAAACATTATGCATTTCTGTCATAGGCAATGTCTCCTGAACACAATTCAATCAAACTTGAAATGAATTTAGTCATTTATTTGCTGTAGAACTTTGACAAGTTACTAAAATCCAGCTCAGCCACTTACTAGTTTTATAATTTTGGCAAATTAACTAACCTCTGTTTTCTCATCTGTCAAACAGAGATAATTATACCTATGTCACAGTTTGAATTAGCTAATCTATATAAAACACCTCATAAAACACCTAACACATAGTAGACCTACCCAGCTTAGCTTCCCAGCCAGGCCTAGACAACACAGCCAGACTGTCGGAATCTAATATTGCCTATGCCACTTCCTAGCAAGGAAATGTGAATTTAATCGTTCTATGCTTCAGTTTCCACATCTGTAAAATGGGGATCATAATAGCATTTGTGTATTAAATAAGTGTTTCAGATAAAAAGCCCTTAGAGCAGTGGCTAGCATATAAACTGTGTTTCTATAAAATTAACTTATTAATTTTTTTCTGAAGCATGTATGAAGTACTTAGTTACATATCTTTGACAGTGTGGAAGTATGTGCTTGTGCATGCACATGTTTGTGTATGCACATGTCTGTGAGATTACTGTTTTTTTTTTCTTGTCATTTTGTTTTTAATATTTCACTAACATATTTTGGGAGATCATCCATAAAAAATGTTCTCTGAGATAGAGCAACATCCATTTCTATGCTTTTGCAATCTCTGCTTTTCGATTTTTTTTCTCTCTTCCTAGATTTCTGGTGAAAATATTGTATTTATCTCAGTCAAAAAGACTGAGGTAGCTGGTGAAATGAGTGTTCCCTTCAGGGTCTGCTGATGTGTTGCAGGAGTGTTGGCTCAGCAAAAAATTGATGTCACTAAGGCAAACAGCGAGAAGAAACCTCAGTAGCAGACAAGATGGATGTTTCCACTAGAGAATGCTAGTATTTGTTCAAGAGCAGTCTCTGAGATGCCCCACCTCTCCCAAAGAGCTAAGATTGGAAAGAGGTTCAAAAGTAGATGCTCATCTGAAGTTCAAGTTCTCCCCTTTTGACCCACCATCCTGGTCCTTATAATTCTAACATCCCTTGTCCACCGTGCCTCAGCCTACTTCCAGATTCCAACACTGGTAATGTGCTTCCCTAGACCAAGCAAGTGCCCAAAAGGAAGCTGTGTACAGGGACAAGGACAGAGCTGAGATGTCTGGCTGAAATGATGACGTGGATGTGCACAGGGCAACCTTACGGTAGGTAGGCAGAAGCCAGGGCTAGAAATGCAAAGAAAGTCAGAAGGCTTCAGGCTGCCTTCCCCATACTTCTACATTCAGGTATGAGCTATGAATCTCCCCTCCCATGTAATTCTAGAGGTTGATGTCAAGGTGAGAGGATAGAACATGTTTAAATATTCAACAATGACATTTTACTATCTGCTTTTATTTTCTTCCAATTCTTACAAATATTAGGAGTTGGTCTGCATATGCTGCTTCTTGATTCCAAATGGGATACTTCTTAAGAGTTGAAAATTTGAAACTTAGAGACACAGAAACTCCTTGGACAAGGGGTATTCACCCTGATAGTGGGAAGAGGGCCATAATTTGGGATCCTGTCCATTATGGGTATTCCCAAGATG
The DNA here is from genome assembly GCA_020662805.1 of Glaucomys volans. Taxonomy (NCBI): domain Eukaryota; kingdom Metazoa; phylum Chordata; class Mammalia; order Rodentia; family Sciuridae; genus Glaucomys; species Glaucomys volans. The sequence continues at coordinate 271,062 of JAJEJO010000494.1, forward strand.
CTGTTACAGGGAAGTGGCAGAATGTACCAGCAGTATGGCCTAGTGCAGCTGGAGGCCCTCCCTTAAGCACCAGAGCTGTATTACAGACCCCAGGGCCCCCAGTTTGCACAAGAGTAGATTTCTTCGAGGGATCAGTTGGTCTTGAATAATGTATAAATCAGAAGGAAGAAATATGGACTGAAGAACAGAAAGGACTCCCTGCTTGGATTAGCTTTTGTAAGACTCAGGGATTTTCACATAACTTGGAGTGGGCAAGCACTCAAAGTGACTGAAAGAGAATTTTATGCTGGTTGTCTCAGTCACAGAGAAAAATTAAATCATGTTCTTGGTCTTCCACCTTGAGTTTGTGTTTAAAACTTTAGCCTCTGCTATGGAGGGATTAGATTTTAGACAGGATATGTGTGTGGCCCAGAAGGCAAAAACCCTGACAAATGCATGGAAGTTTAACAGAAGTCAGTGTCAGCTCAATATAAAGTATATTTCCCAAGGGAGCTTTAAAACTAGAAGAGGTAATGTGTTTATCAGCAAATACACATGCTCTGGTCCACTTAAAATTCGATATTCTCATTGCAAATTAACAAATGGCATTCTGAGACACTAACATAAAATAAAACCCAAATGGGCTATAGTTATGAACTTATCTAAACTGATTTCAAAATTTTGGGCTTCCTTTAGAGAGATATCTATAGCCTTTCTACCATTTGGTATGTTAAATAAAAGCAAGTTTATTGCTGAATTCTCCTACAGATATTCTTATTAGCAAACTCACAAAGTTTGGGTTGGATATTCAACCTGAAAATTTGATGAGTTCCCGGGGGCACTCTTAGAATGAATTTAAATGAGAGGGTCCTATGAAGTAAATGTAGCAATATGCCCCTGGCAGAGCTATGTCAGTTTGTGAGTCATAATGACAACATAAACCCTCAATGTAGGTCATCATTTTAAAGAATCGAACCAAAATTCTTGTATGACATTTAAAGAAGCAGAAATGATAAGTCTATGCCTTCTGAGACAATATCCAGATCATCACAGAAAAATCACTGATGACTTTCCTTAGGCCAGTTGGCAATTTATCATCCAATACTAAGCAGTGAGGAAGACTCAAGAGGGTTGGAGATCATTATTTGTGGTGTGGGATTCTGATGTGGCTTTTCCAAGTAATAGTCAACCATCCCCAGGGTACATAGTCTACATTAGTATTCTTCAAGTTAACTAATAGTCCCTGGAGAACAGATTGGAACTAACATGCATATTCATATCACTTTATTTATACTGAGGTAATCACAGGTAATTTACAGAAAATGTAACATCTGCATCAAGAAGTGACAAATCCTGGTTCATGGACATGTTAAAGCAGAGGCTATACTGTTAGTCATTACTATCTTTTTCAGTAGGTCCTTTGGATCCACACCTCATTTTAAAGTCCTCTATTTTTATCCCAAACCACACATCTAATTAGTAGTGAATCTGGAAATAAAGACTGGATTCTCCTTTGGATCACTTTCTCATTCAGGCCGCCTAAAAGATTTAACAAGCTATTCTACATATGAAGAGTCATTTCTGATTAAGTTTTACATTGAAAATACTAGTTGCCTTTCTCACTGAATGCTATTGAAGTGTATTCTTAATGTTATGCTCATTCTTGTGATTTTACGATAAAATTTAGTCTTAAGGTTTTTTAATTCTGCAGACTAATTGCAAATCACATTTTATATGAAAAATGGATAAAAAATAAGGCATTATTAACTCCTCTAAAATTTTAATTAAGAATTATTCCTAACATTCATTAAAGCAAGACTTTTTAAGTTGTTCCACAATTCACTGTTTACACAGTAATTTTGGATACTTGTAATTGGTCAGAGAGGCCCTATAAAATATTAACATTTTTATTTTCCTTCAGATTAAAAGCTATGAATTTTAATATGTCAAACTAAGATAAAAAGATTACTATATGTGTTCTTTTCTGTTAATTTAAAAATGAAATATGAGGCCTTACAATTTTAAACTTGAGTACACAATGGAAAAGAAACATATTCTGGCTGAATGATATTCTTGATAAGGTTACCATTTCAGAACAATTAAAACTGCTTTAATTTTCACAGTGAAATTGAAACTATTCTTATTAGATAAAACATATTCTGTAGAACTAAGCTTCTAGTTATTTCAAGGGAACTTTTCCATTTCATTACAGATGAACCTTTCTTCCTGTCGTCACCTTCAAGTTTCAGGGACTATGAAAACCAACGAAAGGAACAAACTGTTCTGTGGTGTCAGGGTTGGTGGTTTATGGAAACTTAACAGGATCCCTCTTTCTCATAGCTGTCCATATATTCTCAATGAGGACAGCTAAAAAAAGGCCAAACCAAATGTTTCCTTTCTGGGGTTTTGAGGCCTCCACTTCCAGTTGAGAAATAAAGGCACACATTTAGTGGGTTGATCTCTCGGAATAAAAACTACTATTTAAGGTTTGAAGAGTTGGCCGAGTCATGAATTAAAAGTCTAAAGGTTTTTAAAGGAAAACTTTTGATAGACTTTACATTGATCAAGATGAGTGGTTTCAGCATGCCAAATGATGTGGAAGTGAATTTACATCGTGATGTCAGTACAGTGCTTGCAAACAGATCACCCACAATAGGTTGTGTTCAGTCAGTTTAGACTGCAAGCTCCTTGTGGACAGAGGCCTGGTGTTATTGACCTTAATGACCCAAGAGCTCAGATAGCACATCAGTGGGTGACCATTGAATGAGGATGATCAAACAAGCCCCAATAAAGTGATTGCTGTGTATAGATATGGGGAATCAGGAGCTGATCAGTTAATGGTCAGAAAACTGAGGCTTTCCTTCTACCTTCTGTTAATAACCTCAATTTCTCATTTATGGCACAGAACAATGATGGTTGCCTTCTTACCTTCAAATTTTATTTCAAAATGAAAAGTCACATTTATTTTAAAACTATATGTGCTTGATTGTTGTACAATGTTATTATCATGACATCCTATTAAATAGAGTGATCTTGGGATTACCAAGTAAAATAAAAGTAGGATATTTGTTTGATATTCTGAAGCCAGTAGGTAAACCTAGCAAATCAGAGCTGCATGGATGATTCAGTTTTTTAAAGTTGAAGTAAAACTCAAAGTACAATCAATGGCAATTATTTTAAGTGTATAAATTTTATGACTTTGAGAAGCATATGCACCATCTAGCCACTGGATTTTCAAGATATAAAACTTTTCCACCAACCTAGAAAGTCCTCTCCTGCCTCTTTCCAATCCCTGCACTAAAAAGAAATGGCTATTCTGATTCCTATCACCATAGTTTAGTTTTGATATTACGAAATTTCATATTAAGGAAAATACAATACATACACTTTTGTATCAGGCCTCTCTTGCTTAATATAGTCTTTAAGATTCCTTCTATACCAAAAACTTCTTAAGTTCCAAGTAGGATAAATGTCTTGTATTTATTTGCCCATTCACCTGTTAATAGACATTGATTTTTCTGAGTTTTAGGCCATTATGAATAAAGTTGCTATAAATATTCTCACACATGACTTTTTATATAAATATGCTTCAATCTTGGTGAAAATGTAGGAGAAAAGATTAATGGATCATTATGTGGTCTTCTCTTTAACTTTATGGGAAAATAGCACTTTCTATGATGTATGTGTGTATATTACATATATACACATATTACATATACATATATAATGCATGAGAGAATCCTAGTTGTTCTGCATCATGTTCAACATTTGAAATTATTTGCATGTGTGTGTATGTATGTTTGTATGCAATTAGTCTTATTATCTGTAAATCCCTCATTCATGAATTCAACCAACTGCAGATTAAAATTATAAAGAAAAATTGTGTACTGAACAATTTTTTTTTGTCAATTTTCCTTAAACTATATAGTATAATAACTTTTATAAAGCATTTACGTACATCAGGTTTCATAAGTAATCTAGAGATTATTTCAAGTATAAGGGAGAATGTGTGTAAATTATACACAAATACCATGTCATTGTATAAAAGGGACATGAGCATCCTCCGGTTTTACTATCCTCATTGGTGCTGGTAGCAGTTCCCACAAACACCAAGGGAAAGTGCATGTAATTTTGACAGTTTTAGTGAGTGAGTGTTGAGCAGTACCTAGTACCTTGTGGTGTTAATTTGCATTTACCTGATGATAAAAAATACATGTTTATTCACATATCTTTTTGATGTATCTTGCCCATTCTTTTCTTTTGTTTTTGCATTGCTACTTTGCAATTATTATTGAAACCAATTTTTGTGAGATGTTAATTATGTTAATTGTGAATATTTTCTCCCAGTCTATGGTTTGAATTTTCATGATTTCTTTTGTTGAGCAATTTTTAAAAAGTTTTGATTAAGCACATCTCCTCAACTTTTTATTTTGTAACTAGAGCTTTTTTCTTTCTAAATTATCTTGTCTAAGTATGCAAATATATTCTTTTTTCCTTCAGAAAGCTCTATACTATTGTTTTTTACTTTAGACTGACAGTTTAATTCATGAATGTTTGATGTGAGATTGTGTTAAAGCCCACCCCCCACAGGTTTATATTGTTTTTCTGTATCATTTATTGAATGTCATTTTGTAGCTTAGGCAGTTTTTCAAAAATAAGTAGACTACAGATATTTTGGTCTATTTCTGTGCTCTCTGTTCTGATCCATTGATATATTTTTCTTATACCAATACCAACATAACATCTTGCTTATATACTATATTTTTATAAGAAGACATAAAATCAGATAAATAAGTTCTTCAGGTTCAACTTTGTCAAGATTATTCTGGCTATTCTTTTTTTTGTATTTTCATACAAAATTTTTATCACAGACTAATTTATATAGGAAGACCTGCTGAGATTTTGATTGAAGTTGTATTGAATATATAGATAACTTTAGGGAAGAATTTGCATCTTTTTGTAATCAAGTCTTCCAACTCACGAATGTGGTACACTTCTTTCTTTAATTTCCTTCAGCATTGTTTTGTGCTTTTCAGAAAAGAATCCCTGTCAAATTTTTGACATATATATTTCTGGATTTTTTTCTATTTGCAAATGATGTTGAGATTAAATTGATTTTAATTAGTCTTAATCTAAATAATTATATTATTTAGCACTAAAAAAGAAATGGACATTTTGTTAATGACTTAAATTGGACTTCATTCTTGTTAGAGTACAGACCCCACCTGATATCAAGCTTTTGAAATTGAAATTTGTTTTATGTCACAGTATATGATTTAACTTGGTGAATGTTTCACATGCACTTAAAGTGTGTGTGTGTGTGTGCATTGCAGTTGTTTGGTCTATAGATGTGCAGTAGGTTGAAGGATGCAATAACCTGCATGTTCACTTCCAACTCCAATTAGTGTGCTGAAATCCTAAGTCTCATATGATGGTATTAAGATGTAGGACTCTGGAAGATAAGTAGATTATGATGGTAGAGCACTCATGAATGGATTGGTGTTCTTATAAAAAGCACTCAGGTAACTCTTTCTCTTTTTACCGTATGAGGATTCAAGGGAAAGTCTTGAAAAGGACCCTAATCAGAATTCAACCATGCTGTACCAATCCCGCACTTTCAGTTTCCAGAATTGTGAGAAATAAATTTCTGTTGCTTTTTAAGCCACCCAGTCTATGATGCTTTATTATAACAGTCTAAACTAAGACAATAAGTTGTTCAGTTCTTCTATGTGCCTATTTTACATACCTGTTTTATTAATTGGTAAGAAAAGAATGTTAAAAATCTATGAAAGGCTTACTATCATTGCAAATTTGGGTAACTTTTAGTTTTGGAGATTTTTGCTTCACAATTTAAAACATTTTAAATTAAAATTTGTTATGATTTGGATCTGGAATGTCCCTCAAAATGTCACGTGTTGGAGACTTGGTCCCCAAAGCAGCAATGTCAGAAGGTGGGCTTTTGGGACATGAGTAAATCATGAGACCTCTAACACTATCAGTAGATTAATATTTTTGATAGATTAAATGGACTACTGTGGGAGGTGGAAACTATAGGTAGTATGATAGGGCAGTAGGGGCATGCCTTTGGGGACTGTTTCTTGTACCCAGTCCCTCTGTCTGTGTGTCTCTGCTTCCTGATTGCCATGAGTTAAGCAACTTTCCTCCCTGATGCCATTTGCCATGATACTCTGCATCATCTCAGGACCAAAGCAATGGAGCCAGCCAACCATGGATTGAAACATCTGAAACCATGAACCCAAATAAATCTTTCTTCCTCCAAGTTGTTTGTGTCAGTTATTTTCATCACAGTGATGAAAAGTTGACTAACACAACATTTGACATTGTTATATCTACTTGATAAATTGACCTTTTATTCCTTGTCAAATAATGTTCTTTATTTGTAGTCTACTTTGACATCAATATAGTTGCACCAACTTTCTAAACATTAATGAACGCATGATAACAAATTTCATGTTGTTACATTCAATTTTATATTCATAAATTTTAAGTATGTTTTTGTAAGAAATATGTACTTGACTATTCCTGCAAACTTATTCTGATAATCTCTGCCTTTGAATAGAAATGTTTAGTTCATTTACATTTAATGCAGTTGTTGGCACTGTTGAGTTTAAATCTTTTATCCTCCTATGTGATATAGGATGACATATACATATATGACATTCATATATATAATGACATATATATATGTACATATATATATACACATATACACACACATATAATCCTTTACTATGTTCCTTTGGAACAAATATTTCAAAGTATTTCATATTATCTCCTTTAATGACTTCTATTTCTACCTTATCACTCACATATTTAGTTGGTGCTCTGTAACCTAAAATATGCATCTCATATTATTGCTTTTTTAATTTAATTTTCCCCTTATATTTAGATCAGGAGAAGAGTTATTTGTCTATTTGACTAATGTTATTGTTTTTAAGCTCAGATTATGAGATGTTGAAAGAGGTTATTTTCAGAGTTAATGCAAGAAGAGAGAGGATGTTAGTTGTTATAAGAGAAGGCAAGAAGTAAGATAGGAACAGCAACTATGCAATAAAACTGAAATCCTATTTACATTATTTGGATTCAAGAACAATAAGTATTTGATTTTTTTAAACTTAAATTTTAGACAGGTGATGATGAACAATGAGACTTGTTTTGATAATAGAAGTGCATGTCTGAAGCTATTATAGCTTTGAAAATAAACTGCCTCATATGAAAGAAAAATATATTCAACTACATGCTACTCAAGGCTTTACATGTATATTCAATCAATATGAAATGTAACTATTTTCTTTTGACTTCATTGATTCATTTATTCAATCATTCATTCATTTAAGTTATTAACTCAGTTTGCAATGGGGTGTCACCATGGCCACCAGGAAAATCTTGAGCAATTTTCTAAGGAGAAGGCCAGGAACAGCTAATGCTTCTTTTTCATTCCTTCAAAGCAAATGGAGGCCTGGCCTAAATTAAGCTGGGAGTGCTTTTTTGCAAAGCATACCAAGCTTTATGGGAGTTCAAGCTCAGCATTTTAGGCACAATATTTCAAACTAAATCACAAGAAAAAAATTCACCACTATATTACTTCTTTTAAACAATTCAGCATGGTGTAATTTTTTCTTCTTTGGAAATGGAATACAGCTGCTTCCTGGGTCATGATTATTTTTGAGGATCTTTTTTGGTAAACTGAGGCCCTCCTGGAGTATATCCATATTAAATGTGAAAAATACAAGTCTTAGCATGCTAAATACTTATTCAGCTGCAGAAAAATACAGTATTTTTTTTTTAAGGAGAAGAAATAAACCTTCGTCTTTCTAATGCATATTCTTATGAACTTCATAAATTCGGCATCTTGTTTTTAGACCATTAAGAGCAATTGAAATCAGATTTTCATTTTTAGTGAAAGAACACTCTACTAAATAATACTCAGTAAGAAGAAAAGATTCTATGAACTTCTTCAAGCATTTAAATGGAAACGTATTTTACAACCAAATTTTCTAAAACATTTCCTAATTTAAGAAAAATTAACTTTCCAACTTTTTCTTTGTTTTAGTGATATTTTACATAATATAGAGTAACTCATTTTTTCTTTGTGTATTCTTCTTTCTTATTTTTGTAGGAAGTGTTTTTATTGGGCTTTTTATTTCTAATTTCAAGATAAATGCTCATTAGAAAAACAGCAGAACAAATGCATTGAAAGTAAAAATTTTAACATGTCATTTGCTTGAAAAATAGCCACAGTTACTATTCTGGTAGATTTTTATTTCATACTTTTCCTATTTATGTATTTTAATATTAAATGTTGACACATATACAAAATCACGCACAGGTACACACATGCACATACATAAACATATATGTTTAATGAGTTCATAGTATACTTTCTAGATGTATTGTTTTATATTCTACTTTTTTCTTAAACATGTTTTAGAAATGTAACATATCTCTAAATGTAGATTCAATTAGAATTTTATAGCTTTTCTACTGAAACCATTCTATGATAAGATCATCACTAACTTCTATTTCAATGCACAATCTTCATTCCTCATTTTACTTGACTTTTACATGATCCTGAGGGTCCCTTCTTTTTCTTGAATCACTGCCTTCCTCTGACTTCCAGAACCTCTTTTGGTTTAATTCTTCTAGGTCTTCCATCTTGGTATCCTTCACAGACATCTCCTCAATTCCACAGTCTCTAAACATTTTATTTTAATTGTGCTTGGTGTTTACATCTCTCATTCTTTTTCTACTCATTCCCCATGCTCATATATGGTGTGATACCTTTAAGTACTGTTTGCACAATTACTCATCTCAAATGTTTATATCTACTCTTCTATCTACTCTGAGTTCCTTACTGTCACCTACAATTATCTAATTCACATTTCTCACTGAAGTTCTCATAGGCAACCCTAACCCTAAATATTTAAAACTTCAAAATTCAATTTCAAGTCTCATTTTTTGATGTGATCTGCTAAACTTAATACTTTTTTCTTATTTCAGTAATTTCCAACTCCATCCTTCCTGTTATAGAAATAAAAAAAATCATGAAATTATTTTTAATGTATTTATTGATATTTTGCATCTTATATGAAAAAAACTTATTAAATTTCCAAATAATCCCTGCATATTTCATTACTGCTTCCACTATTACAACTAGGTCTAAATCTCATTATCTCTTGTTTACAATATTGAAGAAGCTTTACAACTGGTCTTCTTGAAGCAATTTCACCCTCTCAGAGATTCATCCTCAGACACCCGATTTAAAATTACACCAATGAGTTGGGGATATAGCTCAGTGGTACAGCATTTGCCTAGTATGTGCAAATCACTGGATTCAATCTGCAGCACCACCACCAACAACATAAACAACAATAAATTTGCACCATCCCATTTCCCTGTTTTAGTTTTCTCCTTAGTACTAACATGAAATGTGATTATAGTTTCCTAGTATCATGTTTTATGTGTCACTCCCGTTAGAATGTAATTGTTAGGAAGGGAGAGACTTTTCTCTGTTTTATTCATCTATATGTCCAGAATATAGATAGTGCCTTGAGTATTACCAACACTTACATATTTGTCAAGTGAATGGATGAATGAAGGAACTGTTACTTTTTAAATCAATTCTGAACCCATACATATTTAGGATTTTTGTACTTCTATATTACTATTAGCACTATAATATTTTTTTAGTACATGTAAGTGTTTCATTAAGGTAAGTTTCTGGAAGTTGAATTGCTGCATTAAAGGACTAACACAATTTTAAGATTTCTTTAAATGATATGACAAAAATTCTCCAGAAGAGATATAAACAGTCACACAGCTAAACAGTTTGTATGTGCTGCTAGTCTGATACATTGGCTGTAGTGAGAATGATTTCACTAATGTTTCCAAATATGCTAACAACTCAGTATCTCAGCATTGTTTTATGTTCATGCAATATTTCTCTTAAGTCTAAATGGCAGCATCTCTTAGCTAGCAAGCATATGGACAGCTTGTGTCAGCAATAGGTAATATTTGCCTAAAATGCTCAAAGCAGTTTCGAGAAATTCCTCAAATCCAGTTGACATTTCACATTCACCTGTATTATCTTTCCTTGCACCAGATGCAGATTGTTCTCTTCCATTATGTCACATTTTTTTAGCAAGATTCAATAACATGAACTACATGTGTTTTTGCAGGAAAAAAACTACAAAACAAACAAACAAACAAACAAACAAACAAAACAGAACTTGTCATAGTCTGAATGTTTATTTCTCCCTGAAATTCACAAGTTGACATCTAATCTCCAGTGTGATTAGTGTTAGGAGGTGAGGTATTTGGGAGGAGGTTATCTCATAAGAGCTTATCATTTATCTTTTATAAGTGTTCTTATAAAAGAGGTCCCAGAGAGCTGCCCTGCTTTTTCCATCATGAGAGGACTCAGCCAGAAGTTTCCATCTTTGAAGAAGATCGAGATTTCACCAAAGATTGAAACTGCTGTGCCTTGATCTTGGACTTCCAGCCTCCAGAACTGTGAAAGATGTTTATGTTGTTTATAAACCATCGAGTCTATGGCATTTTTATTAGCACAGCCTGAAAAGATAAAGACACCATCATAACTAAAATAATTGCCTTCACTAGAGAAAGGCACTGCAGCTCCTCTCTCATGAAACCCTGGGCGAGTCTGCAGGCAGGTGCAGGCTTTGCCTCCTCAGGGAGACACTGATGGTCAGACTGTGGCCACTCAGGGGGTCTACCCTAGTCCTTTGAACTGAAGCCTGTTTGCTTTGGCTCTGACTCTGACAGGTCCCTTTCCTGTGCTTTTGTTAAATTTTTCTGGCTACATTCAGAAAATAGGGAGCCTGTCTCTTGGTGAATATTGAATTACTCTATGTGATAACTTGTGATTTTAATGAAGTTTTGTTAATCTCTAAAACATGCACTTTTTTGTGTCTAGTCCTTCTCATCTTCCTGAGACACTTTTTCCTCAACTAAGTATTACTCTCTTTCCTGTCAGTATAGTTTAGACTTTCTGTGTGTTCTGTAGAGGATGGCCTACATATACATTCAAAATTACATTTCAAGAAATGTGTTTCTTCCATGACTTTAGAAATAGAAGTTAGCTGCTCTGATTAAAAGTTGTAATTAATATATAGTTGAGACTACACAGGAATAGTGAAGGAGAAATATGATTGCTTTTGCATTTTAGGGAAAAGAGGTTGATTTTTTCCTAAAATATTTCTCAAACATTTGGTCTCCATATATTTTTATACTCTTGAAAATTCCAAATAAAATAATTTTATAAACTATTTGTAATATTAAAAATTATAACAAAAATAATGGTTAGTGATTTATTTAAAACAGAATTGATTAAATAATTCCATTATAATAGAAATAATGCAATTTTAGGAAAAGATTTTAAAACCTTTAAAAAGCTTTTAGCAAAAAAAGTGATCCTACTGTACATTTTTGTAAATATTTTTAATATATGATTTAACAAATGGCAGCAGAATTCTTAACCTACTTCTGAACCTATCCAATTTTGTTGCAGTATCACACATCAGTTAATATACAGTTTCTGGAAAACAAACAATACACCCTTATGAGAGAATGAGAATGAAATAGACAATATCTTAACATCATTATGAAAATAGTTGATATCACAGATCTCTTGAAAATGATTGAAGGACTCCTCAGGAATCCCCAATCTTATGTTGTCCTTAAAGTCTCAGCATATTCTAGAATATGAAAGAGCATAATAATGGGCAAAACTTGGAAAGTGTTTTATTTTTCCTTTCTTTCTTTTTGATTTTCATACTGGAGATTGAATCCAGAGGCACTTTTCCACTGAGCCACATCCCCAGTCCTTTCAATTTTTTACTTTTAGACATGGTATCACTAAGTTGCTTGAGGGCCTCACTAAGTTGCTGAGACTGGAAAGTCCTCCTGCCTTAAGGCTCCTGAGTCACTGGGATTACAGGCATGTACCACCATGGCTGACTGGAATGTCCTTCTTTACTTCTGAAGAGAAGCTATGAAGTTTGTTAAATTTTTGATAACATATGCATACTTTTGGTTGGCTTCCTCCCTTGGTTTACCTATTTCTTCTGCCAACTATACAGGAGAATGAAAGTATTTACTTTCTCTGTAATCTGCCTAAATAGCATAAGTGTTATCATGAGAGAACAATTCTGTGTGCTTATATTGATGTCATTATGTCTTTGATTATTTAAGAAGAAACAACAATAAAAAAAATACAGATTTCTTTCTCATGAGAGCTAAAGCTCTTACAATGATGCTGCCTTCTAGGATTGTTTTGAAAACATTATATAATCACTTTCATTAGATAGTAACTTTGAATTATTTCTCAGATTCCTATTACTCAATCTTATTAAAGTTTCCAAATTGGCTCTGACAACTGTTTTGATTTTGCCATCTCTAAATAACTCCCTGAATTTAGAAAATATAAAAAATATATTCAGGGTATGTTTTCCCCCTGAAATTACATTCAAGATTTCCCAAAGGCCTCATGAGAAATCATAGATCTGCCCTTTCATTTTATAAAAAGAAAGATATGAGACAAATTTAAGTTCACTTGATGTTCTAGTATTTTAAGAAGTACATGGAAAGGAGTAGTCAGGTCAGAAGAGACACTCAGCCCTTCCTAGGGAATGTGTACACACATAAAATGACAGCAATAAAAATATTTCAGAAATATAGAAAACCCTGGAAGTTTGTCAGTGCACTCACTATGTAGTATAATTTTGCTCCCAGGGAAAAAATGATAAAAATATTTATGTATTATACCCCAGTAGGGAATTTTATTCCTTTTTTGTGTAAGGGTAATTGATTACGAAGTTAATACAATTGATTATGGTGGTAAACTAACAATAGCTATAAAGACTATTTCATTCACATGTAGTTTTCTTTTACTCTGGTGCATATCTGAGGTTTCTGTCATAAGTTACAAGCCACGAAAGGAAGTCTCTGCACCTTAACCAACCGAACTTTAGAGACTAGACTCCTGGGTCCAGACTTCAGAGCTGACATTATGCAGACAAGTTCCAAACCATGCTAGTGGGCTTCTTCATGAAAGCAGACTACTACACCAAGATCCCATAGCACAAGAATTGATTTCTTGAAATTGAGCATTTAAAATTGAAACAAAGTATTTTAAGATGATATTTGATTCTTAATGACCACCTCTATTAATTTTGTAGAGTTTTCATAACAAATTATCACAAACTTCTTGGCTTGAAACAACAGAAATTTATTCTCCTGCTGTTCTTGGGGCTGGAAGTCCCAAAGTGTCAGCACAGTTGGTTCCTTGAGGAGGAACTAAGGGACCTATCCCACGTCCCTCTCCTACCTTTTGAGGGTTGCTGCCTCCATGATATTCCACAGTTTGTAGACATATTGTTTTAATCTCCATCTTTGTAAGCCTTCCCCTCCATATGTCACTGTCTAAATCTTCCTCTGCATTCTGAGGACATCGTCATTGGAATACACAAGATTATCTCCCCTTGAAATTCTTAACAATTACAAAAACAGAGAGCCTATGTCTAAAGGAGGTATCATGAAAAATTTAAGCAAATTTGGTGGAGGGAGTTCACAATTCATCTCTCTACTACCTCATCCCCAAAATTTACAAATAGTAAATTTTCATGGAAAATTTATTTATTTTTCATGGAACCATTTGTATAGGCACAATAAGAATCAATAAGTTATACTTGAAAATAGTGCCCTTTTAATCAAGCATGGCAAGTTCTATTGAGAAAATAGACTAGTGACAGAGTCAATCCTCTAAACTTCTCCCAATAATACCTGCCCAACACTTGGCTTTCAGGCAGGCTTGCACTTCACCCCACTGTACAGGTGCTAGTGGTGAAATCTGGTGAATCTTGAATTAGAAAACCAAAATCTGAAATCCTTTATGAAAATAACCAGGCACAGATTTGTTTTTGTACTTTATAACTGCTCAAAACTCTATGACTCAGGAATTGCAACAAACTCAAGGAGTGGGTATGGTAAATTAACACTCTTGCTGAAATTAAGTTAAAATCTAATAGTCCTTTTGCTATGATCAAGAATATTCTCAGAGATTATTATAATCACACAGGGGATAGATTGTAAAAAATGATGTGAAAGATTTTGAAAAGGCAGAAATGATTACTCGTGTCCTGTCTAGCACAGTGTTTTGGGCTATCTGCACCTTTCAATGTCTTTGAGGTTTTTTTATGATTCTAAAATATATAAAAAATATTCAATATTCGCAATAAAAATGATTTTTGTCCCTAAAAATATGAACGAATTCACCCAAGAAGTCAGTTTTGAATCTCCTTACAGATTCACTTCAGTATTCCTCATTTTTTTCTCTATGAATTCTCTTTTGAATACATGTTAAGGTCTTCCTGACCTCCTCATTTATTGGTAAGTTAAAGGAAATCTGTCTTGTGTTCAATAACTGGATAAGATACAAAATTTGCATCTGTTATGTCTATTCACTATTTATAAAATTAAAATCTGAAGAAACTTTGGAATATCTATGTGGGAAAATTGCATATATTGATTCATTTGCTTATCTTTTCCTCAAAAGTGGAAGCTTCATAAGGGCAACAACTGGTCTTATTCAATTCTGTTTTCTTTAGGTGTTAGGATAGTTCCTGGTAGCTGCAAGGTACTCAATAAATGAAATGAATTTTTAAAATGATTCAATGAATACATTCTAAGGAAAAGAAGGAAAGGGATAATATTTTTCTTTACATAGTTATGTTTCAGTCAACATTACAACTGATATCCATAGATGGAACTCAAAGATTGAGCAGTAATATGAATTTTGCCATTGGTTGATGATATTACTAATTTGAATAATCATTTATTAAAATTTAAGCCAAAATTATTATAATTCATGTTATAAAATTAAATATATTTATAAGTTAAAATTTTTATTCTTACTGTAATTTTTTATCAATATACCAATCCAATACAATTCAAATGTTTTAGAGAAAGTGATTATCCTGTTATTAGCACTTTATAATCAAAAATAAATAGTAAAATAGTATACAGTGATTAATTCATTTTCTTCCAGACACTTTGTTTGTCTCTTTCTCTCCTTTGTCTTTTCCTCTGGCATGTACACTCACTGTCATTAGGCTGTTTGGCCTCCAGGATCCATCTGTGGATATAGCCCCTGTTCTTCCCTGGGGCAGAACCAGTATGCCAAAGTTTTCAAGGAGCTCTCGTCATAGGTGGTATTGTGGTACATCTACTTCCATAGCAATCCATGGCAATATCTCAGAATTTCATTTGTGTCTTTCCCAAAATTCATCTACCTGAGAATATGCCTGTGGTCCAGCATCAAGTCGATTCTTCTTTCCCATCTCCCTTATCACAATTATTGTACTCACACTTACTCAGTAAGATATATGGCTCTCATACCAAATCTCACTACAATGTATTGTTTCATTGTAAATGAAGTATGTAAAACCTCAGGGTACTAATTGAAGGAACATCAAAATCTACTTTATTAAAAGATACACTTAAAGATAAATTCATGTTGTGATGAAAATTATACCTCATGATTTAAAATATGATAAACTGATCATTTAAATAGCAATAATCATAACAAAAGTTAAATCCAGAAGAAAAATTTTATCTTCTAAAAGGACATTATCAAAAGAAAATTTTTAAAATTTCAATTTCAATTCATCAGCCAGGGATGCAAAGGAAGTATGGTTTCTATAAAGAATTTTGAATACAAAAGTATTTTATACTAGTATAAATTTGAATAGAAAAAAAAGAGAAAGGAAATAATATTTTTGGGGAAAGTGAAACAAACTGAAATTCCCAAATACTAAAGAGGAGTGTGTTCAAGAATATTGTGATAAATAATGATAGACTCCAAATGTCTATTGTATTTGCATTACAATAGGCACATTTAAAAAAAGATATTCTAAAAAATGCAACTTATACATATCTAAGGCATTAAACTATTTTTTAAAGTTCTTTTAGGGAAACACTAGTAAAAACTGTTGAGATCACAGTCTTATATCTTTTCGAGTCTCCAGGTTGTCATGAAAGTATGACTGGTAAGGAGTGATGCCTCTAAGAATGGAGAAAGGATGGATTGTGTAGAGAGAAATGAGGGGAGGGGAGGTGATGGGAAGGGGGCAGGTGTGGGGAAAGAATGATAATGGAATGAGACAAACATCACTACCCTGTGTACATGTATGATTGCAGTGTGACTCTACTTCGTGTACAACCAGAGAAATGAAAAGTTGTACCCCATTTATGTAAGAGGAATCTAAAAACAATAAGATAGTAAGAAAGAGAGAGAGAGAGAGAGAGAGAGAGAGATTGAGATAAGATAGTCAAAAAACAGAACAAAACAAAAGAGTAACACATCTGCACTGCTCATGAGCCAGGGTCTTTGTCCCTCTCATGTAACCTCCTGTCTTATTACATTAAAAAAATCCCAGAAGACCATCACAAATTTTTCTAAAGATGGATCTGTAAGGTCTAATGATAGGCCTGTAAGAACAGACAGCCTTCTTTTAGAAGACTTAGAGTCTGTCATATCATGAGGCTTAGAGTGGACAGTCAGACTTGAACACAGCACAGGACTGAACACTGACTAAGATCCTGACACACCATGTTTCTTTCACCAAATTACTTAAACTTTCCAAACCCCAATTTCTGTTGTTTGAAATGGGGCTTTCTCTGTGAAGTCATCCTCTCCCTTAAGATACTGCTGAGGAACGAATTACTGATCAGAGCTTAGGCTAATGACTGGAACATGGAAAACCATTTAATACTTTTTGGAATTATAATAACTTATGAACATGGCGATTTATTCCTCTCACAAAATTATTGACTAATATTTACCCCTAATTGGTAATAAAGACACTGTCAATAATATATTTCTATTTAACTCATTCATTGTCATTCAGGTGTTTCATAACCCTTAGTCATAGAAAATCAATTCCAGTATAATGTGAATTGAAATTTCTGTGAACCATGAATTGAGGACAGAAATAATATCTTTGTTTTAAAAAAAGGAACAAAAGCTGAAGTTTAATTTTAAAAAGGACAGTTTTATTTTAATTTTTTACTACTATCATCATATAGGAATAACTGAGAAGGAGCAAAGGTTAGAAGTCTACTATTTTGGATTAAAATTCATTAGTTCTCTTCAGCCTAAAAACAATTTTTAAATGACAAAAATAAATAAAAAAATTTTTGCTTTGAATATTAATTATTGAGGTTAAGGAATACACAGAAGTGAGGGCCAAATACATGTATAATATTCATTTTAGAAGTTTGGCCTCTTCAATATTACACCATTTGGAACTTAATTAAATTTATAAGTACAAAGACTCACAAACCTACATATATTCAGGTGTTTCACAGATGTGCAAATGTTTTAGTTTGGAAGACTTATTCTATCTTATTGGCATGAAATCTCTGATAATTTAACACCTATATATAATGAAAGTTAAACAAAAATCTCTGGAAGGCTTGCCAAATACTCAATCATATCATGCATCAATCTATGTCCACAGAAAGCATTAATCTAAGTTATTTTTGACCTTTGACTGTTGCCAGAACCAATCAAGCTGGGTTTAGGTTTATTTCCTGGTGGTTGTGAAGATGTGTGCATTAATGTCCAGTGAGAGATGGGATGCATTTGCAGGGTTTATTTGGATATTCTCAAGTGTCTCATGTAGCCAGGTACAAGGTCCCTCAGGGTATAGCTAATCCTCTAACAGAGTTGGAGCCCAGCTACAGGCATAGAAGCAGAGGTTTTCAGCTTGCTAATCATACTACACATTACACCACTTATTGGCTCTTATTTAAGCTGGGATAAGCAGTCAAATATAATCTCAAAAATAAATAGTCTAATTAGTCTGCATTCCAAATGCTAAGGAAATATGATAAGGTGGTACCTACAGAAAAGAAAAGCCAAGCAGCTTGAATTTGACTTTTCCTTTCTAAAATCATGGTCATTTTCCACTTCTCATTTTACTCTACCAATCAGTGGTGTTTGCCCTACTTGTTCATTCCCTCCTCACTTGGCCTCTGGAATGTCCTCTCTTGGTGCTTTCTTTCTTTCTTTTCTTTTTTATTTTTTTCAACACCCTGCTTCCCGTCCTAGGTTTTGTCATATTCCCCAAATGCTAAACATTGGTGTGCCCCGCAGTCAATCTCTCACCTCTGTTCAATTTATTCTCTTTCTTCAAATAATGATTTTATCTTCTCCTCAACTTTTAATACATCCATATTCTGGTAACTTTCAAATATTAATCATTAACCTTGACTTTTTTTCCTAAATTCTAGAGGTCTATACCAAACTATTTGCTCAACACTTCTGCATGGATAGCACATAAATATGGTTTTTATTTTTACATTAATGCTAAATTTTAAAGTTGCTAATTATAGATTTGAACTTGGACTTGTCTTGCATGTACCATAATCTTTGGAAGAGATGACTCTATTTGGTCCACAATCATGGAGTCTTGATACCTTTCTTTTTCTCATGCCCTTTTGCTAGTGGTTCAATAATATTCAGAATGTATACAGAATCTCGTAACTTCTTCCTATCTCCACAGTTCAAACTACCATTTCCTTGCATTTGCCTCTCTCAATTTTTTTTTTTAATTTTGCTGGTGCTGGGGATTGAACACAGGGTTTTGTGCTTGTGAGCACAAGCACTCTATCAACTGAGCTATATCCCCAGTCCCTGCATTTGCCCTTAACAAACATTCATTCCCCTACCCTTGCCTCCCTGGAGTCTATTTTCTCACTTGGCTGAAAATGACATACCTCCCCATAAAACTCTTGAGAAGAGACAAGGCCAAAGCCTTTAGGTGACCTCCAACGCCCTACAGATAGTCTACACCTCTATGTCTTAGATCTTACTTTTTTATATACTCATACTGTGTTAGAAGGTTGAACTAACTTCTAACTATGGTGATATGGTAAGTCATGTCTTATGCTATTTTAAAAATATCTTTGTGCCCACTAGGTCTTCCCAGAGTCTAGCTGTTTACTCACTGTGGACCAGACCTCCTGGTTGCTATCTGATCCACAGGTGTAACATCAGCTATCAAGTCAACAATGTTTTCACAACTACTTTGTGAAATTAGAGCATTGTCTAAAAAAAAAAAAAAAAAAAAAAAAAAGAAGAAGAAGAAATATAGAAATATACAAGAGCCAAAACATGACATCTATCTAGGTAAGAGCTTAATTTCCTATCTCTTTCCAGGTCCTTTTTCTTTCTTTTGAGTACCGAAGACAAGGCCCAGTATGGCAGAAGGCCTATGACTCCTTTCCGTACTACATACTGACTTTCATTGTCAAGGCATGAAAAAGGAACAGTTTCCAACATTTTTAGGCACTTAGAATTCTGGAACTAGCTTTGACCTTCTGCCAGTATAAATGAGCTGCTTTAAGATAGTAGCTATTTCACAAAAATAATTAATTGAACTTTTTAGGCCAGATGACACAAGTGCCAGAGATTCCAAATAACTGAACCTGGCTGAAGGTCAACCACTGATCATGACCAGCAGGAAGAAAAGGAAGCAATACAAACAAAAAAGCAGTTCCAAGGCTAGACAATGCTTTTTATTAGATAATTCCTCATCTTTTAGAGTCCTGTGTAATGTCTAATCATTTCTTTATCCATGCCTCACTCTGCCCAAGCAGCAACAACTATGCTTTCCTTGGCCTCCTTTACAAACCCCTATAATCCCAGAGCAAGTTTCCTAGTGGAATCCTGTCTAGCACCCAGTTACACTTCAGAGGAGCCAAGGCTCTCAATTCCTGTCACTTACTCTAGCCAGGGACTCCTCTCCCTGGCACCCATGCCTTTCCCACCAGAGCCACGATTCTTGGATGATCTGTCCTGACTCTATACACTAATGGTTGCAAGTTCATATCTGATCCAAGTAGTGAGATCTGTGCAGACTCCAGGGCCCATTAAACTTCATCATCTTGAGGTTCACTGGCACAGTTTTTATTTTCAAGAACATTTCAAGTATGAAACACACATTCCACCTTTACTAAGTATAGCTTTCTTTTTTTTTTTTTTTTTTTTTATTGAACACAAATGGAGTATAGCTATTGTTTCACTGGTTGTACACAAAGTAGAGTCACACCATCTGTGCGTTCATGCATTTACACAGGGCAATGGTATCTGTCACACACTCTGTTATTAATTTTACCCCCACCCGCCCCCACCCCTCCCTTCCCTCTATGCTAGCTATCTTTCCTCCATTCTTGCCATCTTTCCCCCCCACATTATGCATCATCATTCATTTATCAGAGAGACCATTCGGCTTTTGGATTTATGGGATTGGCTGATCTCACTTAGCATAACAGTTTCCAACATCATCCATTTACCTACAAATGTCATAATTTTATTCTTCTTTATGGCTGAGTAATATTCCATTGTGTATATATACCACAGTTTCTTTATCCATTCATCTACTGAAGGGCATCTAGGTTGGTTCCACAATCTAGCTATTGTGAATTGAGCACCTATGAACATTGATGTGGCTGCATCACTGAGGCAATCTGATTTTAAGTCCTTTGGGTATAGGCCAAGGAGTGGGATAGCAGGGTCAAATGGTGGATCCATTCCAAGTTTTCTAAGGAATCTCCACACTGCTTTCCAGAGTGGCTGCCACACACACTTCGGACAGAGCACTAATCTCCAGAATCTACCAAGTACTCAAAAATCTTTACGAACACCAATAACCCAATCAATAAATGGGCCAAGGAAATGAACAGACACTTTACAGAGGAAGATCTACAAGCAATCAACAGATTTATGAAAAAAGGTTCAACATCACTCGTTATAAGAGAAATGCAAATCAAAACCACCTTAAGATTTCATCTTACCCCAATTAGAATGTCTTTTATCAAGAACACAGGCAACAACAGGTGTTGGCGAGGTTGTGGGGAAAAGGGTACACTCATACATTGCTGGTGGGAGTGCAAGTTGGTATAGCTTTCATTACTAAGAGAATTTCCATTTTCAAAATATGGAGGAGCCTAGGTTGGATCTATGCTTTCTGTAAGAAATCATTATAGACATAATCATCATTTCCCTTGATTAATCAACCCTTTAATTTGTGTTTTCTCAAAAGATTAATTTCAAAAGGAAGAATCTTTGTGGATGATTCCTTTATATGGGTGATTTTAAACATAAGCATTATTACCTCTTATCCTAGTCTCACTTCAGTTCCAACTGATGCTCTGGAGAATAGGGAGTTCTCCAGAAAATTGTTTTCTATAATAGCTATTATTATTATTTTGTTAGTTTTCTTTTTAATATGTCTAGAGAAATCAAATTAATAAATGCAACTAGCAATGAAGAATTAAGTAAAAGTTTGTAGTTGAGTCATTACCTCCTTAGGGATTTGTGAATCTTGAGAATCACAACATCGTTTTCATTACTGATATGAATCTGTATTTATACCTTCAATATTGACATATTAGCCCAAAGAAAAACAAAAGCATTTATTCATTTTTTTTCATATGTAGTTCTCTGAATAGCACTAAAACAATTGAACAAGTAGGATGGCAATTCCCAGACTGTCTTCTTAAATGTGATTTGTTTCCATTTCCCTCAGTTTTTCCTTATAACACATCAATTCCTGACATCTGTCTATTGTCACATCTACATTGATTGAGGTTGGAGAAATGCCACAAGTAAAATGTGAAAGGTTGTTACATCTCTTGAAAGCTAGTCAAAAAGTGAATAAATATACTAATTCTGCAGAAACTTTCATCCAGAGATAAAACAGAAAAATCTTGCACCAGCAGGGAGGGAGGCAGTGATATTCCTTCACTTTCTCGGTGTCTTTGAAAGAGAACATGGTTGTCAAGTACCTGGGAATTAATGACACCTTTTGATGGAAGCATAAGGTCTATGCGTCAGGGCCCCCAGCCACAGAACAGGAAATGGAGCTGTTTCCAAGAGAAATGAAGTTGCCTCCTCTGGGGGAAACACAAAGGAGCAGTTGAACAGGCAATTGATCAGCAGGAGGACTGTAAGGTGATAAAAGAACTGGAAGTCACAAAAGCCCTTGGCATGCTAGTTTTCATAAAAAGAATTCTGTCTCGAGCTATGTTTTATGCAATGAATTCCTTGACATATATTTCTAAATTTTATCTTTAACAATGCAGATGTTTCCATCCAGAGTCAACCCTTTTCTTTAACAAAGATTAAAGTATCCCTTTGGATTATTTATCTGATTGACAAATTGGGACATACACTTATTTTGTTACTGGTTTTTACTAGAGTATTTGTGTCTCTACATCGTCCCAGGGTGGGCTATAGCTTTTAATGTGTGACTTTTCAATAATTACACCCAGAATTAACTTTGAAAACATTAAAAAATAGGCACTCATTATTGATTCTTTTTTTTTTTTTTCACAAGTTACTACTTGGCAAAAGCCCCAAAGGTTATAAGCAAAATCTCAAATGGCCCAATTGATTTAGCATGTGAAATTATATCTTGAAACATTAAAATATTAACATTTAATGTGTTGACCCTTACAATATGTTATTTTATATGACTTATCTTGTGATCATTATATTAGAGTTTCATAAACATACAAAAAATAGATCATTATAAAGGCACAGTAACAATCACAAATGCATCCTATAATGCATAATACTTTCTCACTGTGAATATATCATTAGATGGCATAGGACCATAATAACTCTTAAAATAATTTGCAGTTCAAACAGAATGTCTGATTTTAGGGCTTAATAATTTTCAAGTCAAATGGAAGAGTATCATGGAGTGTTCAGTTTGAGAAAAGCAGTGTAGCACTGGTACCAAACAACAGATCTTTATGAGGAAGCTATCTTTGACTCTGTAGAAACAGCTTTGTGGTGTGGCAAGATGATCATGATGAAATGTTCTTTTCTCTCCTTAACAAATGACACCTAGTTCTTCCAAATTAGCATTCACTTAGCATTTCCTAGGTAGCACTACTACAGGCAGCCACCTCTCAAACTGGTGTGAATAAATGACCCCAAAAGATATGCCCCAAGTATTTCTTCTGGGAACTATTGGAAGATGATTTGCTTCAAAACTCAGAGAGGGGCTGGGGTCGTGGCTCAGGGGTAGAGCGCTTGCCTAGCATGTGTGAGGCACTGGGTCTCAGTACCACATAAAAATAAATGAATAAAATAAAGGTCCATTAACATCTAAAAAATATATTTAAAAAAAGACCCAAGAGAAATTCAGCAACACATCAGGATCCTTTGTTCATTGTCAGTGACCATAAAACACATTAGCATTTTGTAGATGTCATCTCTAGTGCTCTAGGGGTATGGGGAGGGGATGGCTTAGAAGGCAGGAAGAGGCCTTCTGTGTTTATTAACAGAAAATGGTCACAGCTTACGCGCATTTCTATTCACATGTCCTTTGAAACACTGCCTAGAATACAGGAAAAGGAGACTGAACATTTTTCATGGAATACTTGGCTATCTACCAATATTTAAATAAGATTCACCTTAAGGTTACCAAATATCCTTTCAAGTACAAAAGAATGCACCAGGCCATTAAGAGATACTTTTGTACAAACATAGGTCAGTTCATTGAAGCTGTCATGTGTGCTTGTCCTGAGTTAAGCCATTTCTTCTTTGGTCTTTTGTATATATGCTTCTATATCACCTGATTAAATAATAATAATAATAATGATAATAATAAATAATTTGAAGTAGTTCACTTATTTAAATACTGTCAATCTAGTCTAATGTCAAATGTTTCTATATCTAGCTATTTACTTATTTTATTTATCTCCTGGTATCAAAGAAGGTCATCTGTCAACTATTGCCTGAGAGACAAGTTTTGGTCCTTATTTATTACCATACTTTTCAATGTTGGGTACAAAGACCAGAAGCAGACATACCAAATCCAAGTTCTGCCTCAATGAGGTATGTGACCTTGAGCAAGTTTCTTAACTACTTGCAGTCTCATTTTCAATGTGAAAAATATTTATAGTTTTCATCTGAATTGTTGGCATAATTAAAGGAGATAGTTTTTTAAATACCTAGCTTAATGACGAGTATGTATTAGGAACTTAAGAAATATCAGTTCCCTTCCCTTCTTCTGTTCACATGGTTGAAGAACTTACATTATTTCTCCTAGAATCGAAGTCCTAATTTTAAGCAGACATTATGTTACAGGAGAAGAGAACCAGGAATCTGGCTTCATAAAGACTTGGGTACTTGGGGCAAGTTAATTTAATTCTCTGAAATTATTTCCTCATTTGCATAATTCAGACAACACCTACTAAGCTTAGTAGTTATTAAATTAAATGCTATAGTGTTTAGTGCTTTCTTCGGTGGGAAGAGTAATGCTGGATGGTATACATTTAATACACAACTATTTACTATGACCCTCTCTTCATATAACTATACATGTAGCAGTGAATCACCAACTATGGAAGTACTATATTATACAATAGCTATACAACTTCGTGTCATAGTCACTGTGACACTAAGCTTTAAAACTATGGTTTCACTATAATTAGAGGAATATATAATTGATCACTGAGACAGGGACACTTTTGAGAATGAAACTGGGTGTACAGGGTTACCTGAAATATATCCATATAAAAAGAGGGGTTGCCAGTGCAATTTAGGATAATTTGTGGATAAAACAATTAGTAATTATATTTTTATAATTTCCTTAGATTTTAATTACAGTACAATATTGCTTTTGATCTTAGAGTAAGGCTTTTAAGAATTTGAGTACATCATCAAAGGGTTAAAAGTGGTTTTCTTCAGCTGCTTGCTCAATTTAAGCTTGCTTTGATATATCAGGGACCTGCTGGTTGAACAATTTTAGTGGTATTTTATTCTGCTGAGTCCATTCAGTTTCTTTATTACATTTATAGCTACCATTGACCTCCAACAAAGCCTACCTTAAGTCTGGACTCTCAAAAGCAAACCCTAAAATGAACATTTAAATGCAAGAAATTTGCCAAGAAAGGGCTCCCAGTACTTTCTTGGTTCTCTTTATTCCTTTCTTTCCGTTCTTCCACCACCTTTGAATGCTAGAAGGTAAATTAGAAGCTATGGTATAAGCAATGGAAGGCACAAAGGAGTAAGGAGGTTCAAGCAAAGATAAAGATTCCATCCAGCTGTGGATGAGTTCCTGGGAGCATGAAGTAGGGGCCCTAGGAGGGATGCATAGGAATGAATAGGTGGTGACAGAAGAAAAGTGAGATGCATATTGGATCGCAATGCTCATCTGTGTACAAGACTCCCATCAAGACCTCAATATTTTGTTTACATTGAATACAGAATACAAACCAAATTTCTGTCTCTAAGATAAAAAGTCAGGCAAGATCAGGGCCCACCTGCCTCTCCCACCTCTTTTCACATCATTCTTCTCAGTTTCTTCCTTATGCTACAGTGTCCTAGACCTGCCAAGCTTAGTACTGCCTTAGAAATTTTGCCCTATCTGTGCCCTCTGGAAGAGATTTAAGGGGACATTTTAGGGAGAATGGAAACATTTTATATCTTGACTGGATTGGTTATTGCATAGAGATATTTTTGAAAATTTATTAAAATGTATACTTACAGTAAGTGTACTTTATTGCATATAAAACATAACTCAATAAGTTGACTTAACAAAGAATCTCTAATTATAAGAATCTCTAATTTAGGGGGCTGAGGTTGTAGCTCAGTGATAGAGCGCTTGCCTGGCATGAGTGAGGCCCTGGGTTCAATCCTCAGCACTGCATATAAATAAATAAAATAAAAAAGGTCCATTGACAACTAAAGAAGAAATATATATACAATAAAGAAAGAAAAATGAATAAAAAAAGAACCTCTAGTTATAGAACTCAAAAATAAAGTAGAATTGCAGGACACAATGGCACATGTCTATAATTTCAGTTATTCTGGAAGGTGAGACAGGAGAATCACAGGATAAAGCCTGGCCTGAGCAACTTAGCATGACCCTGTCTCAAAATGAAAAATAAAAGGGGCTCTGGATGTGGCTTTAGTGGTAAAACACTCCGTGTTCAATCTCAAGTACTGGAAAAGTTAAGTAAGTACAGTTAACCTCACAATATTGCTTTTAAAAGGAATTTTGCAGATATTTATTGTAAATTTCCACTTCTTTGGTATTTCGAAGCTAATTTTCCCAGACAGTAAGCATAAGTGAATGGCTATAGGGTTAGAGGAAGTGGAATGTAGTGAGGGGCAAATAGCATGAAGCAAAAATGGGTGGTGGACTGATAATTCGACAGGGACTTATCATAGACTTGTCTATGATTCCCTCCGTGAACAGATCCAGATAGCTGCAGACTACACAGGGGGCTTTTAAAATACAGCTGCAAAACTCAATATTTTTTTGTACTCAGTTTGAGAAAAATTTTTAAGTCAGATCTCAGTCCATCATAGTAAACAAAGCAAAACGAAAAGCCATTGGCTCTTCCTCTTCTAATTTAGGAAGACACACTTGAGACTGTTTCAAGGACACCAGTGAAGTAAACCTGTCACAACCCACTTAGTGCCAAGATGTGACAAGAAGGTATTTACTACTGAGAAGAAACTGTGAGTTGAAAGAAAAAACAAATTTACTAGCGATTGCTAGTGTTTTGCTTTATTTTTTTTCTTCTTCTTTTCTTAGTCTTCATTTGCTGTGGCCTTGATTAAAAGGAAAGGGAAGAATTTGTGCAGTTGGGTCACCACCCCCAGGTTTTTAGAATTATGTAAGGATAATAGTATTTCCCCACCCATCCCCTGAGGGGCTTTTAAGACCAGCATCTGTGAGGTGCATTTCCTAGATAAATGCAAACTGCCCTTTGACTCTCTTCAAGATAAGAAAACATTGACCCTTTCAACCAAGTTATTTATGACATTCACATAATGTGAAACAGCTCTGGGACCTGATGGGAACGCCCAGAAGTACATACACTGAAGGCACTAGAGATTCCCCTCTGCTACTATCCAGGAGACGCCACCACACAAGTTGAACAATGCCCAAGGCTCATTAAAGAGTTTGATGAATTTAATACAATTCAAATTAAAGAAAATCTCAGGAGAACATGTTTAGAAAAGAAAACCAGATGGGGCTCCAGTGTAGAGCATCCAGGGAGCAAGAGTGGGATGCCCTGTAATCCTAGGGATTCTGGAAACATGAGAAAATTCGATTTATCTCCTTGGCGAATTAACATGCAAAATGCGTTGGTGGCATAATATAGAGTTTCATATTTTATAATACAATTTTCCAGATTGTGAAAGAAAAAAGACCACTGGATATTGGAAGGAGTCACCTCTTCTTCCTATGAGACTTGCCAAAGTAAAGAGGAACAAAAGAAAAACGTACAAAATATACCCACACTAGTTATCAAATGCAAAATGTCAGAATGTACACCATTAAGCAAATAAAGAGAGATCACAGATCAGAAGTTCAGCTTGGCCAAGAGCTATCCTTTCCTTTTCTTGGTATGGGAATAATAAAATGATGCCTGGTGTATTGGACTGGACTGGAGGATTGGCAATTTTTTCAACACATAGTGAAGGAGAAGGAAAAAAAAATTCAGTTTGTTATTTTTCAAAATAGATAAAGCTTAAAAATGAACCTTTAAATAGGAAACAAGAAAAGTTTACTGACTAAATTGATCACAGTGTGTTATCTATATTTAATTCAATCATATCACCATCATAAAAAAAATCTTGATTAGACTCAGGTACAGATGAGGCCCACTGTCTCTCTCTCATCAGACAAAAACAGCTGACTCAAAGGAAATGATGGAAGGGTTTTTCCTTGTTGTTTTTTTAGTTTTATTTGTTTACTTATTTTGCTTTATGAAATCTCAAGAAAACATTCTTAAAATATCATGTTGGTGATTTGCATTACTAATATCTTGTTCTGAAATTTTAGCAAAGCTCAAAACCAGGACAAGTATATTCAAATAAAGATAGCAAATATTTTGAATCTTTAATATGTGCTTTGCCAGAAAGTATAAAATAGTAAAAATAAAAGCACCCAAAATTCTATTACTCAAATAGAATCATGTAAAATAAAACCTATTATAAAAGTTCATAGTGTTTATCTGATTATGGAATTATTTTTTCTTTGTCACTTACATTAACTTTCACATCAAAATATGTAGACTAAAATAATAATGTCTAGTGGCTACCTAGTAAATTATCTGTATACAGTACAAGGGAGTCATTAAATATAACACTTCAGTGCATTTGGGTTGTTTTCAATTATTTTCTGTGTTTAAAATTAATACTGGGATAAATATTTGAAATTATTGCAATAAGTGTTATGTATTTTGATTATATTTCTGATATCTTAAGAAATAACCAAGGCAATAAATTAAAGGTAGACCTAATAGTTTTAATTTTATGGTATCTGATATATAATGTTGCAGAATTCCATCCCATATTCTTTATCCTCATTTATTGGCATTAACTAGTAAAAGGAAATAGGAATCATTTGGAGAGGAATTAGAACACAGGAAGCCTGGAGTCTCCTACAATGACCTTATTAGAAGCCTAAGGAAAAATATGTGTCACATATAAAAAATAAATCCAGTGGAGCTCAGATTGGCAAACTAGAATAGGAAATGAGGGAGAATCAGAGATTGTTGAGGGGCAGAATGAGATCACCATTAAAGGAAAGCAAGGGATGCACAAACCTTGGCAGGTTAATCTATCCAAACAAAGTTGTACTGGGTAAATAAAGAGTATGTTCTATATTTTAATTGACAGACTAGATATAAATAAGTCATCAGGGATCCTGGGGAAACCTTTGGCTTGAATGTGTGAGCTGTCATACTAAGCTGACTTGTGGTAGCAAAGACTAATGGTTTCCATTACACAGTGTCCATTGGGAGGAAATTGGAAGCAAACCTGGGAACTTCAGAGTAGTGATTGGTATCCCCATACCTGTCAGGATGGCAGCAGCTGGAAAGAATGATGGTATCATGGATTCCTAGAAAAATAGAACTCTGAGGGAGATGTGTAACATGAGTTGTACAAGGGGAAAACAGTGCCCCACTAACTAACTTATACAGAATTGTGAATCCTATTGACTGATCCTCCTAAATAGTACCTTTTACCCTTTGTTGTTGCTGCTCTAACAGCTCAGAGCATTGGACTAGATTTTTCAGATTATCTGCAAATGTGCCTACCTTCCTCTGGCCTCACCATCCATAATGCATCCTTTTTCTACCAGCAGACTAATCTCTCCAGCACATATTTTATTGTACCTCTTCCCTGCTTAATATTTAATTGCCCCGACTATATGATAAAGAGAAACTCTCCGCTATAATTCAGAAGGCCTTCTGCAGGAGGGCCTTTTTCAGTCCATCTTCCTCTGTGGCTCCATCCATGAATTCCTGACAGCCTACCGGCACCTACCTCCTGACCTTAGTACACAATATTCCTTTTTCCCAGAATGTCCTCCTGTCCACTGACTACCAATTGTTCACTTCAGTTGAGTCTTCATGGAACTTCATGAAGATAGAATTAGAGATTTATGCCCCTGTACTGTCCTCTCTTTTTGGATTGCAAACTGTGCAGCTTTTCAAAGACTTGTTTTGTTTTTGTTTATGTATCCTTACAGTCTCTTACAGTGCAAAGCATATAACAAGTTCTTAGAAGAAAAACAAACGAAGTTTCTTAAGTAAACCAATTTCTTGGATTTCTCAGAGGTGATGTGTGCAAAAGAAAAGCTAACTGTATTTCCACTTTCAAGAAGATTCTGAAAGTGTGTATTGTATAAGTGTTCACACAGTAATTCCTTAAAAACAAAACTCAGTTCCTTGTTATTATGAAAATGTTTTGTGTTAAGCATGGAAATAGTTTAATGACAGGAGGGAATGTGTAAAAATAAATAATAATTTCTCTACTTTGAAAAGTGTTAGTGTTAAATTTCACTCAGGACTGATGCTAGTGAATCTCAACTGACATGTTAATTATATTGCTTATCATAAAAAGCAGAAAGAGCAGGTCATGGTGTTGCATGAATGTAATCCAAGTGGCTCTGTAGGCTGAGGCAGGAGGATCTCTAGTTCAAAGCCAGCCTCAGCAAAAGCAAGACCCTAAGCAACTCAGTGAGACCCTGTCTCTAAATAAAATACAAAATAGGGCTGGGGATGTGGCTCAGTAGTCAAGTGCCCCTGAGTTCAATCCCCAGTAACCACCCCTGCCAAAAGAAGCAAAAAGGTTCTTTTAAGGTTTTTTTTTTTTTTCTTTATTATAAGATCTTCTGTAGACTGAAATGCCGTGTTGGTGGATACAGCACACACGGATATAATGAAAAAAATGAAAATAAGAATAATGACATTTGAATTGATGGGAAAATAGAGATAACAGAGTTAAAGAAAAATCCTGTCAGCCAATTTACTTTGAGTACTTGTTATATACAAAGTCTTATTTTGAGTTATAGAGGGAACAAGACAAAGCCATTGTACCTTGGGTCATGAATGTAAATGTTAATCACTGAAATGCATTGCCTTACAGAGAAACAATAATATAAATATTTCAGAGTAAGAGGTGATTTTTGGTCGAAAGAACAAGGAGTTTTATGAAAAACCATATTATCTGAGTAGCTACTAATGTGATGAATATCATTTTTAAAGGTGAAGATAAGGGAGGTGACATAAGATGAAGAATAAATGAAAATAACAAATTCAAATTGATTTGTATCAATTTTTTCAAATAACTTTATCTCAAAGAAACTTCCTAGATTTTAATTTAATTCACTTTTACATATTTATTTAAGTTCATTCTTACATTTTGGTAAAGCATTTTGTGAATAAACAATGTTTCTAATGAAGTTTCTTACATTATCAATAAATGTCATAAAATACAAAAAAAAGAAAAAAACTCATCAAATATGCACTAAGTAAAATGTGGGGTGACTGAAAGTAGATAATTAACAACCAAAAAAAGAGATATTTAGAAAGTCAATTTGGAGGGACAAAAGAGGATAAGTTAGGTGGTGGCAATAAATTTATAAACTACCTACCCTCTGAATGATAAATTATGACCTGGGGGAAAAATGTGGGATCTGGATATGACCTTGGCATGTTGGTACATTGGTAGCTGCAGCAACAACAAAACTATGCAGTTATGCATTCTAAATGTCACTGGAAATAAAGCATTTTATTGACAATAAAACATTTTACTAGAAACAAAGCATTTAGTGCTACCCAACTGTTGCATAAAACCATGATGCTGTTACACCTGAAAAAGTCTAATATTTGAAGCACTTTATTATTTGCAAATTCTCTTATGTACAGGACCTTACACTAGGTAAAAAGAACAGGGGTTGTCATACTCATTTTAAGAGTAAAAAGGTGTAGATCTAAGAGATTTACATAACTTATTTCAGATCTGCAGTAGCTAGTAAGAAATGGGAAAGAAGAACCAAGGACTGAAACTAGGTTTCCTACATGTACACGTCCTTTTATCTGTGCTACTCAGCACTCAAGGGAGATAAAAATATGAAACACACAAAAAACCCTAAAGAGCATCACTGCAATGACCAAGACAATAGAGGGGATTCTTTAGATGGAAAAAAAATAAACTATATATATTAGAAATCTAATTTGGAACTTGATGTGGTGGCACACGCCTGCAATCCCAGTGGCTTGGAGGCTGAGGCAGAAGGATCTCTAGTTCAAAGCCAGCCTCAGCAAAAGTGAGGTGCTAAACAACTCAGCAAGACCTTGTCTCTAAATAAAATACAAAAATAGGGCTGGGGATGTGGTTCAGCGGTTAAATGCCCGAGTTCAATCCCCGGTACTCCTTGTCAAAAAAAACAAGAAATCCAATTTGCAAAGCAGAAGATATTGCTTTTTTTTTTTTTTTTTAAGTTTTACAAATAAAGTGGAGTGTTCTATATTACACAATTTAGATAGTTAGAATTCAAAGCTAGACTAGAAGTTACAAATACGTGACCTTCCAGTCACATCTGTCCCCTGGATATATTTTGCATGGTCTTTGAAGTGTGATTTATATAATATTTTAAGTCATTGCCATAATTTTGAATTGGGGAGGATTTTAGAATGTGCATATCTATAGCTTCTTTTAAATATCAGAAGTTCAGGGAAAAGTGGAGATTGACCCCATAAAATACTCCTCCAGATTTGAACAGGGGCTATACCCTTTGAAAGGGAAGTTAGCTCTCTGCTTCCACACGCTGTCTGCTGAAGTGTATAATTAGGATACACTGCTCCCCAGTGGATTCACACCTTTTTTATTACACAATAAATAAATATTGGAATATTGGTCACTACTATAGAGTCTGAGCAGAACTATTTGAGGCATCATTTGATGCTGATGGCAGCCATGTAAGTTTTATCCTTCTCCAAACTTCTTTGGGAGTGCTAACGAAGACGAAACTGCATGGGACTTCAAGAGACACCTTCTACCCATAAAAATGGACTTTGATGTTTATGGTAGAATTCCAAGGAGAAAATCTAAATTCTCCTGCTTTGAAAGAGCATAACCACTGGATCTTTTTGAAGCCAAGTTTTTACATTTTTTGTAAAATGAAACTCAGGCCCATTCATTCATTCAAGTGCTGTGTGTATGCCAGGTAACATACTAGTGGCTGAGGATAAAATGAGTATTCTAAATCTAATCTTAAAACCACAAAAAGTCCCTGTCCTTATTAGTTTTACATTTAGTGAGAATAGAGAGAAAATAGAGCTTGTAAATATGTAAATGTACAGTGTGTTGGGGAATAGAAGTTGAGAATCTATAGTGGGGTTTAATCTTATTAAGAGAGATTATGTATAGAGGTATTGAGAATATAAATTTTGAAAAATAATTTTAATAATAAAGAACAAAAAAGTTTCAAGGAAGAGTGTTTCAAGAAAATATGCTCCCCAAATCATTACTACAAATTCCCCTCTGTGTTTATTAGTTCAAGTTATTTACTGCTTCTGGCAAGTAAGAAACAACCATTTTGACATAAAGCTGTTATTTTTATTTATCAGAGAAAAGGCATACTAGAATACTGTAGGATTTAATAAGTTCAATATCTTATGTAATAATCAATTTTGTCAACTCTACATTTGTTACAGTGTTTTCTTCTCTTTTTTTCCCTGCTATTTAAAAATTTCTCAAGGATCTTTATACTCAAAAGCAAACTGTTATTTCCAGAAAAAAAAAAAAAAGTAGATTTAATTTGGGCTTTTTCTTAAAGTGAGATGGAAAAAAATAACAAGTTAACATTTACTTTCCACATTGGGGGGTTCTTCCAAATCTCCTAGATTAATTACCATTTTTTAAAAAAAATGGAGGAAAAGAAACTATCATGTATTTTGAGGTAAACATGGCCAGATATTTTTACATTTATTTTGCCTTATAAAAATCATTGCATGAGTAAATTGAGATTCAGACTGAATGACTTCTACTTGTTTGCACAGCTAGGAAGAAAGTCAGAATTCTACCTCATATGATTTTAAAGTTAGATTCTGTTTTGTGATAAAGTCAGAAGGTTGTTATTGACTTTAGTGTGCCCATAACTGTGGAGTCATGATGGCACTTACATAAGGTGGCTACTTAGCTAACACTAATAAACAAATTCCTGCCCATTTTTGGCAGTATTGTGTGAAATGGATGGCAGTCTATGAAGGAGAGATTCATAAATGAATTATTAGTTAAAAGGATGTCTTACTAAATGGTGACCTCATTCAGTTCTCCCTATTTACCATTAGGCAACACTCCCCTCTTCTAGGACACTTCTGGAAAAATCCAAAGCCAACATTTCCTATATGTAGAAACCTAGGACATTTTAAAAATAAAGAAGAAAAAAAAGATATGAGAAAGAGAGAGAGAGAGAGAGAGAGAGAGAGAGAGAGAGAGAGAGAGAACCTAAAAAGAAAAGAAAACAAAATAAAACAAATCCCTGAGTTCCCAGAGGGCTCCACTGTGCTTAGGACACGGCAACCAAACACTGCTCTCTGCAAAAGAAACGTCAAGTCCATGGTGCTTGGAGGACCATACAGCACTCTCACGTAACTGTTCTGATGAGGTGTCACTTATTTCCATCCAAAAGCTGTTGTAACATGATAACACCTTTGGGATAAAGCACTTTTCTGTCTATGAAATTATTGAATGCAGGCCTTATTCACCTCTCTACATTAGGTTTGGATGCTCAAAATCTGACTTCAGGCCCTGCAGAAATGAGAAGAGGCATCCAATATATGAAAATCTTCCATCTGGAAAATTCTTTAATGGGAAATAGATGAACTAGATGATCCAATGAGGTCCTCTGCATCTTTAATTTCCATGATTCTGCCTAGGAAGTATTTTGGAACTTTCCTAACCCAAGGCAGATTCCACTGATTTTTTAAGAGGGGTGGAGGGGCTGGCATCAAAATGAGGAAAGCAACTGTCCTTGATTGCTAAAGTTGGAACGCCTAGGGAGGGAGAAAGTGGACATAATTGATCTCACACCACCTTATCTTGGTGAAATACCAGAAGAGAGGAATGGGAGGCAGGGGCTGCCAATTTGCTGACTCTTCTGGCAAAAGAATTGTCACTGCAACTCTCCTCCTCTCCTCTGGGCAATTATCTGTTAAGAAACAGACTCACTTTCCTGTTGGGGCTTAAGGCCTGTTTTACATAAAATAGCCAATTAAGTAAATCCTTTCTGGTTCTGTCACTTCTTTAACTTCAGTTTCTAATCTGTTTGTTGTTAAAGGTCTGTAAGAGATAACCAATGGCTGTGGAAGGTCTCTCAGTGTGAGGAGACCATAAGGGAAGTTTTGCAAGTGTTTGTTGAATACTGTTGAATGCTGCACTTGGTAGACTCAGGGAGTCACAGGTGAGATATGTACCATTTCTGAACTGTTGCTTAGACTAGTAAATGAAAATGCTTCTGTTTCAAATGTATTTAGGTTTAAGAATAAACATAAGCCCTTGCTCCTTCATCACTGTAATTGCCAAAGTTACCAAATCTTAATAACAGAGTCAATATTTCAAACTAGGTTTGTCTCCCCCAGAGTCAAAACTCTTAACATATAGACCACAATAGGTTTCTGGTAGTGCGCTATTTTTATCATGAGAAAAGCAAATTTCCATGTGAAAATAAGAACACTTCTTTCAGTTTTGTTTGTTGTTTGCATTTCGTTGTTGTTGTTATTTTTGTTTGTTTGTTTGTTTTGTTTTTTTAAAGAAGGCATCTCACTATATTGTCCAGCCTGGCTTCAAACTCCTGGTCTCAAGTGATCCTCTCACCTGAGCCTCCTGAATGCTGGAACCGCAGGCACATGCCACTCTTTCCAGCTGTCTATTCATTTTTTATTCTAGGATTTTGGATCCTTCCAGCTTTTGAGCTTAGTTAAGTCTCTGAGTGCTCACTATTTTTAAGTGCTCTCTGATGACCTGTATATACAAAGACAGCCTCACTTTGACTTCTAGGAATTTATTTCCCATTCTCAATATTTACATGTTTGTATTAAAAAAAACCAAAGTTTCAATGATAAAAGTAAAAATGTAAAGACTTCTGAAATACAATGGCTAGCTGAAAGGGACATTAGCATTTATCAAGCCTGATATTCTTAAAGGAGTGGAAAGTTGTTGGCTTTTTAAAAAACTCTTTTAAAAGGTAAAAACCTGCCAAATTTCTGAACTCTGTTCCAAAATTTGAAAGAATTTTCTTTTGAAGTAATGTTTTCAGAGAGCATGAAATCTGAGGAAGATTGCAATTCAAGAGTCAGTGGCATATGTGAATTGATGTCCTAGTGCAGACTCCCATCTTGCTACTTACATCTTGTCTTCCATGTTTTTTTTTGCTAGCACCAAGGGTCAGCTGTGACTGATTTTGAAAATACTAGCATAGCCCCTTTGACTTTCCTTACCCCATGCAAAAGGAGATGTTATTATGGTGCCATGCCCATATGCCATGAAGTATCCTCAATGGCCTTTGCTTGTTAAGGGCCAACTGGTTCTGACTGTTGCCTAGGAAACAGAGAGCAGCTCTTTCCTGCTGGGAATTCATCCCAGTTCATCCCAGTTGAACACAGACATGTGTTCAACTCTGGGCCCCTCACCTTTTGCTTTGCATATAGGAAGGCTCAATAACTGTTAAATGTTTACAATACTTTGACTAAATAAATGAATGTTCATCCATTCATTTTTCATGTAAAAACAGTATCATATGTGCCCCCTCCCCATAGCAGTATCACCAGCTGTTTGGAGAACAGTGAAGGTGGAATCCTATCAATATAAATAAACATGGTCTTCCACTAATTACATATGTGACCTTGTGCAGGGGACTTCCCTCTCTCTAGACCCTGGTTTCCTCATCTATAAAGTAAAGGAATTAAACCAGATAATTTCCAAAGTCCCTTCCTGTTATTCCATACAGTGATTCTTGTGTGATGACATAGCATGAGCTCTAGGATTATTTACAACATTGAGGGCAATGGCCTCGAATGCCACTCACTCCTCCTCAAAAAGGAAATGAGATGATTTTAACAAGCAAGTGGAGAAAAATGGAAATATAAGGGTTTTCTCCCATCCAGAAGCGAGGAGAGTGATGCAGAGAATTAGCGCAGCAGGAAAATAAAAACGTAATGCAGGAAAGTATTTTATTTAGATTAACTAGATAATGGTTGGTTTTATTCAAAGGAAGAACAGTACTTTTCATATTCATAAAATATTAATGACTCCAGACCCATTTGATTTCCACACATCTGGTAAGCACAGAAAAAAAGAAACCTAATGATCTAACAGAAAAACACACTTAAGGATAACATTTGGTTCACAGATACATCATTCTGTTGCCAAAATGAAGTTACTGAAGCTTTTGTAGTAATTGCTGTGACTGGGCAGAGCAGAGGGAATTATGTACATTCATGCTGGTATGTATACACATGTATTTGCGCCTCCTGAGCCCATATTAGAACCTGCTATTTATTTCCTGAGTAAATCCTAAATTAGATAGTGATATTCATTGATGCTGCTGAGAAATGGATACACAATGTGTTCTCATTTAAAAGAGAGACAATGAGTAGACAGCAACACAGGAGCATTGAATTACTGTGCCCAATTTATTTTTTAGCACAATTCCTGCTGAAAGGTCTTTGAGGAAAACAAGGGCATTCAGGGAAGTAATCCTTAGACACTCTGGACGAATGTTGTTTATTGAGAGCCTGCTTGGTAAGCCATATACAGATTCTTGTTTAGAACTTCTTGGGTTCAGAACCATTTTATTTTCCTCTGAATCCATGTGGTCAAACCTCCTCAGTTTCTTCATCTGAAAATTGGGGTTAATATGGGATGGCTCTGAGGATCAAATGGGATAACAATGTAGCTATATAAAGAAACAGGGAGAAATTAAATGGAAAAGTTAGTCTTAAATTCACACCTACAAAAGTTACTTTATTATATTTCACTTCTCACAAG
Source organism: Glaucomys volans (assembly GCA_020662805.1). Taxonomy (NCBI): domain Eukaryota; kingdom Metazoa; phylum Chordata; class Mammalia; order Rodentia; family Sciuridae; genus Glaucomys; species Glaucomys volans. The sequence continues at coordinate 308,464 of JAJEJO010000494.1, forward strand.
TTTTATATCCTTTTGGTTTTCACCAAGAAAAAAAGAAAGTGACCTTTTCATAGTAGTTCACAAAGTTCCTCACCCATGTTACACCATAATTGTAATTACAGATTATCACTACAAAGGAACAGGATATCTGCCACTACCAGTACCTCCAGGTAACAAAGGTAAAACTGTAGTCCTGCATGGGGGAAGAACTGTGTGTTCAAATATTAGAGTTTGTGAAACCCTAATTGCACATGAAATCAGCTATGTAAGTTGCAACATCAATGTATAGCCCAAATTGCTTTGCTGCAATAAAAGTGTTGAAAATTTCAAGTACAAATCAAAGATAAAATATGAGCACCATATTTTGGGAAACCTACAATCACCACAACAGATTACAATTTTCTAATTTCAATTCCTCTGCTGCTGATTTAGGAAACAGTCTTTAATGTGTGGACTGTGGGAGGAAATTGTCATTTGCTCCCGACAACTCCATAATACTTGCTGACCAGAAGGAAACCACTTCTGGGATGGTAAGATTGATCTGGGCCGGCAAGAGGGGAAATGGCTATAACCCAAATATTTTCTTCTATCCTTATGCTCCTTACCAATATAAGATTTGTTTTCTACAAAGATCTTCCCCTAACTGGGATTTACCTTTGGAAAGCTTTAAATAACCACTTTCAAGAATAACTAATTACATCTACAAAACACTACCTATACCTCCAAATTTAGGCTTTTTGTTATTGTTTTATTTTTTATTTTTGTCCACAAAGTACTTGCTGCTATTTTTTACTAAATAAGCATGGGTCCAAAAATCAGTCGGTGAACGCTGCTGGTTAGGTTCCCAGTCTTCTCTGACATATTCTTCTTTGGTATCAAACTACCTTCTTCCGAGTTACCAGTTGCACTTCCTTTTATAAAGAAACTAGCTCTGCTGGATGCAACAATGATGACCTGGTTATCTCAGAGTTTCTAGGTTACTAAATTTGTTTGCAAAAATATAACTGCTGCAATTCTTTCATTGAAATTATCCCTTTGAAAGTGAAGTGCTCTTGAGCCACCTGTGGAAGGCTGCTGGTACTGATGTCAGCGCCCTCCAGAAAAAACCAGGCAGTGTACCGTATGCCCTTATTTTGACTACATCGTTTAATAGCATGTAACAACATGTTCCAAGGCTAAAAGCATATTTATTGACTTGAATCAATACGGAGAGTTCTTTTCTGCATGTCCCCACCTCCTTAATGGTTTTTTCAATTGAATTCTTAAATATTTGAGTTTTTATAATTAGCCATAAAAGATAAAATTGAGAGTAAGAAAAATAGCAGCATCAAGTACAATGTTCTTGAGTTCATTAAAGACAAAAATAAAAGATCATTTAATTCATAAATATGTGAATTTGACCACTACCATTTGTGAACTCTGATAGATGCAAATTTTTAAGTTTTGCCAATTATAGTGCTATATTTTAACCATCCTAAATCAAGGCTAGAAATTCAGATAATGTACAACATTAAAAGAGAATTCATATGTGTATAAAATAATTATTTAGATTTGAGTTATTTTATAAAATACACACTTCAATATATCCATATCATTAATTTTGCTGTATTTTTCCTACTCACTCAGGGCAGGAATAGAATAGGTGATCAATAATATTTACTGAATGAATTTTTAAAAACAATTTTAATTGGTTACCAACTTAAAAAAATATCATATGACCCATGGATATGTCTTTGCTCAAAGCTTAAAATTTAGACATCAATTCACAGAATACATACAGTGTCAGGCAAGAAATGAAGCCAGGTTCCTACTACTATCTCTGTATACCTACTCCTTAATTAAAATTTAAATATTATTGTTAATATATATTTCATGCTATGATGGTATTGGTGGTATTTATTTGGAAAAAAAATAACTTACTTGTAAGTCTTGATTTCTCTAATCCTTTTCAGCATATTTTCCTGTGATATCAGAGAATTGTCTTCCAGGAGTCTCTGGAGATTAAGTGGTTATTTTAACTTGAAAGATTTCACATTCACTTAAGTTATTTACCAGAGTCTAAAGATCTTTACCTCTTCCCTCATAGCATCAAAGTAAAATTAGATAATTGCAACATGGCTATATTAAAGTAATAACCAAATATTGAGGTGTGGGGACATGCTGGGTAGGGTCCAAACAGAGATTTGTATGTGTGGATGATTTATTTTTACCTGATTACATTTCTATGATAAAAATTAAAACTGATTTTTCCTTTTATTTGACAAGTTTAAGCAAAAGGAGCTGAATAAAAAGGAAATTTCAAAGCTGTGAATATAAATTAAAACACAGTAGGCACATGCTTTAAATAACCAATATAAATTTTAAGGAAATGACTTAATGAAATACAAGTCAGTTTACTTTATACTCAGTCTACAGCTTTCCAAATGAGCAGCTGAACATTTTACTGAGTTCAAACCATTCATGAATTCATTCATTTATTCATTCTATCATTCAGCAAATATGGAATGTGTCTTAAGTGTTTCAATGCTAGTTTCTGGGGATGTATAAATAAAACCCCACAGTTCCTGCCCTCTAAATACTATCTTTAGTTTTAGAGGCATTATTTTTCTTCAGTCAAATACTTGTCAAAATAGATCTACTTATACATCTATCAAAATAGATGTATTCCTACTAAGAAGTGAAGAGAACTAATTTAAATACCTTCTCTTCCTTTATCAGAGAAGTAGCTAAAAAATGTATATGCTGAGTTTCCACACAAGAAAAAAGCAGAGGTAATCTTTCTTACCCATGGCTTTTGTAGATTAACCACATGGGCCATGTAAAGTCGTTAACTGGGTGTAGACATCCCTGTAACAACTTTCAAGGTCTTTTATTGGCACATATATAGCTAAGTGTTCATAAATATCTTGCTCTGGCCTAGAAAAATGGAGGCTTCCGTTAATTCAGAGATTGTCCCAATAATGATTCATCTTGAATAATAATTGAAAAAAGTCAGTACAAGGAAGCAAACTGTGCTGCCACAATTTAGAAGTTATACATTTTTAAAACACCTATAAAAATTTAGAAATGAGAGACAACATTGTTTAATGAGACTTGTACATTGGAACTGAATGTCATCCAACATATTTATCTTTTCTTTAAAAAGACAAAATGGATCAAAGTTTTCCTATCTGGATAGTAGCATTATTCACTGTATTAATTTCTTTAAAGAAGAAATATCCACTCTCATAGCAAATGGCTAGTCACAATGAGCTGAACCATCCTCATCCTGGACAGCAAATTCTCACAGCAAATTGACAAAATTGAAGTACAATTTGGTTTCCTGTATCACTTGAGGAATAGGAACAGGAACATGTGGATTGTGTGGGTCACAGCAGCTTGCTTTTTACAATTATTTATCACTTTAAATTAATAATTTGTTTCTCTGGTATTGCATGAAAGTATATGAACTAAGTGAATACTGCCTTTGCTTTTGTAATATTAAAAATAAATCAAATTTCTGAGATGTAAAAACTCAAAACTTGACCCTGAACACTGTGATGATTGGACTCAGGAAGGGAATTACTGCCATCTCAGGAAGTGACTCCCCATCCTCTTTCAAGAGCATTTCAAACCCCAAAAGCACTAGCCACATGTCCCAGGGAGATAGCCACTCATTTTCTAAAGCTTTTAAAATTTCTACAATTATGATTTTGCTATTTTCAAAGTGTTTATTAAAGTATTTTATAAAGATTTTAATCATTCCCAAATATTAATTTGGAAAAGTTTTTTTTTTCCTCATCTGAACACTGGGTAACTCTAAAAAAAAAAAAGTATTATCTTTGATTCTTTGTTTTCAAATTTTTATGTAATGTCTTTATAAATCAGCTTACACTGATAGCATCAAACTGATTCAGGGTAAAAATAAACTTCCAAACAGACCAGATGGGAATATTTATTAATATTAAATATTATTAATATTTATTAATGCTAACTCTAAGATATTAAAAACCCAAAAAATTGAAGTAGAAATACTGTGTTGAAATGTATCCACCATTCTTCTAGTAATACAGTAGTAGATATCATTTTCCCTTAAAGCATATTTTGTTTTTAATTTATTTTGGTATACAAGACCACTGTATTTTTGCATTTCTACTTTTCCCCCCTCAATAAAATTACTACTGAATGTTTCATTCTAACATTTATCTCTGCATTGGAATATTTTTTTAAATTTTTTTCTTCTTTGTAAGTTTTGTATTCTACGTTAGAATTTATTTTCTTCTCTTGTCTGCTTCCAGGAAGTTAAATGCAATAGTAAAGCTTATTGAAAAGTGGAAACAGGGAAAATCTGAAAATTGGAATCCTGTCTTTTGGCTTTTCTGAGAAGATGGTTTTGTACCTACGTGCTTTGGGGACATTACTCATTTGGTTGACCCTAGGAAAGGATATGAGCTGAATCTTCTTACATAAGATCATTTTCATTGCTATTTTTGTTGTATTCTTTGTGTAAAAGTGATTTTAACAATTCTTTCTGTCCTGACTGCTTTTCCTTCTATAAGGAGGCATGTGCATATATATTTTTTTTAACATTATCAATCCCTGCACCTATTTGTTAACATTTCCTTAAATGTGTTTTCTCCAGATGTTGGAAGTAAAAAGGCCCTTGTTATTTTTTCCATTGTCACTCTTTACTACTTTCCATAGGCAGCATATTGTGCAAGCCAAGGACTGGAGGAAATAACAGACGTGTGAGCTCCAAATTATAGGCACAAAAATAACTTTCATAAAATAGGTTTTAGTGACACCACTTTCCAAAGAAGCCAGCTCTAATTGACTCGAGCCTAGAAAGCAGAAACTTGAGGGAACATCAGACACACGTCCACTGATCCCAGAAAGTGTTCCACGGTGTGACGGGGGATGATGACATTCCCAGCTTGCTGCCAGCAAATTCCAGAAGTCAGGCCCGGTATTTTGGTACCGGCCAGGCCAGTTCTCCTCAACAGTATTGTTCTGACTTATTGAGATGACAGTTTATTTACATAAACTACTCCTGAGAACCGCAGCTCTGTTGCTAACCGGCAAAGCGATAAGAGGAAAAAGGAGAGAACAGGAGGAGAAGAGGGGAAACTCCTGGGTTGCTTTTTCCTTGCATGCAGGCGGAGTTGCAGCCGGGTTTAGGACGGACCAGCCCGGTTCCTGCTGCCGTAGAGGGCTGCAGATGGCCTGTGGGCAGGAAGCCCTCCCCCTTCCTAACGGTGCTCTGGGGAGTGCAGGGGCCTGGAACCAGCCCTCTCCTTCCCTTCCAAACCTCTTCTCCAAACTCCTACTGAGTAAAAAAAGAGAGAGAAAGAGAAGAAATAAAAAAATATGCACGTCCCTGGAAACATTCCTGCCAGTCTGTTTTTTAGTGGAATCTTGAATTAACCTCTTCACTCCCGATTAGAATAGCGATTTATAACGTTGCCGGCATCTCTTTAATGTCCTGAGTCAATTTCACCAGCTCATTGAAGTACCATACCATTTGGGTTGAATTATAAGAGCTCTTTTGAGTTATGCAACAATTTCAAGTAAGCGAAAGCAGGTTTGAATTCTAAAATAATTAAAAGTATTTTAGCGCGTCAAATAGTATATTAATAGTGTTCTCTCCTTCCCTTTTATTAAATCACATTTCTAAAGTTTTGCTTTTCTCGTTGTTTTTCTTTCAGTAGTGTTGATTTTTAAAAGTATGTTTTTTAAAAACAGTCTTCTTTGGAGACTCTTAACAAGGGGTTAATTTCATAATCAGTCTTTATAATTTTGAGACAATGTCATCATCACAATCTTTTATTTATATATTTTCAAGGCATACTATATTGGCATACTAAGACAAGGTAATTTTTTGGACTTCAATAATTTATTTTGTACTTCATAAAGTTAGGAAATTTTTCTTACATGTCTATGCTCAAGAGGAAATAAACCATATAGTTCATGCAAAAATATAAAATGCACTGTTATTTCTAACCTCATAATTGCCATTATAATAGAAGCAAAATACACCACTTGAAGAATTTACTTATTTGGAATTGTTTATATTACATTTATTTTACTCGAATCTATAGTCTGTGCAAACTCTATAAAGCTAATGGTAAATGGATAGGTATTTCACCATATTGAGAATGATATAGTCTGGCCAGCTACTTTATAGTTGTACTCTATGAAAAAACAAAACCATAAAGAAGGAAAACTATTGACAATGTAAATTAAAGAATATTACAGATGGAAGAGGTCAAAAAGAAAAGAACTCCTTATTTTCATATTCAGCTATATTCACATATTCTGGTTTAACTATATCTATTCAAGAATTATTTCACCAAGTATTAATTGAATGTTATCTCAGTTTCAAACATCTTGTTAGACATTAGCAATTCAATCATCTGTAAAACACACCATTTGCTGGCAAGAAATTGACAGTGTGATTGACGGAAGACATGCGAGTCTGGGTTTTCATCTTCTATCTAAATGAGGAAATGACCATTCAGCCTATTCTCACTCATATTGCCTCACTGGTCTTATACTTGATGTCCACTCTGATTGGCTAATGCATTTATTCTGATCAATACTCCCCAGACTGTACCATTTATTAAATATTTTTAAGAGCATGCCTATATAGAGATAATAGAAACTTTGATCATTTAGTTTTCCCTCAAACAATTATTTTAGAATTGCATCTATCAGATATATGTTCCATTTCTGGCTAAAACCAAATGTGAAAAAATAAGGGAGGGAAATCCATGGAGAAGTCTTGGAGAAATATTTTCCTTTGAGAAAAAGAGATGTGAGGAGAAAGCATCAAGTGTTTTTCCTTCACCTTGAATATTTTTGAATGAGGAAGTGATGCCTCAACACTCTTGCAATTGTGAGGGGAGGCGAATGGCAGAGGAGCTGCCTTGTTAACTTGAGCCGCTGTTATGCGGGACGGCAACCTCTGAATTTCTTACATGAGCTATATTGATAATTTTCCTTGTTCAATCCACTTTTTCTTTGAAATCTTTTACCTGCAGTCAAAAGCCAATGAACTGAAAAAATATATATATTTAGAGGAAGTAGGATGACTTTTATTTCCTAGGAATAAAAATGGAAAGCCTTTTTATATATTCCAAATAAAGGATTTTGTAATATGTATTTAATTCATGTACGTTTCCAAATCATAAAACTTCTTGGGAGGCATATTACATTTCATAAAATCTAGATTCTAGAATTGAATATTATTTCTTTAATAAACCAACTCTTACCACGCATTCTTGAACTGTGGTTTATCTGACTTTGATAGCTAAGTTCAGGTGACTTTCAGCTGCTGGTTGTAGCGTCGGTGGTGTGGCCTATGGTCATACTTCGCAATTTGATCAACCACATCATAAAACACTCAATAGAAATATTGGCTAACACATTCAAGTGAAAGCCCAGGCCAAAAGCCAACATTTCCATGTCTGCATTTAACTGTCAATCACTCTAAATATGCAGTTGAGGAAAAAGATGGATTATTGGACAAATGAGAGTCTGTCAGTATCAGCTTACTAGCTATTTCATAGTCATTTGCACATCATGTATATCAAAACTCAGGCACATAGAAGAGTCGAGAAGAAGGAGGCATTCTGTTTTCATGGCACTTTTTGCTTCCCAGATTCCAGTCTTCCTTTACTATAATATGATTGGCTCAATTTCACATGAAGACAATGGTATTTGAAACTACAATATATTTGAGGAATCTGAACAACTGATGTCATACAGTTTATTGCTAAATTATTGGGGCTCAGGGGTTTTAAATGGATGCATTGATTTCCCAAGCTCAGAAGAAAATTCCATAGATATCCATAATAAAAAACAAAAAGGAAAAAAGCTCTGTGTGTGTGTGTGTGAATGATCTCATTTATTATTTTTTTTTACTGGACAGCTGAATAGAAGGAATTGTCATAAAGATACATAAAAGTCAAAAAAGAACCTATGTTTCTTAAGCATAATAGATAAAACATGAATTGTGCTTCAGGGAAAAAATCAAGTCACACTGGAAATGCCTTAAATGTCTACATGTGTAATGATTCAGCAAGGTCCAATGCACTAATGACGGGCCATTGCCGCATGCTGCAACATTGCAAAGCAAAGCCATTCCTTTACATTGCCCCTATCCAAGTCCATTAAGAAATAATGGTTCTAAGATGAAAGTCTTGTTAGGGTTTCAATGAAAATGTTTGGCACACCATGATGAAAAGCCAACAATCTGCTTTTAACAAGAGACACTGGAAAAACGTTGGTTAACATACCACTGAAAATATTAATTCTCCTTAATGGCAGGATGCAACGTAGCTTTTTATAGTTTTTGATCCATGTCATAAATTTGGCTATGACAAAGGGGATACTCCAGTTTTAACTCACTGGCAAGAACATTAACTATTTTCCAGCCCTAAAAGGCTTGGCCCTTAGTATTCTTTGTAATGCACCAAAGGGCCAGATTTCTATCCTCAGCGGGATAGGCTGTGTGTGTGTTCAAGTGCGTGCACATGCACTCATGTGCGTATGCGAGTGTATAGTCAATGCATACGTGACAGTGTATGTAGTTTGTTTTGAGCTTTTGAAGAGAGAAAAATAAGGAAAAAATATTACAAGTCCCAGGGCCTGGCATTCCTGGCACCATTGCCAGAATCCCAAATTTGCAAAGTTGAATCAATGAGGAGGATAACAGTCTGACAAATCACACTGACTTGATCATTATATGCTTGATAATATGCCCATTTCAACTGGACGTTGTTAGAAAAAGAACATTTTTTTTCTGTTTTTCTTTTCCTTAGCTTAATTGCAAATTTTTGGATTTTAAGGATGAGAGAGAATAACAAGGGGGGAAACACTCATTTCATTAGCTCAGAGCAATGAATTTGGCTTTGAAACTTATAGTGTTAAATTTGTTCAAAAATTTCATGTAGAGTCTTCCTTTAGTAAAATATAGATGTACATGTAAGTATGAGAAGCATTGCTTCAGGGCCAGAATTCAAAATCTTATCCCTAATGCCTTCTCTCAACTCTCAGTGAATGAGTGTTTTGTTTTTTCTTAAACAGTTGAAGAAAGGAAAATGATTTTTGAATTGAATAACTACAAAGACATTCACTAAAAAAATAATTTTTTGTTACCATAACGGAAGAACATAATTGTAATCATGATGTTTTAAGTTTATTCCTGATGTTACTTTTTTATTCTTCAACAACAAGAATAAAACCCCATAAACTTAAAATATGCTAATGGATTTCTGTTTCTTCTATTTTCAATTTCAATGTGAATCCCATATCCTAGAGGAATGATTGAGAAGAGAGATGAAGTGTGAATTTCATATACAGGAAAAATAGCTTTCCACCAGAGCACCTAAATGTTTTTCATGAGTAGGAATACTAGAAGAGCAAATTGTACTTAATGCTACTTTTTTATAACAGTAGTTTTTCAACTTTCATGGGGCAAAGAATCACTTAATGGGAGTGAGGGACTTATTTAAAATACAAATTTCTAGACCAGAGAATCTAGAGTAAGTATAAATGAAGTAGGGTTCAGGAATCTGCATTTAAAACAATTTTCTTCTGCCTCCTAACTCTGGACACTGATGCTATTTGACCTTTTTATTCAGCTTTGAGTAGACATTGCTTTAAATTCTATTAGTATTTAAATATATCACAAAGGGATTAGCCTGATTCCTGCCTTCATTTCTTTTCCTATTAAGAATTTTTGTTGCTGTTTTTGTTTTACTTTTGTGAAGTACTAAGGATGTCTTTGCACACTCAAGAAAAGTGTGTTCCTTCCAAAGATATGGAGACCTTTTCAGTGGATGTATTCCTATGTTGACTTGACAGGCACATGGAGGGAATATTACGGTACAAATTTAAATATCAGAGGGATGATTATACTGTTAACTTCAAGGTCAGCTCCAACCATGACTTTTATCATAAGTCCAATCAATGTTCAGTATTAATTCTTTTTAAAACAATTGTACATAAGTAAAAGGGCAAAGGGTGACAAAGTGCTGAGTTGTCTTTTTTTTTTCTCGTCTCTTAAACAACATATATTTAATAACTGACATCACGCATATATTTTTAGTGGCCCAAGGTGGTGTGGGGTTGAAATAATCTTACTCTTTAGTCATTGCATGTATTTTTATTTATATGTACTCTAGGAAAATATGTATTGTCTTTCAAAATGCATACATATTTAGTTCCCAGATATAGTAGTATATTATATATCATTCTCTCCTGTACTTTCTGTGAACCATTATGTCTTTAAGGTTGATGCACATGGCAGTGCATAATCTAATGCACAGCATCTGACAGCTCCACAATTGTTCATACAGTACAGCCTCCACAATTTGCCAATTCATTATCCCAGGAATGAGGTCCCAGGTTGCCTCCATTTCCTCCCACCAAAAAAGATGCTAAGATATGCATTCTTTTACATATCCCCAATGGACCTGCACATGTCAATTTCCAGGCAGGTACTATCAATGTATATTTTCAAACACACTTTGGCAAAGGGAAATCTATTGGTGTTTCAAGTTTTCTGTTACTCATTTGGTACCCTTAGGAAGACTGAAATAGAACTCTTTATGATTACCTTATGAAAAGCACAGTTTGTCCCATGAAATAAATGGCATAATTTACCCATTTTCCACTGTAGTGCTCTCTAGAGTCACAAACTGATTTATAAAAAGAGAACCGAAAAAGAAAAACAAAGAAATATATATTCTCCTTTCATTGCTTTTCTAAAAAAGAGAAATATGTCCTTCTCTCCTTTGTCCCCAAACCTAGATAGATTAACTTTACAAAAAAAAGTGTTTTTCTCCTGCAATTATTTGGAAAATTAGTCCAAATATACATAAATGGTCTGAGTCAAATTTGGTGACTAATTGAATGTTTCAAAAATTCTTCTGCAACATTAGGGAGTTTTATATTTTATATTTTAAAATGGTATTTGAGTTTCATGTCTTTTAATGAGACACATGCTTAATAGGTCAGTTTGTTGTATTCATGTTTATTATATCCTTGCATTTAATGAAGTGTTACCATAATTTGATTTGTTTATCCAAGGCTTCTCTCTTTATATTTGAAGTTATTCTGACAGCAAACACACAAAAGCTGCTGTGCAGAGATCAGCAAATATCTTTGAAAACTTAACAGCAATTTAGAGGAACCTTCAGAGCACATGTTGGAGATCTATGCACACCCCCCAAGCATCTCCATGGGGCCATTTCTGTTCTTGATTTAATTTCTGCACACTTCAACCAGTTGAATGACCAGAGGATGGCTTGAGTAACATGTTTCAAAAAACGAGATTCAAATAGAAGTATTTTAACCAAGTTAATGAAAGTATTTTTACTGATTAAGTATTTCAGTGTTACAAGAGAAAACACTTTTTAATGGAAGCAAAGATCTGAAAGCCAACTGGGAATCAAGATGGAAATGAAATTTAATATACAAATCACCACTAAAGGTGCCACTTCAAAGATGTATTTATATTTATTGGTTGGGTTGTTTGTTATTTTGGTATTAAGGTTTTTGAGTTCTTTATACATTCTGGATATTAACTCCCTGTCAGAGCACCTGGCAAAGATTTTTTCCCATTCTATAGGCTTCCTTCTCCCCCTCTTAATGGCTGCTTTTGCTGTCTGTATTTTGAATTTGATGCCATCTCCCTTGTTGATTCTTGGTTTTATTTCTTGAACTTTAGGGGTCTTGTTAAGGAAGTTTGTGCCTGTGCCAATATGTTGAAGTGTTGAGACTATGTTCATCTAGCAGTTGCAGTTTCTGGTCTAACTCCTAAGTCTTTGATCCATTTTGATTTGAGTTTGTGCAGGGTAAGGCATGTAATTTATTTTTTCACATACAGATATCCAGTTTTCCCAGCACCATTTGTTAAATCATAGTTGGTAGAAAAAGATGAAGTCATTTATTCATTTGTTAGCCCATTGTCTAAAGACTATCATAGGTTGGATTTGGGGTAGTGTTCTTCCTACGGTCTTTAAACCAGTGGTATCCAATTCATATTAGCTATGAATTCTTTCCTCTCTAGAAGTCTCAGTCAAATGCGAGATATGTGAAGAGTAAAGCTGCCCTGGTAAGAGCTGGAGGCCCAGCCTGACCTGCCTGACCCCGTAACCCACAAAGCCAACACTTCTAAAGAAGTGCTCAGGATCCACTCTAGCCTATTTTAGAAACTGCAGATTATAAAAAGTACAGGCCAAAAAGGAGATTCAAATGCAACCCTTTGGGCCTGCCTGTGCTGATTAAAAAAGCAAAATTAGCCTCACTGAGAGTGGAAGCTGAGTTTGCCCTGGAGTTTGATGGGATCTCATGAAGTTCCCGGAGTTAACCTTTTGCTCTTCCAGTGTGCTGCAGTCACCCACCCTCACTGAGTCATGTGTAATCTCAGTTTAATTCCAATCAGTTGTACATGACACTGCCCAACAGTTGGTGGAGAAAGTTTTAATAGTATTCAATATAGTGAATATTTTCTCAATTTTCATTATGTAGATTTTACAGAGTAGAAACTGAAGTTTGAAGAGGGGGAAATACTTGTGGTAAAATTTCATATCACTATTGTCTTGAATATTCAACAATACCAAATACCCTTCTTGTGTTTGTATTATTCATGGACAAAGTACCAAGTGTTTTTCAAACCTTGGGAATTTTCAAGAGTAGGTTTTAAGGGTGGAATTTGTATGAATAAAATAGGAATCACCAAGAAAAACAATATTTTATTGGCTTATTCAAGAACACAATAGCTATTTTCAAAGGGAAATAACAGATAAACACTGTTTACATAAGGGTAATTCAGCATTACTTGGCCACACTCATGTTTGTTGATAAAGCCGAAATGAACTTTCACTCCAATATACTTTGAAGCCCAGCTCTGGCCAGGTTCCAAGGGTGGAGTGAAGGAGAATTCGTCCGGCAGCTGGTCCTGATTGTACTCAGGGTCCTATGCTGAGCACAGGGACACCACATTTCCTTCCTTGCACAGATTTCCCAGGGAAGGCAAGGTCTCTTCCCTACCGTTTGGAATTCCTTTTTAATTTTCCCCTGCTTTGTGATGGCCAGACAGGAGGACTAGGAGCTGTGAGGGTGCTGTTTAGAGAACTTATGATAAACATGTTATTAGAATTTACTTCCTTGATGCCAAGTTGGTACCACGTCCTTAACTGGACCAGAGTAATTCTCTATCATCCATGATCTTCCCACAGTTATCTTTAGAACCCAGCTGGTTTGCAATGGAGTTGATTTTAAACATGCTACACAGAGGTGTTACACCTATACAAATGCCTCCCCAAAGTCTATTTTCCATCAGCCTGCTGACAGAGACCCAGAGCTCTCACATTCCTCCTATACTCAATAAAAATTCTGATAATCCATATGAAGCTTGTAAATCACTAAGGAAGAGTTAAGAAATATAAACTTTTCTCAAATGTGTTTAATTTCAGGATCCTAGAGGCCGGTGGTCACTTAATGTTTTACCTCAGAACTTAGGGTCACTTAGGATATGTGAAGAAGCTAATCAATGAATACATGAAAATGAAAAGGCATTAATGAATCTGATCTCAGTTCTAGAGGTTCTCAATCTTGATTATGGGATAGAATTAAATGGTAATCTTTAAAACATACTCATTCCTAGGCCTGCACTGGACTGATCACATCAAAGTCCCTGTAGAGGTCATATTTTAAAGTTCCCCTAATGCTAACAGGATTTAAAATTATTAAACTAAGTTCATTTATATTTAAAAAAGTCAAGGCATATTATGCCTTTAGAATTTCAAAACATAGGAGTTTATTTATCAAATGAAAGGTAGGACTGTTGTTCCATGTTGGTTTTAAACTCACAAGATGACATTAAGAACTTCTTATGCACACATAGTGTACAGCACCTTAAGTTAACCTTTTGTAACCTTCCTTAACAAAGTGTAGCAAAGTTTGTTAGAAATTCAGAATCTTAAGCCATGTTGAAGAAGCATTAAATATTATATGTGGCTTTTAATAAGACTCTTCTGGGAGATTTGCATTCACATTCATGTTTGGAAAGAATCACTATATATTAGTCACAAGAAAACCTTTTGAAGTTAGTGGTTCATTGTTTTTGTGATCCACTGTTACATTAGAAAATGTAATGAGCACTGTGTTAAGAAGGGGACAGGAGGACATTTCCCTCAATGTGTAGGAGGTCATCTCAGTGGGAGCTCTCTCAAGATGATTCATAGATCTTCATTTCAGTCCTTAATTCTTTTCATCTGACACCTAGTTTCATTTCCTAATGAACATGCTATCTTTTCACATATGCTTTCTTTCTTTGGCACTACATTGAATTTTTCATCCTATGTAAGAAAATTGCAACAGAAGGCAATAGAGCCAAATATCAAGGAATGAAGGGATTTGCGATTGGTGACCGGTGACTGAGAATCTTAGACAGTAGAATATTGAGTTTCTAACACACTTCCTAACATAGACAACCAAGGTCAAACTGTATTTAAGCAAAATATTCTTAATTTACAGGTATGACTAGTCTGGCTCTCTTTGGGATTTAGTTTAATCTTTTTCTTTGTGTTTCTTTTCAATATTACCTGACCCTTCTTTGTAACTGGGGACAGGGTAGAGAGAAGCAGGCAGGTAAACTTTCCTTAAAAGATGTAAGGATACTTATTGATCTTAAAAAGCACATCCTATTAAGACCTCTGCTACACAAACTTTTGGTGCACAGGAAGGTAAAGATTCTAGTCTGATTACTGGTCCTTTGAACACTGTAACTCCAGATAAATGTGTTTCTTTCCCTCTCAAAACTTCTTGCCTTTCCAAACTTCCCTTGAAATAGCTAACACTTAAAAAAAAATAGCTAATATTTGCATTTCCTTATTGAGTAGGAACTAAATACTCAATGGATTAATTTGTAAGTTTTCACAAAAAAACCCACGAAGACCCAATTTTGGAATGAAATTTATTTTTTAAAACAATTTTAGATTTACAGAAAGTTGTAGAGATACTACAGGAAGTTTCTAAACATCCCACACCCAAGGTTATTACTTAGCTGTGTTTAGACCTAACAGTAGTAAGGTTGTAACTAAGGAGCAAATATTAATATATCATTCTCAATTGTTGTCCTCACTGTCTATATTTTCTTTTTCATTAATTTTTATTTTTAATAGACATGCAAAATCATAAAAATTACAGATATTACTGGGGTTCCATGTGATGTTTGGATGCATGTCTACATTGTATTATGTTTAAGCTAGGTTAAATATACCTACCATTTTAAATATAATTTATTTGTGGTATAATTATACAAAATCCTTCCTCCTTTTTGAAATGTACTGGATGTTATTCCCTTAGCTCTCACCTTATGTCCTTTCACTTTTCTGAACTTGAGATTTTCAAAGTAACTTCCCACACTGCACAGTAATGATTGATAAAGTCTAACTTGAGAGACCCAAATTTTTAAGCTCTACTTTATAATACCTTAAGAAAGAAAGGCCTATTAAATCTGATATCTCTACAAGAGGCTATACCAATTAAAAATGGGAAATAAGAGTCTTTGTTATAGTTTGGAGAAGATCAGTACAATCAGAAGAGTTATCCTGATGTGGCAAGCTCATATGGGGCTTGTAATAAATCAGATCAATTTGTTCTATGGGTTGTTACACCTCTATTTTCTCTCTGAAAAAATGGGTGCAATATCAACACATAAGGGTTATTAAGAGGATTTTTGTAACGGGGAAAGAACTGCTATTTATTGAGAATCTTCTATGTGCCTAAAGCAGTGTTATTGAAACTGTCCTTTATTTTTTTTAACTTCCTTCCTTTCTTGCACAATCTGTACCCACATTCACATATGTACACTAAATGTAAAGAAAAATTTCATTACCCAAAAGTAATACAACTTAGGAAAGGCCTCACAAAGGAAAACTGAGGTACTTCCCTTTGCATTATGAAAGCTAAATGACTCGTCTTCTTGCATGATTTCATTATTGGCCTTATGACTACATCATAGACTTGATCCAAATGAGCATTTAAGGCCACTGCAGGTCTATTTTTAAAATGTGCTATCTCCCTACCTCCATTTCAGGATATTTAAATGACTTGATATAAAATGCCAAAAGAATGATTTTATGCACAAGGATTAACTCAACATTTTGAGGCTTCTTTCCAAGAATTGGTCTGGTTTTCCAAGGGAATTGGCTCCCAGTGTGTTCTACTGCTTCCTGGTGCCTGTAACAGTACTGGGAACAGGAAGTGCATTTTTCATACACACAACATGGCTTTTTCAAAAGAGGCGAAACATCTGTCCAGCCAAGAAAATCCTTCATAGACTCATTCATGTTCACGCCACCCACATCCAAATGTCTGATCCTGGGAGCTGCCTTTACAGTTGTCATCATATTCTGATATGGACACTGGGGCTGAGATGTACACATGCTTCCTTGGGTCTCAAGCCTAGAAGTTCTCCCACTGCTTGTCATTTCTCCTTCGATTCCTTCCCTGTAACTGCTTTTGCATCCCTCAATACATCTATGCTATGATGCGACATGCCAGGATGATCATTCAATTGCCTTAACCAAAAGGTACAAATATGTTAAAAACCACAAAAAAGAACTTTGAAAATTAAATATTTTGAACTTTGTTCCAGTCCCTCATTAAGTATTAAAAGGCAAACTATCATTTAAATTCCTATGTGGTAAAATTTTTAATTTTTTTTCAAAAGTTATAAATAAAATAGAAACCTACTTCAGAAATTCTGGGTTCTTTCTCACTTTAGGACACCAGCCATTTCATTTTCCACATGAAGGGGAACTCATCTGTTTCATACATGAGTGGATTTTTTAAATAAAATTATATAACCTAGGGCTCAAAGGGGACCATGAAATGTCATAAAATTCATCCAGAAATACCTAAATAATTCCAAATAACATTACTGGAAACCTCCAGAAAAGAGATTTTATGACTTCCTGTTGTAAAGTGATTTATTTTCTTAAATATCTCCTGTCTCCTGTTCATACCTCAAGGGAAATAGAGGATTATCATTTCCCATTAACATCCCAAGAGGTTTACACTAGCTCCACAAAGAGGGTAGGTAATGTGCATGACATCTGCCAGCGTAAGCCAAGAGGAGTAAGAATGGAGACCAAGAATCCTGTGCATTCAGGTGTCACTACAGCCTTGTGGTCAGTGGAGTGTACTCTGCACATACAGAGCATCAGTTGTTGGTTTCTACCTTTTTTTTTTTTTTAACACTGTATGTGCTTTGGAAATTACTTACGTGTCTCTCAGTTTCATCATCTTTGAGTCAATTTCTTACCTACTTCATTGAGTTGCAATTCATGAATTAATGCATTTGCAGGGATTAGAAACATAATAAGTAGGATTTGCTCTTACCTAGTACACTCTGTGAATCTAGAGATTTTTAAAATATTTACTTTCCATTTAATCTTCATATACATCACTCATGAACAATTATTATTCCCACAGTATGGATAAAAAAAAATGTAAAGTGGGATCAGAAACCTGCCCAAGATGATACCATGACCCAATGACAGAAATCAGAAAGGGAGTCAAACTTAGGGTCACTTCCCTTCAAAGCCCATTGCACATTTCAGTCTCTATAATGAAGCAATTATTATCTCTTAGTAATGATACATTGATGGTAATTCTAAATTCCCTGTGGTATAATTCTCCTTTACAAAAAAAATAACTTTTTTATTAAAAGAATGTTTACTCAACTCTCAACTTTGCTTAATTTTCCAATGAGAAATTTGATTTTTTTCCTACAAGTGTGTAAAATAAAGTGAAAGACAATTTCTAAATCTTTTGTTCTGTTTTTTTTCTGTTTATTCATATATTTATTCAGCAAGCATTTGTTTTGTGTTACTATGTTATACAATGTTGGGGATAAAATGCAGATCCAAAAAAAATGTCAGTGTTAACTGTCATTTATTAAGATAGTATCTAAATGAGGAAATGAGCCAACTTCCCATTTAATGAATGACAAAATATTCAGCAACATATAATTACCTACTACCAAGAGTAACACAGGGGAAAAAGTCTACATAACCTGGTATTACTTTAGATAGCTCATTGAAACAGCTTGGGTTAGGAATAAAGTAATAGAGTTTGCCTACAACATAGAGAGCATTCAGGAAAATTATACAATGTAAGAGACATGTTTAGGTATACTCAACCATATGTGTTTGGAGAAATGAGGAAACAATCCCATTTGAACAAAAACTGTATTGAGATTTGTGAGCTGGAACTGGAAAGACCATTTAAAAATCATATGATAACCAACCTTGGATGATAAATTGAAATGTTTTGATTTTATCCCATAGGCATTTTAACTGCCAGAAAACAATGGCCTCATGTTTTCAGTGAGTGGCAAAATTCTTTGACCACTCAAATTAATTTATGTGTGAGATGAAGAGATTGACATCAGACATGCAAGGTCTTAGGAAGGATACCACCCAATACTTTTCTGGTAAAAATGACTCAAAAATGGTACAATTGATTGGAGAATGATACAAAATTTCAAGAGAGTGGAAAGTAATGGTATGAAAAAAAATTGTGATGCAACACAAAACCAGTAATTGTGGAATTAAGTCTGAAGAATTGATTTTAGAGATTATACTATAATTACATATTCAAAAGTCTCATATCATTGTATATATAATGTAATTATTAATAATAAGAAGCATATATTTAAAAGACTTGGAAAAGTAAGGAGATAAGAAAATAAAACGGGGGGCTAGGGTTGTGGCTCAGTGGTAGCACACTCACCTAGCATGTGTGAGGCCCTGGGTTTGAACCTCAGCACCACATAAAAATAAAATAAAGGTATTGTGTCCACATACAACTAATATATATATATATATATATATATATATATATTAGTATATATACTTACACATATTTATGTCATATATATACATATATATAAAAGAAAAGAAAACAGCTATTTTTCAAAAGATATTACATATATTCATTTTCATTACTGACAATGATAATTAAGAAAACATTGGCTTAAATATTTTTTAAATAAAAAGAGACAAATGACATAGCTGTAGCAAAGCTGTACTTGAATCTGGATGATGCGTTTGTAGAGTTTCACTGAGTTTTTGTTTTAATATTTGTCATATTAAAATAACACAAGAAGGGTCACACACAAATGCAGAGTTTTTTCTAGGGAGTGCAAAATTGGATTAGAGATGAGACTAAGAATTTTTTATTATCTAACTCAAAGACAGATGCTAAGTACATATTCTTGCTGTGATTAACATGCATTTTAGCAGCTATAACTTTCATAAGAAAAAAATGCAAAGTATCCAAATTGCCAAATAAAATATTATGCATATAGCAAAAGAGAAGAGAAAGCATACAAAGGAAAACCAAAAAAAAGCAAAGAAAGTGACACATTAAGATCAAACACAAGTATCATTTTTGAAAACCAATGAATAGGTGAAGTTTCTCTATTGAAATTTGATAAGACCTCAAATTCTGGCATTTACTATTTATTAATACATTCATAATAAAATGAGGAGATAGTTTAAACATAAAGTTGGACAGTGAGTGCAAACAAAAGAATGAACAGGCAGATATTATTAGCATAATTCAAGAAATTATTAATTAATAATAAAGAACCTAACATGCAAATAATAAAATGCACAATAAATATAATCAGGATATTCACAAAAAATATTGGAAATAATGTTCATTCCTACTAAATCAATTATTTTTCTGCAGTTTTTGGTAGAATGCCAATTTGAACAACTATTGCAGAAAACAATCTTGAAAAATTTTCCAATTTTTAATTATGTGTGTGTATATATGTGTGCAGCCTTTGACTCAAGAATTCCTTTGCTAGGAATTTTCCTAAGGAAATAATCATGAGTGACTACAATGCTTTGGATGAAGACATAAACAGATGTTCACTTAAGTTGATTGTTTATAATAATAAATTGAAAATATCTAAAAGAAACTTCCTTTTCTGAGTATAATATGTCCTTAGGATGAATATGATGAAATATTATGCAATTCCTAGAAATTATAATATAGAGGAATATTTAATGATAAGCAAAATATATCCTGTATATTAAAATTATCAAACACATTAAATGCAGAAAACAGAAGATCAAAAGTTGTACATTTATTTATCAATGATGTTATGACAGTATTTCAAAATTCTACTGGACATGGTTTTCGTCCCTCTTTGTATAACAGATCACTTCACTTGTTCCCTAGTACCCATCATGTAGTACTGAGGGAACCTTGAGTACTAGCTATGCAGAGCATCAGATAATATATTGCATATAACATAAAGTTCACACTATTTGCTGCACTGAGGACTGTAGCACTTGCATAATCCTATCTCTATTCCCTTCTTTCTTTTTACCAAATTTAGAAGGAGATAAATGGATTGAAATGATTTGTATTAAGCCTAAAATCATTAAGAAATACTTGAATTTAAATGAGATTATAAGGAATATGTGTATATATATGTGTGTGTGTGTGCATATGTGTGTGCTAACATATGTATTTATATATATGTATATACACACATATGTATGTCTTCAGACAAAGAAATTGAGTTACAGTTTGTAAAGGTGCATTTCTTATATGCTTTTATTTTTAATGGAGAAATTTATAATTGCTATGTTAAGATGTTCTTAATGACAGCCATTTTGAATAATAGCCATATATTCAAAAACTTAGAAGAGTGGTGTTATTTTACATTTTTGGAAACTCTTTGATGTCTTAATCAAAGACAGTTGGATTCTTACATTATATTCTGCAATCCATCTGTAGGAGCATGGTTTTTATAGTTGAGGTATATGAAGAAAATTTGGTTTCACACAGATATGTAATTGAAAAATTGAAAAGGAAGCAGAAGTTTCGGATAATTGCTGATATTCTTCTTTGATATTATGCCAAAACCTGACAAGCAGTAGTTTCTTTTAAGTTAATTGGAATTTGGAACCTGAAGTTATCGCAATGAAGTTTTCTTACCCTGTTATAGCAAAATTCACTGGTTCATCTTACAATTTAAATGGTTCCTTTGCACATATGTGATTTGGTAAGTTCATACATTGGGCCATTTGGAAACAGGATCACTGGTTTATGTAGTCCTTTCTAAAGTTGACATACTTCATTACACATTATCAAAAAGTCATATTCATTAATGTCATCACCAATCTCATCAGAAAAGTGTTTAAAGTATCAGGAAACTACTAAACTCATGGTAATAGATAAAAAGTTTTCAAAATTCTTATTTTCCTTTGACAGCTAAATTTTATCAGAATTATTGTCAGCTGTGTCTCTGGAGTGCTAGGCTCAATTTACTCATTTTTGAGGAAATGTCTGCCCAATACCCAAGTCTGATGAATGATAGTGTGTCTGTCAGTCATGATTTTAAGTAAAAGAATGTTTCATGGTATCATTTGAGGTTATTCTAGAAGACACAATAGGCTTATACTCAGCCTTGAAAAAAAGAAAAGAGCATGCTCTTAGAAAAGACACAAAAGTCTTAAAGTGGGTAGCATCTGTGAACCCTCTTATTGTATGTACTATTTTATGTGGAACATAGGATAGGTAAAAACAAGACTGAGAGGAGCAAAATATAGAGGAGAGTTTGGACGTTTTGTAGAACTTGAATCTATGTTAAAAATCGGCTGTACTTATTGAATCACAAATAATCTATTGAAACCTCAATGACAGGTCATAAAATGGTAATTTTTTTACATATTAAGCAATGCATATCACTAGATCTTTCTTTAGTGTTACAATAGATATTTTCTTGAAAAAGCTTTCACAGAGACATAAAATGAGGTATTATAATATTAAGCCTAATCTAAAATTCATTTTGATGATTGGAAACATTTTTCCCCTTTTGCCTAAAATTGGATTCTCTGGATACAAGTAGAATCAGTACAAATTTCACCCAATGTCTGAAAAGGCAGTTCTTAGAAATAGCTTCTTAGACTCAAATTTTTTCAGTTAATTAAATAGAGCACGGTGTTTGAGATTTTCCAGCCCATAGCTAGTTCTGGAAACCTCTGCCTACATTTTCACTTAGATTCAAAGAAGGTGTCCCAGTGGTTGTTCAACATTAATGTTTAGCTCCAGTATTGCCTTAACAAAATGAATTGATGATTAAAAAAAAATATCAAAGTGTGCAAAATATTCTTCACTGTTTAAAGCATTTCTAACTAAATCTAAACTTCACCAATATCTAAATGCTTTCTTTTTGTGATTGTTGGATCAGATAGAAGTTTTATCCAAACTATTTATCCTAATCAGCAGTTGGAGGAGAAGAATGTTAAATAAACGATCTTATTTTGATTCGTTCCCTGGATGTTTACCAGGCTGTTGACAAAACCCAGAAAATGTTTAATGACTTGGTTGGGGAACTTGAAACAGAAGTGGGAACTGCTCTTAGGGAGACTCATTTGCTTTTTTTTTTTTTCCAGTACAACAAAAGGGAAATGATGACAGGCCACCTCTTGGTACCCAGTTTGAATTAGAAAATTCATCATGCTCCTTGTCGAGATTTCAATTCTCTCACATTGAATTGAATAAACATTTTCAATGAAAGCCAGAAAGACACAGATACAATTCAGATGTCTTAAAAAAAAAAAAAAAAAAAAAACGATTTTACACAGGGGACCAAAGGGGAAGGACTCTCAAAGTCTCACACATGGACTTATGCAAAGTTGCTTACAATATGCCAAAAAACAAGACATGTAGTCTGAGCACTGCATTCTGTCTCAAACCTTATGGGCACAAACTTAAGAGAGTTATCTTTTAGGAATGTTGTGATAAACATGCAGTTATGATATTAACCAAGGAAACAGTTTGGATGTACATCCCTTAAAGGAATTACTGGAGTTATTCAATTTTAAATCCTTATTAATCTTTTTATGTCTTGGGTAATACCAATTCCCTAAAGCATGCTATTTAAAGCTTAGAGAAAATGCATCCTCAAGGACCTGTTGCCAGCAATGATGCTGTTTTCAACATCTGGGAATAAAAATCACCACCAAATATAGATCATTGGGTCAACTTGCTTTGGGAAATGGTGAAATTCAAAAACGTGAGTTCTGACATTTGCATGAGCTTGCTGACTGCAGGGTAACTAATTTAGGGTCTATTCCTGGATCTGTATTCTGAGTGAGAAAGTACAGATGTGATTGGTCTATCATTTTCCTAACCACTAGCACAAGTCTGGAAACATCAGCAGACTCATCATTTACCTCACAATCATCTTGATTTATTCCATTTTTCTCCTGTTGTCAAAATCCAACCAGAGTTAATTTATGTGTAATTTCCTATCAAAGTAATCTCAATCCATTGCTACATAGAATTTGATACTTGTACTAAGTTGCTGTTTTCTCTTTAGGATATTTAAAAGTGAGACTGAATTTCTCTGGATTACTATGTGACACATCATTTTGATACAGGTGGCATTCCAAATGTTGTGAGTCAATAGAATTTAATAATAATTACTTCAACCTCTTATTTTTAAATTAGTTGTCTTTTAATCATCTTTTAATATAGTTTGCTCCATTGCTGAATGCTTTCTTTCACTTCTCATCCAAATTTCTCCAAAGAGTGAGCCCCCATCCTCAGTTATCATTAATTTCTAATCCACTGTAGTACTTTCTCAACCCAACAACTCAAGAGAAATTGTTCTCATTAACAATAATGAGGGCTCTGATTATTCTCATTACTGTTCTCATTAGCAATAATGCTCTCACTGAGGATATTTTATTATTCATTCCTTTTTGAAATTACATTTCTTGAAATGTCTCTTGGACCTTGTTTCTCGCTAGCTTTTGCTTATCTGTCTCATTGTGGATGCTGACTTTCTCCATCAATCCTTATGTTTTGATGTTCCCAAGTTTTTGTTAACTACTATTCACACATTTTCTCATTTTCTCTTCTCTCTCTGGTCAATAATTTTTATTCTCCTCTCTCTCTCTCTCTCTCTCTCTCTCTCTCTCTCTCTCTCCACACACACACACACACACACACACACACACACATCACACACATATCCTGCAAGCCAAACTTCAGAATTCCCATGTTAAGCAACACTCTTCTCATTCAGCTGTATCCTGCGTACATGCATTTGGCTTTCCCATGAATAACTTAAATTCAACATGTGCAAAGTTGAACTTTCCCACTGAATTCTTTCTTCTCAGTGTTCACTAACTGTTGGTTACACCATGGTTTTAGAAACCCAAGAGTCTCTAGAACTCTTCCATTCTCTCTCCCTCATCCTACTTCCAGTTATCCCCACACTCCTGATGGTTTAGATCTGAAGTACTCATTTATTCTGTCTTCCACACATCCGTCCCAACCACAGCTTTCCTAAATTGGGATTTCATTATCTTTTTATTGTATGACTGTAACATCTTGCTAAATGGTTTTCTGTCTTCAATATTGTGTGTGTGTGTGTGTGTGTTTAAAAAATATATATACCCCATGTTGTACTTGACAATATCTTAAACAAAAAGTCTGATCATATTCTATCCTGCCTGATGCCCCTTAACATCTCTATGGAGTTTATGGTGGGAAATAAAAATACAAACCTCTAAAAATAGTGAGTATTTAAACAGGCTATGTTGTAGTACAGAACTTTGAGTTTATTGGATTTAATAATGAATCTTAAATAAAAATAGAATAACTCACAGCAGAGAAAATTGCATTTCTATTTCTCGTTTTAAAAAAAGTTTAGAGGTAGGCAGACTTAGAATGATAACGGAAGTTTCACAATGTCATCAAGGACTCTGTCTCCTTTTTTCTTGCTTGGCCACACTTAGCACAAGACTTCTTAAAGGTAGTTTTGGTGCAAGAGGGTTGCAGGAAATCCAGCTATACTACTTGTGAAACAGGTTGTGAGAAGAGAAAATAAAGGGTGAGAGTGGAGAAAGAAGAGAATCTCAAACAACTTCTAAGAATTTTTTCTCAGAGCCACACACATAATATTAGGGGGGGATATGAAGATTTTAGACAACAGATTTCGAACAGTGAGTTTTTAAATTTATTATATAATCTTTTTTTTGCATACTTCATTTTGATTCATTGTACACATAGGGAGTACAAATTTTCATTTCTATGGTTGTGCATGATGTACATTCATGCCATTCTTGTTAATCATACATGTACATAGGGTAATGATGTCTGTCTCATTCTACCATTTTTCATACCCCCACCCCCTCCCCCTCTATTTCCCTCTATGTAATCTAAAGTTCCTCCATTCTTCTCAATCCCCCAACCCCCCCAACCAGGTTCTATATCATCATTCACTTATCAGGGAAAACATTCAGTGTTTGGTTTTTTGGGATTGGTTTATTTCACTTAGCATGATATTTACATGCTTTTATCTTATTATATTTATATAATATAAATATAATGTTGGAATATAAAATATATTATTTGTACTCTAGTCAGATATTTCAATGGTAATCTTTCTTCAGTTATTAATTATATTACTTCCTTCAGAGAATTATTTTGAAGATTAACTTGCATTATGAGAGAAAAACGCATGGCACGGAACATAGTAAGTTAACCATATTTTTATTGTTAGTAATGACACTAATAGATGAGAAAAGAACCAGAAGAACCTCACATGGAGTTATGCTAAGAATGATTTACCCTGGAATTTTCAAAAGTTCTAATCATTTTGTAGATATCTGACTCTCTGTTGATCTTTCCTCTATGCCAGCAAGGACCTCAGGACTCCTCATGTTTGATCACGAAAAGAGAAAGAACAGAAGACTGGAATGGAAATGAACATTGGCACATTGAGAAATAAGTGAACAAGTAGTTAAGGATAAAGTCCAAGAATAAAGAGCTACAGAGTCATGCAATGCAGAAGGGGAGAGCAGAGTAAAGGCAATGCAAAGTAAGCCGGTGTCAACCCCCTGAACTAAGTGCACAACTTCAGTCAGAGCTGAGACTTTCCTGCACATTCTGTAGAATTTACATATGTTCACAATCACCTCCTGACATTTGTTTTAACAGAATATAAAATTTATCCCTTCTGACACAAAGGGGCTTAAGTTACTAATAAATTAAATATTTACTAGTGACACTTTCTGAATTGCCTTATTTAATAAATTATTCAGTAACTATTTTGTTCAAATAGGATTTCTATTATAAATTTATTGTGAAGAATTGCATGATTGTAAACAATGGGGAGAACAATAAATTACACATAAAATGAATCAAATAATGCCTGGTATATTTTAAAATCTTAATAAGTAGTTTTATATTATGTTGAATATGTGGCACATTACTGTTTATTGATTGGCTTTCTAAGAAAATTTTGTTTTATATAATGTTTGCATAATATGATGCTGAAGGAAACTATTTCAGTTGCCCTAGATTTTTTTTTTTTTTACTAGAATCCAAACCTGGGGACAAACTTCTGTTGCTATCATATTCTTCAAAGAGTTAAAAGTTTTAGAAAATACACAATGTAATATTTAAAAATTAAGGGAATTAATATTTTCAATTTTCAGATTATTGATAAATAAGTAGAAAGATAGGATGATAATATAACATATAAACAATTGATGAATCTACATAGAGGTGTTTTCTTCTCATATAATGTTTGAATTCACATCTGAATAATGATGTGAATGTTTGAAATCACATCTAAATAAATATTACAATAATAAAAATTTAAGAGCAGGCCCTTTATAATCTTCTTAGGAAGATACTAAATTAATGCTACTTCCCTCAAATATCCTTTTATTGCTGCCTCCCTCCTCACCCTCTCTAAGCAGAAAGGAAGAGGAATGGATGGATAAAGTCATTTATTGGATCAGTGAGAGGTGAATACAATGCTCTCCACCTCCAATCTTGCAAGGTGTTTTTTAAAAGGAAAGTGGAGAGATTGGCATCTCTCTCCCAGTTAGTATCTTTTTTTGGCAGAACATTAGCCAAATCTGCCTTTTCAGTGGAGGAAGAGGGAACAGGAGAGTGTCAAGTGGGAGGGAGAGCAATCGAGTTTGCAGGCTTGCATGAATTTTCCAAATCAAACAGACACTATGGAAGACAATCAGTTTTGCATGATCTTGCCAGGACCACCCTTCCTCAGATTCTGATTCTCTCATGAGACTTACAGATACATTCTTTCCAAACTCTGCTGAAAGTCTTCCTGCACTTTATCTGACCTGGGACATCCACTACTAATTTTTGTCTTTCCATGCTTGGCTCAGCTCCTGCTCTGGTAGTGCAGATTATCACCCAGTAACCAGTTTTCTTGGGTGTGGTTTTTGTGGTGAGAGTTCGGGGCAGTAGCCATTCCTATCTGGAGAGGGTGTCTGAAAGATTTTCTATCTAGAGAAGGTGTCTGAACTAAAATCGTTTATATCCTCTTTGTCTCCTTATAGAAGCCATTTCCAGAGTAATCCATAAAGCTCACTAAACATCAATCAATATTCTTTTAAACAAAAAATAACAGACACAAACCAATCTGACTGGGATCTAATGTGACAAATAAACCACTTTACATTGCTATTTGGGGGAAGGAAGTCCATAATTTATGGAATTAAGATTACAGATTCTTGGATTTTTATAGTTATATTCTAATTTTATTGCTGTACCATAAGATAAAAATATTTATTTCACTATTAATATTCCTTAAACATTCTTTCATGCTCGAAATTCTTTTTGTATCTTCACTACTTGTAATATCCAGAGCCCTGAGCTTGCATTAAAGGCACCGTGGAATCCATGGCAGTCCCTCTTGCCTAATATTTTTCTATTCCTCAATGAGTTATTTACCTCAGCCTGTGATTTCCTTCTTTGTACCGTCTCTGGT
Organism: Glaucomys volans; assembly: GCA_020662805.1. Taxonomy (NCBI): domain Eukaryota; kingdom Metazoa; phylum Chordata; class Mammalia; order Rodentia; family Sciuridae; genus Glaucomys; species Glaucomys volans. Next base: position 336,287 of record JAJEJO010000494.1, read on the forward strand.
ATTTGTCTTCTCCTTTATATTCCCACAGCTCACACTCTAGACTATTCCCTTATAACCTCACATCTGGATTATTACAACAGCCTACTTAGGTAGTCTTGTCAAAGCTGCTTTCAAACTATACTGCAGGCTGCTACCAGATAATTCTTCCTAAAACATGAATTTTACCCTGTCTCCTGTTCAAAACCCATCAACGACTCCTAATTCTTAAGAATAGAATCATTGTTTTAAGATTTTCCATGCCTGACTCCACAGCAACTTGCCAAATTTCTGTACTTTCCAAATAAACTCCCTCTCTAGCTGTTTTTATTTTCCCTGTCTCCTACAATGTTCCTTACACATTCCCAACTTCTTTATACCGTCCCCAAGCTTATCCAGCTTTTTGTATTTACCTATAGAAATCCTCCCCATTCTTCAAGGTTAAAATTTTTCATTTGTCTCTCTTTATGTAGACTGCCAGAGAATACACAGTCACCTAATAGCTTCCATGTACAAACATGTTTAAATTATCCTGTTTGTTTGTTGGTTTCTGGTGATCTGAAAGCTGGTATTAGGAAAAAGAACATTTCTTTACAAGTAACAGGTTTCAGCTCTGGGTCCACAAATACTACTCATGAAATTCAGCACACTGCTTCTACTTTCTGAGACCTCGTCTTCATTTACCTCATCTACAAAAACGGTAGTATATTTATAGACAGTTTAAGTGTATTTCTAAACAGAGTGTAGTCTTACAGCAAGAAGAACTCACATCTTTTATTTAATATTGCATAATGCTTAAAGCTGTTTGTAGAAAGTACACACATCTGCCTGTGCCCATGCGTGTGCACACACACGCTCACACTTCCAGTTCTGTGATCTTACAGCTGCGATCTGTGACTCCAAGGGGTATGTAAAGATATTCTAAGTAATACATGGACGTGGATAGCTTTAGAAACATGGAAAATTTCTGGATACTCAACTTCCATCTATGTAATTTCCTGAATCAACTACCTAAGAAAGTGCCTGTAGTCGAGGAATTAATAGTCCTTTTCCTGTTAACAGCAAAAAAGTTGGAATCTTATTTTTATTCATGATTCATAGTGTCCAAATCTCTAGGAAGATTAAAAAAAAGACAATTCAAAATGCTCCAAATATTAGTGTTAATATGTTGATAAATGTGCTATTTACAATTAGTGCTATTATACTAATTATACTAATTACTGATCAAAAACTGTTGTTTTTTTCTTTGCACATCAAATGATTTTTTTCCAGTGACAGTTTTTTATATTTAATAACAAAATCAGCCTCCCCCCAAGTAACCCCCCAAACAAACAAAAACACAGTAACAGACACAGTATTTAATTGCACATACATCAAATGATTTTTAAAACTCAGTTCTCTACAATATAAATTCACAAATGTCATCATTCAATAAAAAATTATTAGACATAAAAGAATCCTGAACAGGTTACCAAAAACAAGTAATAGAAACAAACAAACAAACAAAATGACAAGTAAAATACGTTAATTTTTTTAAAGGGCTGTTACAAATATATTCAAGTATTTAAAGGAAAAAAAATGAGCATATATGAAAAACACATAAGCTATGAAAAAGAACCAAAGAAAACTTTGGGAAACAAAAATACCATGTCTGAAAAGGAGTTTTACTGGATGAGAGTAATAGCAGCTTACTTACCATAAGAGAAAAAATTAGTAAATTTGGATGCACTTCAATCGAAACTACAAAATGAAATCCTGACATGGAAAAAGAAAAAAAATATTGAAAATGATAAAAACAGAGACTAAGTGTTTGGTAAGCAATATCAAATAATATTGCACAACCCCAGAAGTTAGAATCATTAGAAATCTTAGAAAGGATTACTAGCTGAATATTTTCCAAATTAATGAAAAGTATAGAATGACTCCACTGATCCATGAAGATAGACAACCCACAATGAGATTAACCAAGAGAATTATGTTGTGTTAGTTTTCTATTGTTACTTTAACAAAGTACAAAATCTTATTGGCTTGAAGCACAAAAATTAGTTGTCATAAACCTATGTATCAAAAGACAAACCTAGTTCTGTTGGGCTAAAATTAAGAGGGCAGCAAGGCCCTCTTAGGTTTCTTTTTGAGACCTTCAAGGGAGAATCTGTTTCCCTTACTTTTCTAGTTTTTATTTCCACCCACATTCCTTAACTCATGACCCACTTTCCCTGTCTTAAGGCCAGCAGCATTGCATCTCACTGTGCATGACTTTCTTAGCCATACCTCCTTTTACTTTTTGAATCTCTCTTCCACTATTAAGAGCCCCTGTGAATATCCTGAATCTACCCAGATAATTTATGACACCATTTTAAGGCAACTTTAATTACAGACATCGACTTGATGTCCCTTTGTCAAGAAAGGTGACATACTCACAGGTTCCAGATGGTTTGTCTGCTTTGGGTTGCTATTGTTTTGCTTACCACACATACCAAGGCACATCAGAACTGAATTACTGAAAACTAACAATACTAGGGAAAATCTTAAAAGCTGAGAGAAAAAAAGTACATATTACACACAAAGAAAATAAGTGTGACAACAGACTTCTTTTAAGAAACTTTGTAAAAGAACAATAATGTAACACAATAAAAACATTTTTCAAAAATGAAGACAATAAAAATAGAACTAAAAAAGGAGATAGTTTGTTTTCAGATATTACACAGCAAGAAATGTTAAAGAGTATTTTCTTGGTAAGGGAAAAAGAATAGTTAGAAGCTTGGAACTACAAAGGGGTAAGGGATTTGACATAGTAAATGCATGCGTAGACATAAAATATCATTTTTTCTTATCACTAAATACAAGATCATTGACTTTAAAAAATAAAATTAGCAACCATATATTGCACTGGTTGCAGTACATGTTGAAAAGATGTGAGGAAATAATTGAATAAAGAATGAAGGAAGATATCAAACTGTCATAGAAAGGTTAAGATATCTATATTAATTGATTTGACTACCTAATGGTATTTTATGATACGCTAAATTTGCATAATTGAAACTCTGGAACAAGCTAAACATCTTTAAAATCATTGTATATATAATAAAGCAATGTGGAAATAGAATATGGAGTACTCATATGATTCAAAATAATTCAGGATATGAGAAAGAGGGAATACAAAGTGAATAGGTCATTTGGAAAACTAGTGAAATCATGGCAGACACTATTCAAATGTATATATAATTGCACTAAGTGTAAATGAACTAAACTGTCTAGAAAACAGATGTCAGGTTACATACAAAAAGCAAATTCTAACTATATGCTTTCTATAAGAAACTGGTCTAGAATTTTTTAAAGGATAATTTAGAATGTAAGAGTAGAATGAGATGTCCCATTCATACCATCAATGGAAAGTAGAAATGACTATATTGGTATCAGAAAAATTTAAAATTTTATCATGGGTTATTATCATAATAAGGAGGGAATTTTCATAATTATAAATAGATAAATCCATCAAGTACATATAACATTACAAAAACAAAATCATAATTAAATAATATAAATTATAAGTAATATTCTTTTATATTTCATAATCATATGAGCAATTCTAGTTATTTTAATATTGACGATCATTTTAATTCAGTGTTGAAGAAACTATAAAAGAGTAACACATGATCACCCCAATAGATATAATTCGGCTCTTAGCTAAATCTTATAATGTTACCCTCATTCCTTCTACATTTATTATTTGGAAATAGCCTATAGGAAGAACTGTCTTTTCTTGCCCAGATAATTATTTTTTAAATTATTTATTTATAATAAAATAGAGAAATATTTTTTTATTTTATGGGTTAAAATTCAATATTATAATTATTATTTTCTCAAATTTTTCTTCTTGGACTTGGGGCATTTGTTCAGGTATGCTCCTGTGATCTGATCTTTTTTTTTCAAATAAGTCCTTATGCTCATCTTTTAATTTGCCTGTTCTAGCTGTGAAATACACTATTTCTTCCAAAATCCATGTTCTCTTAATTAAGAACTAAAATATAGAAGCAGGTATATTGTAGGTATATCAGTGGCAACAAGGCTGTCAGTGTTTCTAGGCCTTCACAGTGGACATAACTAGGAAAATATGTATGTTTATTTATGTATATGTACGTATGGGTGCATATATATAAGGTGTGTGTATATATATATATGCAATAACCCACATATAACAGTACATATACATCTGTATTTATTCTATATTAATAATAGCTATAAATTTATATACATGCAAATACATAAACTATACGTTTATACTGACACTACTGATTTAAATTCAACACCATAAAATTTACTCTAGCTTTCCACCATTCTTTTTCCTTTACTTCTCTTTTTGATAAGAGGGATTGAACCCACTAGACCACATCCCCACCATTTCACATCCTCAGCCCGTTCACATCCCCATCCCCAGCCTGTTTTATTTTTTATTTTGAAACAGGGTCTTGCTACATTGCTTAGGGCCTTGCTAAGTTGCTGAGGCTGGCTTTGAACTCAGGATCCTCCTGCTTCAGCTTCCCAAGCAGCTGGGATTACAGTTGTGTGCCACTGCCCCCGCTCCCCCATTCTTATTTATATGAGAAATATGACAACTCCTTATTGTACTTTTGTTCAATTTTAATATATAAAGTAGTGATAGAATTGCTAACACACAGAAACCAATTAACTTACTTTTGAACATTATTTGTGTATGTTTTGTGTCTTTCACATGCGTGTAATGTGGGATCCTGGAACAAAAAAAGAATATTGGGAGAAAAATGTGAAATGTGAATTTGGTCTATAATTTATGTAATATCATTACTAGTGTTAATTTCCTGATTTTCATATTCTGCTATGATCATTTAAAATGTTAAAGTTAGGTAAAGTTGAATGAGGGGCATAAGAAAATTCTAATGTTTTACAAATTTTCTGGAAATCTAATATTTTTAAGTTAAAAAAATGATAAATTTCCTCAATCTACTAAAGAACCTACATATAAGAAATTTATACCTAATGTCATTCTTAGAGTGTATACAAGGAATCTGTGTCTGCTTTTATCACTGCTGCTTAACATGGTCCTAGATGTCCTTGCAGTTCAATAAAGGAAGAAAAGAAATAAAATTATGTAGATTATACAGAAAATGTAAAATTGTGTTCATAGATGACATAATGCATATGTAGAAAATGCTAAGTCATATATGAAAAAAATAATAAAACAAGTTTCAAAAGGTGATAAAATAAGAGAACAATATAAAAATCAACTGATCTATAAACCAGTAAAAAACTAAATTTGAATCAGCATTAATGTATGAAATATCTAGAGTTCAATTCAACCAAATTTGTGCAAGACCTACTGATGAAATAGCTTACTTAGAAATAAACCTAACAAAGCACATTTATTTATACTTCTACATTGAAAAATACAAGTCATTACTGAGAGAAAGTAAAGAGTTAAGTAAATAATTGGGGAAACAAAGCTCATGGATTGTAGTCTCTGTAGATGTCAATTTTCCAAAAGCCAATCTAAACATTGAGTGAATCTTACTCAAAATTCCCACTAGTTGGGTTTTGGTTCTGTTTTGTAGAAATTGGCTACTTGTTTTAAAAGTTTTACAGAAATGCAAACAAGAATAGTCAAAATATTTTTGAACAAGAACAAAGTTGGAGAATTTTCACTACTTGACTTCAAGAATTATATATATGAGTATAACAATTAAGAGATCCTGGCATTAAGGTATGTAAATAAATATGTAATAAATACATATATAAATCAAGTATGAAATAAAAAGAGTGCCCCAAAATAAACACACACACACACACACACACACACACACACACACACACAGAGTTGACACTCTTTAACAAATGTAGTAAGATAATAGAAAGATTTTATTTTAAAAAAATGATGCTGGTATAACTGGACATCTACTTGAAAAATAATATGTGCCTCAATCCTCAACTTACACTATGTATGCAAAATTAATTTCAGATGAATCATAAATATAGACATAAAAGTTAAAACTATAAAACTTCTAGGAAAAATAAAGTAGGAGAAAATCTTTCAGAAAATATTGGGTTTAGGCAAAGATTTCTTGAGATCCGAAAAATATGTCACAAAAGAAAAATATTAATAATTGTACTTTATTAAGTTGAGAAGACATCATGAAAAAGTGAAAAAGACATAGAATGGAAAACACTGTTCATATTTCTGACAAAGAATTGGTTTCTATAATACTTAAAAATTCCTACAACTAAATTAGATACACCATTTTAAAAAGCAAAAGATTTGATAAACCTTTCATAAAAGAAGATGTATGAAGGAACAATAAGCACATTCAAGATGTATAAGATCATGAGTCATTCAGATAATGCAAATCAAAATCACAATCTGATACCACACACATACACTAGGTGCACTAATATTAAAATACTGGCAGGAATTCTCCCCATGAAGGAAATCCTGCTACAAAGATTGACTTCTCAGTGTATGTAGAAAACTTGACCAAATATGTGAAACAACTGTTTTGAGATATTGAACAACAGGCAGAAGAGGACTGGCATCCCTGAGAGAAGGGAAACAAGCAAGGTAGGTCCTATGCATGCTCAGGTCCTCCTTGAAGAAATGTTCAGGCTGCAGAGTAAGAAGAATGAGCCCCAGGGGAGGCTGGGGCTCTTGCAGATTCACAGCTTAAAAGACAGAGTTTGGAGAAACAAGGTACTGGAATTTGTGAATCAGAAGAAAGTAGAGGAAAGTACAGAGGAAGTCTTTTCTTTAAAAATGTACAAACTGACCATAAAATGTATGTGGAAATGCAAATGACATAGAATATGCTCATAACTTTGTAATAGATGTAAAAGTCAAACAATACACTATGCAAATTTAAGAATTTATTGAAACTACCATGATCAAAACATTGTGATCATGGCACTAATGACATGCAAATAGAAAGAACAGACATCTAAAAATATACCCATGCACATATGAACAGTTGAATATTTTCAAAGGTGTGAAGATAAGTGTGGGTGAAAGACTTCTAGAACAAATGATGGAGCACCTGAATATCTATACAGAAAGAAATGAACCTGAACCCACTTCACAGCTTAAGATTAGACACCTAAGTGTGAAAACTAAACCTATACAGTTTCTAGAAGAAAATACAGTAGAAAATCATTATAACCTTGGTGTAAGCAAAGACTTCCTAGAATATATAAATCTAAATCCTCCAAAATCACAGCATGAGGTTCCTCAAATTAAGATCTTTTACTTTTAGAAAAGAAATTACTAAAAAATGAGTAGTCAAGACACAAACTGTGAAAATATTTGCAAGGATCTGATGAATGCCTTATACCCGAAATATATACATATGTGCACGGGAAAAGGACATCATAAGACATTAGGAAGAAGAAACTAAAATCACAATGAAATCCGTTACTCATTTGCAGCAATAGTGTTGTATCTAAGAAATCCTTTCCTGATCCAAATTTTATATTTTTAAGTTGATATTGAGGACTATAATCTATATGGAATTAATTTATGTACATGGCATGAGGTATGAATTGAATTTTATATTCTACATAGTAGACAATTGTTACAGTACCATTTATTATTTCTTTTTGCCACTGAATTGGATTTGCATCTTTGCCAAAAATCAGTTATATATATGCGTAGTTCTATTTCTGGACTTTCTTGTATTTCTTTAATCTATTTATTTATTTTGATAGCAGTCTTTGATGCAGTCTTGCTTACTTTAGCTGTGTAAGTTTACAAATCAATTATTAGTCCTTCAACTATTTCATTCTTTTCAAGTCTCATTTCAGCTATTGTGGCCATTTTTATATAAATTTTGAAGTTGGTTAGGTACTTTCCATAAAAATAGCTTGTTGAGATTTTGATTGTAAAGGATTTGAAACTAAAAATTAATTTTGGGAGAATGTATATATTAAAATATTGAGTTCTGTAGGCCCCATACAAAGAAGGTCTGTCATACATTAAGACTTTCTCTACTTTCTCCAAGAAATATTTTGTGGTTTCTATATGCAAGTCTAGCATATGTTTTGTCAGATTTATCCCCTGGAGGGTATGCGTGGAACCTCATCAATCCAGAGATACAAACCAAATTTGATTGGAGGCCCACCCTTGTATGGAGTGGAACCCATTGTGAGAAGCATGGCTTCCACCAGGTTCTGGAGTTCTGAGAGAGTGTCATTTTTCCAGGTGAAGCAGAAAAATCTTGATAAAGGGTGCCAATTGGTCTGATTTCTTTTATAGATCCAATTCTGATGGTCAGGAGTGTTTTTGGCAGTAAAACAAAAGATAATTTATAATAATGGCTTTAACAATTGGAAAACTATTTTTAATATAACAAGATTAGAAGTCCATGGCTAGAGAAGTAACTCAGGAAACCACCTTTCCATATTATCATCCTTAGTGTTGACTTACGTCCTCCTGCTTTTTGCTTCATGATTATAGAATGGATGCTGCATCTTCAGATATTACATCGGAATTTTAAGTTATAAAGAGAACAAATGAGCACAAGAACAAGCCGAGTCTGATTTTTCATACCAGGTAAGTAAAATTTTTTCCCAGAAATCCTATTTGGCAAATTTATACTTATTTCTCATTAACTAGAAATGGGTCACAAGGTCACTCATTCTTCCCAGAGAAGCCTGGGAAATTGATTTTTATCATTTTTTATCTGAGATGGAGTTAGAAAAAGGAAAAAGGGAGTACATTGAATATTAGGTGAACCTAACTATAGTGTCTGCCATGCTCACCAGTACAATGACTGAAGAAAGCGAAGTGTTATTATTTCAGACTAGGTATTTTAGCCAGCTTTTGCATTGCTGTGAGCAAGGTACCTGACAAGAAAAATGTAGAGGAGGGAAAGTTTTGGGAGGCTCAGGATTTCAGAGGTCTCAGTCTGTATATCACCAGTCCATTGCTCTGAGCTTGAGGCAGCATGTCATAGGGGAAGAGTGAAGTAGAGAGAGAAGCTGCTCAGCTCATGGTGTCAGAAACACAGAGAGAGAAGAAGATCTACAAGCTATCAACAGATTTATAAAAAAATGTTCAACATAGTTATAAGAGAAATGCAAGTCAAAACCACCTTAAGATTTCATCTTACCCCAATTAGAATGTCTCTTATTAAGAATACAGGCAACAACAAGTGTTGGTGAGGATGTGGGGAAAAGGGTACACTCATACATTGCTGGTGAGATTGCAAGTTGGTGCAGCCACTCTGGAAAGCAGTGTGGAGATTCCTTAGAAAACTTGGAATGGAACCACCATTTGACCCAGTTATTCTACTCCTTGGCCTATACCCAAAGGACTTAAAATCAGATTACTACAGTGATAAAGCCACATCAATGTTCATAGCTGCTCAATTCACAATAGCTAGATTGTGGAACCAACACAGATGCCCTTCAATAGATGAATGGATAAAGAAACTGTGGTATATTATACACAATGGAATATTACTCAGCCATAAAGAAGAATAAAATTATGGCATTTGTAGGTAAATGGATGATGTTGGAGACTGTCATGCTAAGTGAGATCAGCCAATCCCCCAAATCCAAAGGCCGAATGATCTCTCTGATAAGTGAATGATGATGCATAATGAGGAGTGGAAGGGAGGCAAGAATGGAGGAAGGATAGATAGCATAGAGGGAAGGGAGGAGTGGGATCGGGATGAGGGGGCAAGAATAATAACAGAATGAGACAGACATCATTGCCCTGTGTACAGGTATGAATGCACAAATGGTGTGACTCTACTTTGTGTACAACCAGAGAAACAATAGCTGTACTCCATTTGTGTACAATGGATCAAAATTAAATAAATAAAAATAAAATAAAATAAAATAAAAAGAGAGAAAGTAAACGGACCATAGGGAAGATGCAGCCTTTCAGGACTTGCCCACCTGACTACAGTTACAACTCAGCCAGTTCAAACTGGGATGGGCTGATTAGGTCACAACTCTCACAAGCCAATCATTTCACTTCTGAAAATTCCTGCATTAACAAGACCTATTGAGGGACACCTCATATCCAAACCAGAACCCTAATTATGGGGCTATTTTTGTAGTCAGAAGATAGCACCATCTATTTTCACAAATGAAAAAAGAAAAAAAGGATAAGAGTATGACAACTTTTGCAGAAATAACTGTTACCAGTGACACAGTTAGGCCAAGTCTCTGTAATTTCTCTCTTGGGATAATAACAATAAGACTGGGTTTTCAGGAATCTTTCCTTTTATTAAAATTGAATTAGAGATAGAATTTAGAATGACCCATCTTATCCATATCTACAGAAAGTATTTATTTCTCCAGGAAAGATGTACTATGTATGCAAAAATGAGTAGCAAGGATATGGAATCAGGTCCTAGGGTAAATCCAAGTACGTCTACTATGTGGGTTTGTCAGTCAGTAAGTTACCAAACTCTTGGAAGTCTCAGTTTCCACATCTATGCAATGTGCATGACTATACCCTACAATTACAGTATCAGAGGAGATGAAATGAGGTCATGTACATGCAGCACTCAGCTTCTACTTGCCACTTAAAAAGGTCCATTTTCTCTCCTATTGTTTCTCTCCTCTATTTTTGTGCTCTTCCCCCAAAGGACTCCTTAAATGTCAAGCTAGATCCAGATTTTCAGAAGTTTGTATAATATTTGTAAAAAAAAAAATCCATGAAAACATATATGTCTAGCCAAGTGACCTTAACTTTCTCAGGTCTAGGCACCCTACAGCATTGGGAAGCTTTTCTCAGGTTACTGTGTTCAACACATGAACTTCCTTCTGATTCAAAGATTTATTTGCTCACAGCATGGGTCAACTACATTGTATTTCTTTAGAGAAGCCCTCCCTGACCCTTTAGTCCACTCATACATATTATACACCCTAATATTAACGTGTACCTGCCTTTTCCAGCTCTCTCAGCAATTCTTTCTTTTCTTTCTTCTTTCTTTCTTTCTTTCTTTCTTTCTTTCTTTCTTTCTTTCTTCTTAAATTTTATTTTTACAGATTGAATTTTGATTTGTTGTACACAAATGGGGTTCATCTTTTCAATTCTGTGGTTGTACATGATGTAGATTCACACCATGTAATCATACATGTACATAGAGTAATGACTGTCTCATTCCATTACCTTTCCTTCTCCTGCCCCTCCTCCCATTTCCCTCTACACACGATTCTTTATTTTTAATTGGTGCATTAGAAGTACAATAACAGTGGGATTCATTGTCATATTCATCACACACATAATATAATTTAATCAACCACATTCCCCAATACCTTCCCTTTTATTTTTTTCCCCTCCCCTCCTTGCTTTGCTCTACAGGTCTCTCTTCTATAGTTAATTTTTAAATTAGTGCATTATAATTATTAACAGAAGGTGTGATAGACTCATACGAATCATTAATTGCCATTCTACTTTTGCAACTGTCTATACTTACATTTTGATCTGTCTTTCTGAAGGAACAGTGTTTTCTTCTGCTCAATATTGTATCCTAAATGCCTATGCCAGAAATAAGGGATGAGTAATATGCCAGAAGAAATCAAGTTCCTTTTCTGAATTTTCCTTGAAACTGTTCTCCTAGCCCTCCCTAACCCTCCCCAGCCCCCATTTTGACTTATCAATACCTACTTTGATATCGAAGAGTTGGGAACAGAATTAGGCTTCCCTATCATAATCAATCTAAGGTCTTCCTTCCTTATTCATTCCTTAGTTTTGCATTCATGAGTGGGAGAAAATAACCCACTTGGTTCCTTTTCTTTATTTTTATAAAAGACATATTCACTTTGCAAGAAAGTGGGGATTGGGAAAAAGCCCTAAAAATGTATTTACACATAAGTTGATGGACTCTAGAACAGTGTGCAGCTGAATGGACATTTCCTTTCCTACAACCACCAAAGAGTGGGAATGCGAGCTAATGAGAGCCTGTTGGGGCCTTGGACGCAGAGTTCAGCCCCAAGAGCTGTGCTTAGAGGTTTCTGCACTGTCTACCACCTCCTATTTGGAAACCCACTTGACTTTTTCCATTAGTGTTTTTCTTCTTTTTGAAGTGTTATAATTCAACCTCAGTGTGTGGTCTGGCTTCGTTCTCACTACAGCAGAGCGTGGAAGAATTGAGCCAAACCATGGTGAGCCAATGATAAAAATTGCTTCTATTTTCCACTTGACAACAATTGTTTTTACTTTAACAACTAAGACTGGAACTTCTGGGGAGAATGGGTTGAGGAGGATTTTGAATATGTTTGAGTAAACAGTAAATAAAAATAAAGGGATAAATCTATGAGATATAAAAATACAAGAAGAAAAACTACTAGCGTTCTAACTTTTTATTTAATTTTTTTGAGAAATGGCTTCTGTGTTATTTGTAAGGAATAATCAAATTGGTATTTGCAGCAACGCTGCCATCACAAATTCACTTTCTCTGCTTTCTACTTCAAGATTCGTACTTAGACTTGAATTCATGTCTCTCCACAAGTCAGCTCTCTCTTGAACCTGAACCAACACCCTGACAACACAATTTAAATGAGTTAAGGAAGGAAATATCCACCCACATTCAAGACCTCATGCTTTGTTCATTGCCTTTCTGGTTACCCATAACTGAACGATTACAGAAGAGAAATCTATTGTTGAGTGCAGAGTTTGATGTCAAAATTTATGTTTGCAATATAACTTACATAATAAATTCAGGAACAAACATGTGGCCACAAACTGAAATTCAACATGACACTCTAAAATGAATGTTTGAAACATTAGACAAATCATTGTCTTTTACTGCCTCAATTTTTAAAGTCTGCTAAATGGGATAATGATTGGTGTCTCCACCTATATTGAAGAATTAAGAAATTATTGTCCACAATGTGTTTCTAAAAGTCATCTGGCCCACAGATGTACTGCTTTTTATAATAAGATTAGACATAGATAAATAATGAACTTCACTCACTGTTTACTATATAGCTCAATATTCAACTTAGACTGAATTCAGAAGTTTGAAAGTACTATCACATGTCAGACCATTTTGCAAAAGTAATTTACCCACAATTCAAATTCACCCTATTTTTATTAATTATATCTACAGATGCTGAACTTGTTTCTTTTTCTTCTATCGTTGACTCTATCCCTCAGAATCTTCAGTATTGATTGAATCTGAACCTATAATTTGAATCAGAAAGTTATTTCAATCATTATTGTATGTGTCTAATCTATTTATTCATTTATTTATCTCTACTCAGTTCATATTTATTGAGCATATTATATGTGCAAGGTTTAGAGATAGATCAAAAATTTTAAAAAACACAGAACTTCTGCATTTAGGTAGCTTAATTTGGGGTGGGAATGGGTGAAGTTATAAAGAAAAACAAAAAGGAATATTAGGGAGTGATAAGATGGACAAGGCCCTCTCTGTGAAAGTGACATTTGAAGAAAGAACTAAAATATGTGAGGAATTTACCTGGGGGAAGAGCATTCCATGAAAAAGTGAAAGGCTTAGGGGAAAAGGGGAGTGAGGTAGGGGACAGAATGCTAAAGAGCTAGGCAAGAGCCAGGCCCCCCAGGACATGGACACATGGTCAGTCAAGAGGATTTCATCCGTAGTGCACTGCTGTTACAGGGTCAAAGGGAACTTCAGTGGTGTGAGTTGACAGTACTAAAAGGATCTGTTCTTTTGAAAGAATCAGGAAAAAAAAAATCAATCAATTGGCATATATTGAAAACATCTGTTTTGTGAGTACTTGGTGTTGTGCTAAATTTGTGAGGATATAAAGAATACAATTAGCAGTTTGACGACCAAAATTTTTCAAGGTATTCAGGTAAATGAATCACTTAAATACACGTCAAGAGGTATTTTGCATCAATAGAATGTAATGCTAAGTTGGTAATATGGAATGCAAACTCATGTTTCTTCTCTTTAAACAACTCATACTTCATAGGATAGATAAAATGTCAAAGGTGAAGCAAATATATGACTGCATGAAATTATACCTGCAAAATATTTAGAAAATAATCACATCAATGAAGGCTTGCATAGTAAGGTGATGCTTCTTGGAAAAAGAAGGTTTGGGGCCTCAACAGCAAACAGACATCAGGAGAGGAATAAAATGAGAGTAAAACAATTCAATATGTAGGAATTACAGGGTGGAATTTTCTGGACAAACAAGAAAGCATGTTGTTGGGAGTTGCAAGACATAACATTGGACAGTAGAAATTCAAAGCTAAGCAGAAAGTTGTATATTTAATTTTAAGATGCTATCAGAATTTACTCATGAGAGTAATGGAAACTATAGGTAAACAAGAGTAGACTGGCAATGATAGGAAGGGAGTTCCAATAAAATGAAAGAAAGGGTAAAGTGAATTAACCCACTTATTATATTTTAATGTATGTACAAACAGGACCCTAAGAAAGCAAACTTTTTCCCCAGATTTTTAGGACCTATAAGGATCAAGAAAAAAGGAGAAAGAGATTTGAGTAGGTGGTCAAAACCAAAGACAGAATGAGCTTATATGGTTAGTTTGGAGTAGTGACAGTACAAAGACCATAAAGGATGGTTTAAATACATGTATTATAAAATGTATATAAAGTTTATGCACATTGCTCATGAATTCACTTTTAGTTTTTTTTTTAAATATAACTTGTGTATAGTATTTGAAATATATAGCCTATAAATCCTGGTAAAGACAATCTACTTATATACCAACCAAATTAAAAAATAGAATATATAGAAGGTCTGGAACAATTATAAACCCTAAAATAAGTTTCTGATAACTGACTAGTAAAAAAAAGCACCTAGAAGGTATTCAATACCCTCACTCCTATCAACTAGATTCATTTTTGCCAGTTTTGAACTTAAATGGACTTATATGAGATAGATATTCTTTTATGCCTGGTTTCTTTGACCCATCTATCAATGAGATTCATCTTGCTTTTGCATGTAGCAAGAGAGTTTTCCTTTTGTATTTCTATGCATCCATCTTGCCATCATATTCTTGCATTAATATTTTGGTGTACATTGGTAAGGATTTTTGTTTTTTAGTATATAACTAGGAGTGGAATTGTGACAGGGTGATAAGGCATTGGACACTGAACTTCATAGATATTGCCAGTTTTCCAAAATGATTACATAAATTTATATACCCACCAGTTGTGTATTTGGGGTTCTAGTGCCTTACTTGCTTACTAACATTTGATGTCACTTTCTGATATTGATTTGCATTCCTGATTGCCAGTAAGGTTGAGAACCTTCAAACAAACTTACTGACATCTGGAAATCCTCTTTTTCAAAACTTCTGTTCAAGTCTTTGAACATTAAATCAAATGATTAGTCTTTTTTTATTGATTCACAGGAATTATTGGTATATTCTAAATTCATGTTGTTTTGCCAAATATATAGTATGGCCAATTTCCTCTTAAACACTGTGTCTTGCCTCTTTACTCTCTTAATGGTTTGTTTTTGATCAACAGAATTTCTTCAAATTTTAATACAGCTTAATTTATCAATCCTTTTACTTATGGAATATATTTTGTGATGATAATAAATTATTTTTAGAAAGATTTTAAGAAATATTTTCTACCACATGGACATGTTAATATTCTTTCATCTTCTAGGATCTTACCTTTTGTCCTTTTACATTTAGATCTCTACTACATCAGCACTCACTGTCATGTATGAAATGAGAGGAATAAATGACCAAGTTTTTAATGAAAATTTAAATGACTCACCACTCTTTACTGAAAAGACAACCTTTTTATCCAGCACTTTTTTAAGTTTTACTGAAATATAATTGGCAATTCAAAGTGTGTGTGTGTGTGTGTATGTGCGCGCGCGCACGCGCACATGTGAGCACACGTGAGTAGGAACTGAACCCAGAGCCTGGCATGCAATAGGTGCTCTACCACTGAGCTACACCCCAAGCCCTTTTAAAATTTTATTTTGAAACAAGATCTTGCTAAGTTGCCCAGGCTGGCCTCAAACTTGTGGTTATTCTGCTTCAGCCTTCCAAGTACCTAGTATTATAGGCACACAGAACAATTAAAAATTGTTTGTATTTAAGTTGCATTACTTGATTTACATGTATTTGTACATTTTAAACTTTCACCATAATCAAGCTAGTTAAAAAATCCTTCATCTCATATTATCTTTTTTTCTTTAAATACTGCAAAAATTTTGTTGTAAGTCAGGTGAGTATATATGAATGGGTCTGCTTCTGAACTCTATTTTTTATTACAATTATTCATTCAAATTAATCATCCAAATTAATGTTTCACTGTGACATTTCCACACATGCATATATAGGTTCTTCGGTAGAGGAATTGGATATTTTATTAGATTTTTTACTATATATTGGTGACTACCACCTATTATAAATTGTTTTAACTTTCAACTTTTACTTTCTAAATGTTTGTAGATACTATATAAATGTAGTTAACCCACATAGAACTTATAATCAACAACATAGTTTATCTATATGTTTTTGCCTTTTCTGTTCTTTTTTCTTCATTCTGAATCATTTTCTATTAATCTATAGTCCAATCGCTAATCGTGTCTTCCATAGTTTCTAAGAAAACATTAAACCTGTCTTTTATAATTTCTAACTTTCATAATTCATTTTTAAGATTACAATTTTACTTCTTTTTGATGAAGTTTTTCAAATTGTCATTTTACTATACATATTAAACAGTTCATTTAAAATCTCAGTATATCCAATATTTGGATCACCTAAGCATCTGTGTCTGTTTTCTCTTGGTTTTTGGTTATTTGGTTGTTTATTGACATGTTTCATCAGCTTTTAATGAATATTGGGAAGTGTGTAGAAAAAACTAGAGAAGATCTAGATGATATCTTCTTCCAAAGAGGATTTAGTGTGTTTATTTTTCCAACACAAAACAAAGTACAGAAAAAATCACTTTCATCCAGGCAAAACAGGCCTATTTTTAGTTTGTTCTCATTCCTTTCATGATACATTTGCAGGAGTCTCATTTAGAAAAGAGTTTAGGTGTTTAAGTGGGATCATTTTTATTTGGGGAAGCTGAACACTGCTTTTTGTCTTCTGAGCACCATAAGATTTTCAAAATCTCTGTGAAGGTATTTAATTTCTAAGTACATTTTCAGGGTTCCTCAGAGGTTAAGAATCTGTAAATGCTTAGAGTAGAAATTATGTGCAGAATATCAGAGTCGCTTTTATGAAATTCCCTGATTTTGGCCCTCAAGTTTCTAGACTGCTGCTTTGTAATCAGTTTCTATGTTCAGAGCTGATTGTTGGAATGGTAAGGTGAAAAACTACAGGCAAATATAAGTTTCCTTCCAATGCACTTCCATTTTCTTTGGGAACCTGGCTCCTGAATTTGGGGTTGTCTTAGTTAATCTCCAGTAACTTTAAACAGTTATATTCTGTTCTTTTTTAAATCAGGATTTCATGGTGGATCTCAGTGGGAGGTTTGTGCTATTTGAGTTTTTTTAACCTGTTTAATGTAATTTTACAATACCAGTGAATGGCATATAAGAAATTTCATAATCTAACCCCATGTTACTTCTCTGGTATCATCTATGATTTCTCCTAAACCATGCTGAACTTCTCAAGGTCCCGAAATATTTCATGCATTTCCTCAAATCTGCACTTTTTTCATACTATTTTATGTGTACAGAATTAAGTTTTTCAACTGGAAATTCATGAATATTTATTTGTATGCAGCCAGTGGACTAGGGGTTTGATAAGATATGAATCCCTTAGCTCATGGAATACCTGATCAGAGCCAGATGTGGACAAAGAACTCAGGAAAGTTATCTCCAACTGAGAATTATTTCTCCATTTCCCAATGTGTGCCACAAAATATTATTATATATGCCATAATATGAACAAATTTAGAAGCATGGCCAAGAATATTCCCCTCTGCAGGCTTCCACATCGCCATATACAATCAATTTTTGTTCTGTGACAGATTTTGCTCATTATGTAAGACCTGCTCAAATGTAATCTCTTTTCAATTCACTTTATTTATTTCTATAACAACATGATTTTGTAATTTTGTGGCTTCTGATATTGTACCAAATGTATGGGTTTTAAAGTTAGAAAAACTAAATTTGAATCCTACATGAGGTCCTGCGGTATTTGGTAAGTTTTCTCTGAGTGTCAGTTGTCACATCTATAAAAGGAGGGAAATACTACCTACTTCATTACTTTAAAATACTTACTGAGTGCATATTTTATGCTGACCACAGAATGGAGCACTGGACTAAAGAGAGATTGTCTGCTAATGCACAGCAATAGCACACGAGGAAATGTGGTAATTGTTCAATTTTAAACTTTACTGTAATTATTTTAAAATCAATAACAGATTAATAAGAGTTGATTAAGGAATCAGATCAATTCACAGAAATCCAGCTTTTAGAGCTAGAGTAAATTTACAAATCATACCATGCAATGTTAGGTCCTCCAGGCTCTTACTGCTCTACAGGTGAATTTAGTCTTCTTTGACACCCTTTATTCATTAGATTTATCAATTTAAGTAAAGAATCATACAAATTATATGCATACCAAGTTTGCTTCTCAATTCATGACTATCTTTGTTTCGACTCATTTATCCAATGCTATAGGTAGTCAAGAATCCAGGTCCTAACGGAGGCAGACATGGGTTTGAATTCTGTCCCTACTATTTACTAGCTATTCATTGCACATGTACAGCATGTTGGTTGTTTAGTTAACCAACCTAGGTTAACTAAGCTATGCAAACTGATAAAATAATGACATGTACCTTGTAGGATATTTTTGAGGATAAAAGGGGATTCCACATGTAAAATTGCACAGTGTGGCAAATAGTAAGTGCTCAATAACTTCTGGCTGTTGTTATTGTCTCAACTTTAGGCTCTCTTCCAAGGGTCCTAATATATTAGCCAAGGAGCAAGTTAATCTGTTTCCTTCTTCCACCCCCATTTTCCAGAGTCTTCAATCCCAGGTGAGCATGTTGGAAGAGGTTTTCTTTCTTAAATGCATCTGGGCAGGCCAGTAATTCCACATAAATCAAGCACCCCCTTGAGGTTCCCCTGTCTTTAAAAGCCTGGGAATGTGGGTAGTCTTGGCTTCACTGTCTCTGTCCGGTGTGTAGGATGTCCTGGCAGTCCATCCACTTGAGCCTGAAATTTGGCCTTGGGGCTGGGTTCTGTTCACTTCCTCCTAACTAGGCTTTCAGGCCAGGAAAATGTTGTAATACAGTTTCTTCTCTCCAGAAAACCCCCAGAGATTCCTCCTCTTGGACTTGAGGGTAGACATTCAAATACGGCCTTCCTTAGATGTTTTTTAGTTTAGTCGAGGATTGATTTTTTCAAATTGTCTGCCTAACTACATTTGTCCAGCCCTTCTACTCATCCTTCATTTGAACCCAAAGTCAAAGGGCTCTTTATATTTAAGCTTCTTCCAAAAACTCATATTCTTCTTCTTTGCAACCTTTTAACGTACTTTGTGTGTGTGTATATGTTGTGTGTGTGTGTGTGTGAGAGAGAGAGAGAGAGAGATAGAGAGAGAGAGAGATTCTCTTTTTAATTACTTACTGACTTTTCTGTTTACATGTTTAATCTTTTATTTTATATTTTAACATACACACTAGGGCACAATGAGATTTATCTGATAATTACATAAGAGGCAGAGAAAAATTAATTTGGATCAAGAAAAAATATCCAGGAAATGACATGAAAAAGACCCATTTTTAAGTTGATCTGGTAAAAGCATAAGCTTTTTAGGTAGGGAGAAAGTGCTTCCAGAGGATAGCCTTAGTAAGAGACTCACATGTCCCAGATTCACAGTTTATTTATTTTAGGCTTTTTTTATGAGCACAAAATGAAAAAAAAGGAAGAAAGATCATATCAGCCCAATTTATTGTTAAGAACTACAGGTCATGGAGTAGAAACTTATAAGCATATTGAGGGATAGGTATTATGACACAAATGATTCACTGCCTTTTAAAGGGTAGCCCATACAAAGCATCGTTGCTTATGAGCCTTTCACCCATCTGCCATGAAGAATTTGTTGTTTTTTGATTGAAAGTATAAGAAAAGTTGGGACTATACAAAGAATTACTCCAGGGTCAGGGAGATGATTCTAGAAAATATACATATTTTCCAGGGGTGTGGTGGCACAGCCCGTATTCCCAGAGACTCAGAAGGTTGAGGCAGGAGGATCATAGCTTGAGGTCACCCTGAACAACTGAGTAAGACTCTGTCTCAAACAATAAAATAAACCCCAAAGATACACATATTATTCCTAAGACAGTCCAGAAAAGCATCCAAACTCATGACTGTAGAAAAGATTTTTTTCTCTTTAGCTAAGAGAGACATATATTTATTTGAAGAAAGGGAAAATTAGTCTATATAATATAGAAATATTTTCTTTCTCCCTTTTCTGAGGAAAATTTTAATAAAGGATCTTAATCACCTTCACAGATGCTAGTTTTAATGAATAATGAAGTAAGACTATAATTCCCTAAAGAATGGTCAGCACGTTTTGGAAGGAGAGCTTTGGGGTGTCCTAGATGGACATTGTATCACCTTGACTGTGAAGCTGGCAAGCTGCACTCTCACTTCCTCTTCTCTAATTTGGACCAGCATTCCAATGACCACATCCTATAAGAGATCTACCCACTCTTATAACACATGTAAAAAGAACTAGTTAATTGAATGAGAAAAACCCAGGTCCCAGTTCAGTGGAGGATCTAAATATATGTCCAGGAAGCTTTAGATATAGTTCTGCCCCCTAATCCTATCCTCACCCTTCATCTTCTCTTATCCCTGTAACACATATAAAGAGACATTTGATTTGTCAGTTTGTCAGTTGGGGTAGTTACTGAAACCTTCTAAATATTCTTAGGTGATATATATACATTTTTTGTAGCTTGATTTCCTGAATTTTCATTAATTATAATGACTGAGAAACTATCACCTAGTGAAATTTGTGGTCACGGGCCCTTATTAATTATCAGCTTTAAAATGCTTATGGAGCCTGGCAAGATAATTGGCTATTCTATATATACTTCTTGCAGAACAGTTGCAACCTAATCCTGGGAAAAATTCCAGAAGGATTTCAGCAAATAATAAGCAGATTATTCAGAGACCTGTAATGAGATCTTCAGACCCAAGTACAGAGACACATTTTTGGAATGATTGTAATGGAAGGGAAATTCAAAACAGATAATACATAGTTTTAAACTTTTTAATGAAAGTACCTTAAATATTTTGTTGGGTAGTGAATAGTATTATTTATAATATTTTAACTAACAAAATTTATAAATGCCTTAAACATATTACCAAATTTTTATATTAACCATGCCTTTGACAGATAACACTGTTTGCTTTAATGTGGTTAAAGAGAACTAAGTGCAGATTTTTTTTATTGCATAAATTCACAAAATTGATATCTGTTCAATATCTGGAGGGAAAAAAGATATTTTTCTTCCTTCTGACCCTCATTTGGTATAAATATTTTGAACATTTGTTAGCTTTTCATCACTGTGACCAATATACCTGACAAGAATGAGAATGACTTAAAGGAGGAAAATTTTATTTGGGTTCATGGTTTCAGAAGTTCAGTTCATGATCGGATGACTCAATTGCTCTGGACTTGAGATGAGGCAGAACATGTTGGTGGAATGGCATGGTGGAGGAAAGCTGCTCAACTCATAACAGGAGAAACAGAAAAAGAGTACAAGAAGCCAGGGACAAAATATGTAATCCCCAAGGCACGAACCCAGTGACTTACTTCCTCCAGCGATGATCCACTTGCCTACAGCACATAGCTAGCCAAACCCATACACTTCAACTTATTTACAAACAAGACATAATAACTCCAGGCCATATCAACAAAAAGACATAATAACTCCAATGTGACTATCACAGCAGTATTCCATTAAAATATGATTCCATCATTTGGATTTCAACTATAAATCTAAGGAATGGAAATTCTTATATTTTCTGCCATTTTAATGTCAAAATGTAGCAAGCAATAAATAAACATTCCTTAACTAGATATGATTGCCTAATCATAATTGGTATATTTGCAGATATTATTGTTGTCCATTATTTGCTAATTTATATTCATTGTTGAAATCATTGTTTAACACTGGTTATGTGTCCACATTTGAGGATTTTGATCCTTGTTTAATTATCCTTACAATTTAATTAGTTGAAGTTTTATATATGCTGGATCTAAGAGAAGAATTGGACCAAAAGCTAAGTACTGCTACTGCACCAAGCATTTGATCCCAAGAAATGAGTAGAATGTACTGATAAGATACAGCTGCTCCAGAGATTCAGAAGAGTGATATATTCCTGGACTGGCTACCTGATTCAATAAATCATGAGAAGGCTTTCAGAAGGGAAGACTTTGTTAAACTGAATGTATCCAAACAACAAATAGCCTCTTCTTTTGTGCCCACAAACCATGCAAATGTGAAATAACTAGGACACTAAGAATTGTGCTTGGGAGTTAGGGCTATGTGTGCAATGCTGTGGTGCAACCAGGCACATGCTATTTCTTATAGCTAAGCCACTTCGTTGCTGGACAAAGTCTATTGAGTTTCCTGACTTGACTAGTATTTAAATCATCATTGATAACCCTGTATATCTTTTCCATGGATAGGTTTGGGTTTACCTCTTTAAATAAAACTTTCGACTTATTAGGCTATGTTGTAGCCAAGACATCCTTTGGAGGCTGGAAAGAAAAATCTTGTCCAGAGTATTCTAGCTGCTCATTTTACCATATTAGTAAAAGCCTCATTTTGGTAAGTACAGCAAAAACAAAGGGGCCAAAGTAGAAAACTTGATGCTAAACCCTTTGTGGAAGGAATCTGAAAATGAGGAAGACTTTAATAAAAGTCAAATGTAGAAAATGTTAGGAAATAAAGATGTTCCAACATTTATATGATATTATCAGAACTAAACTTAGACAAACTTAGGAGCTAGAAGTCTTGTTACAGAAAAATCTGGTTTAACAAGCCAGGCCTTGTCTTAAGAGAGTCTAATTGACCAGGGCCACTCAAAAGTCCTTCTAGGGAGACTTTCTATTTTGAATGTCTTCCCTGAGTTGTCCTTCCTACCAAAGAGCCTCAAAACTTTAATCATAAACCCAAACAACAAGAGCAATTGTTTTCAAGGAACAGAAGATGCTAATGCAATTATTATAGTGTAGTGGGTCTCATTATGTTAGCACAAGTCAATGCTCTCCATTACAAGCCAGAATTGGTCTATGAAAATAATAAATATAAAATTTAAAAGTATTTTCTATATTTTGAAATAGATAAAATAATTGAACTATTTTAAAGGACAATATTTTATATTTTCTTGTGATCCAAAGGAACACAAATAAAAATTTTCTTGAAAGCACAATTTTAAGAACCATGGGTTCCTATTTATCTTCTCAACTTTTCAAACTGCAGTGAAAATCTTTTTCCTGTTTCTTTCCTTCAACTTATGCCTAAATTAAATCAACAAATAATTACTGAGTGTCAAGTATATACTCAGAAATCTGCTCATGGAAATATCAATAGTAACATCAAAACTCATTTTCTAGTAATGATATAAATTTTGGTTAGAATATAAGTTAAAAACATAAAACAGTTTAAAACTGCAGCACTGGGTGCAAGGTAGATTAGAAAATATCACTTTTGGTCATTTTAAAGGAATTCTGAGAATAGTCGAGGTGATAGAGGATAGTAGATATTAAAAAGCCAGATTCTAAAAGATACGTTAAAAATATAATTATTTTGACAGCAATTATTGAATACATTCTTATAAATATTATTAAAGATATTTTTATTATGAGAAAGAGAAAGTTTAAGTTACAAAGGGTTCATTTAAAAAATAGAGCAAAGTCTTTACTGTCTGTTGAGTGATGAATGAACACCTTCAGAATAGAAACTGATATTCACATTTGCAGTTTGTACATATTCTTCACAGGGATGAGGTGGATGCTCAGAATGTTACATATGTTAATCTAGTGGTAACTTCTCACAACAACTCTCTAAGTTTGGGACCTCGTTATATCCATTTCACATATTAGCAAACTGGGGCCTTGAGTGAGTAATTAACTTGCCTGTATTCAGATATGAGAAAAGTAAAGTTGGTCCTCTAAGCACAATAATCTGACTCATATACCTATAATCCAACCTTTAAATGATAACTTATGAAAAATTTTTAGCAGACTTCTGCTTCTGGCTATAGCATAGTATCTTGAATTAGACTAAT
>JAJEJO010000494.1:360893-542936 GCA_020662805.1 Glaucomys volans
AAGAAAGAGAAAGAAAGAAAGAAAGAAAGAAAGAAAGAAAGAAAGAAAGAAAGAAAGAAAGAAAGAAGCAAAAGGAAAGAAAGAAAGAAGGAAAGAGAAAGAGAAAAAAGGGAAAGAAAGCTGAAGAAAATGCAAAACACAAAATTAAAATAAAAAGCAGCCAAGTGAATGGATTGGTTGGGGATTGGTTGGTAACAAAAAAGACCTAAGAGAGATGAAAACACATCAAAATAAGTGATGAATTTGCCAGTGCAATCCTCCCTTGGGACATTTGATAATTCAAAGCATTGAACACAAAGACTAGTGGAAACCATAAGGTTAAAATTTTTTGCCATCAACCTGAGTTAGAAGATAAAAAATTGGAATCAACATCAACTTGGTCCACATCACTGTCAGAGGCATCCTGCGTTAGTTTGGCCGGCTCCTCAGTCAAATGAACAGTTTCATATTTTGAACCCTCCTCCTCCTTTTGGTCTAGCTTCTCATCAGATTCCAAAGCATCCTCAGGAATTATCTTCTGTACATGCTCCTCTGGGTTTTCATTAGGGATTTTAGGTTCAGCTTCAAAAACAGGATCAAAAGGCCTATCACTTCTATTGGGCTCTTCTAAATTTTCAAAACTATCAGAGGAGCTCTCATCTTCCTTCCCAAGGTTAAGCTTTTTGTCAATAGTCTTACTAGCATTGACTCTGGAATCCTAATCATCACGATTTTCAAATAGCTACTCTGCATCAAAAGCCATCTCATGTTTGACTTTATTTAATTCTTTCATGTTAAAGCCTAGCAACACCCCAGGCTTGTACTTTTCACAATCACAGACACACTTCTTCTGTTTGTTACTAAAATGGGAAGCAATGTCACTCATCCACAACCACAAGCTGGCTGCTAACTTCTCAATTTCTCTCCTGGTGGGGTAGCACTGTTTGCTGAAATATTTTGTTAGAAAGCTTTTCTGGCTTCATAGGAAGCATCTTCATGACCCTGGGAGTCTAAAGCTAAAACAGCAGGTTCTTCAGGCTTCTTTTCAAAGAAGCTGGGCGAATCACTCTCATCATCTAGCTTTTGTTTTTTCAGCAAGGGAAACTCCATTTGCTTGTAGGTGCATTTCACAGGTGCCAGGCCTGGAGACTGATTAAGCCTAGAAGATGCATTGTCTTATCCTGGCTGTTCTGGGTCTTTCCAAGACCCCTGCAGTGCTCCAGATATAGAATGATGGTGGAGGTGGTCCGGTTGTTGGTATACACACCCAGGCAGTGCATGCATTTGTAGTTGAGCTTTTCCCCACTGGATGAACCATCTGAATAACCTAGTGCTCTCTCAAAAATGATGTGCAAGTGCATCAGATATGGGTTCTTCTAGGATTGAAAAGCAAAGAGGGCAAAGTGTTTTTCCAACATCTTTCTTATAGGGCACTGCAGCTTGAGGTGAACTTTTGACAGGGATGTCTGCCTTTTCTTGAACTTTTGGCTGTGGTTTTGGAAGAACTGGAGGGTTATTCTGGGCATGGTAAGCAATAGATTCAGTTGGGGCATCTCTCAGGCTGTAGGTGGTAACCACAAGATGGATGTTAGTATGACTGCTTGCTGCAATGTCAAATCACCTTGTACAATCTTGCAACAGAGAAAGATATATATCTGGACTCTCTTATATTACAGAATTTTTCTTGTTCTGAATATCCTTGACATTACAGTTGTAAAACACAAAAACTGGTATTTCAGATCTGTTTCTGAAATCTTTTAAGCTAAAATCACATTGAGAATTGACTACTAATTTTGACACCTTTTAGATTTGTATAAAAGTGTGTTGTGTTAAAGAAGCAAACCAATGAGTGCTGCCTTTTGGATAGTTTTATCTTTAGTTGAACACCACGCTGATGTATTCATTTATACCATCTAATATATGACACACACTGTTGTAGTGTGTATAATTTTGTGATCTTTATTTCCCTTTGTATTCATTTTAAGCATCTAAATAAATTGCTGTATTGTGAAAAAAAAAAATGGAATCAAATAGCCAACACAACCAAGATTGAGGGACAAGACAGACAATATTAAAGAATATCACACAGACATGAATTGAATTTTCTCTGAACAAATTTTTCCTTAAGGGATATCCCAACACTTAACCTAATCTTATGTGGGCCACGATATCTTTGGGATATAAGGTGTCCCCCCCAAAGCTCCTCTATTGTTAATGCAGGAATGTTCAGAAGTGTAGTGCCTGGACTGGGAGAGCTGTAACTTGGTCAGTCCATCCTAATCTGAATGGATTCTATGATAACTGTTGGGAGTTGGCACACTGTTAGAGGAGGTGAGTCACTGGAGGCATGTCCTGGAAGGGTTCGTCTTCCCACTGACCTTTTTTCCACTCTCTCTCTACTTCTTGTCCACCATGAGGTGAGTTGCTTTCCTCCTCTGCACCCTTCTGTCAAGATGTCCTGCCTCACTTTGGGCCCCAAGCAATGGACTTGGCCATGTATCGACTGAGACCTCTGAAATCATGAGTCCCCAGTAAACCTCCTCTACATTATTCTTGTCAGGTGTTTTGGTCACAGAGATGCAAGGGTAAATAAAACAGGCCATATTTTGAAAAAAAGAAAAAGAAAATAGCTGATATGGAGCCAAAAATGAAACCTAGATTTTATTTATTACATAATATTAGATACAGTAATTGAGGCCCTTCTAAAAAAAAAAAATCCTTACTGGGTTTAACAACATACCATAAATAAATTATCCCTCAAAGAAAATGAATTCTATTCAAATTGTTTCAAAATTCAATTGAAACAATCTAACTCCCACATATTCTAATTAATTGCCAGATAAAAGTTAAATCTCTTTTTATAAGAAAAGGGCTTCATAAATTTTCACATACAATGTTTAGAATGGGAAAAAAAAAGTTTTGAGAAGATAGAATCAAATGATTTAAAAACAGGGAGAGAAAATCCCCCAGAAAGCAGAAATTGACACATAGGTGATTCAGATATTGGATTTATCAGATGTGACTTTTAATATAATTTTGATTAATATGTTCAAGAGAAATAGGTATAAAATGTAAAACTTCACTATAAAAGACGAATCTGTAAAATGCAATCAAATAAAATTAGGTACTAACATTGTGAATTCCAAACAGGATATATGCAATAAACCAATGTGGGTATAGGCTAGAAAAGATTTTGGTTGATAACCAAAATCCAAGTGATTATGTTAAAGGAAATCAGGAAAAATGACCATATTACTTTGGGAAATGCAACAGTAAGACTAAGAGTCAACTTTTCAGCACACAAAACACAGTGGAAGATCTTTATAGTGCTGAAAATAGTAGTAATAACCTGAAGCAAGAACAATTACTTCACAAATCAAGGCAAAATAATTTAGCCTCAAACCAAAAAAAAAAAAAAAAAAAAAAAAAAATTCATTGGCAAGAAATTAGGACTAAAATAAAGGGAGTTTTTTTCTGTCCCCAAGAAAATTTATGCAAGGTAGAAACACAGTAATGTAAGCAAGTATGAAAAAAATAGAAAGGTTAAACATAAATCTGTCTGAATATTGGCTGCCAAAAGCAATAATAACAATATTTAACATGGCATAAAATATATGCAGATTTTAAATACATTACAATAATAAAAAATGAGCATTAAACCAGGTTAAAATAGATAAAATCTTAATACTTCTAGAAAGTGGTAAGCCTATTAATTTGAAATGCTTTTATAATAAATCAGTGGTAAATTTTGCAATTTGTAGGGTAACAACAAAATATGACTGACAAACTAAATAGAGGGTAAATAAAATAAGAAAATACATAGATTAAAAATGAAAAGTAAATAAGAAAAGAACAGAATCATTATGAAAATACGAAGCATAGCAAAATGCTAAATTAAAATAAATTCATCACCAAAACTCTAAATTTAAATTAAATTGTCTAGCTCAATCTCCAAAGTTGTCAATATGAATCGAAAAATAGAAGGCTTACACATTATGTGAAGTATGCCCCTTGAATGTTTAAGATTATAAAGCTTGGCTATCTATCATGCACACTTTAAACAAAAGAAAACTGATATTGGTTATACTGATATCTGATAAAACTCACTTTAATGTAGGAAGTACTATCAGATACAGAAAAAGATTCTTTCACAATGATGAAGCTAACAATCCAACAGGAAGACAAGAGAAGCAATTGTAAATTCTTATGAACATCCATTCTGGGAGATTTTTAACACCTGTTTTCAGAAACATTAAAAAACCAACAAAATTGTAATGATAAAGATTAATAATGCTGTTATAATTCACATGAATATGGATCAAAATTGAATTTTGCTTCACAAACTTTCATAACATAAACTATAACAGCCTCCACTTCCCCTTCTCTGATGTAAGCTTTGAGCCTCTGAAACTAAGCTAAGTACAACCGTCTTTACTTAATAAGTAGCTGTTGTCATGTTCCTTGTAGTAGTACAAAGCACAGTAATATAGGCAATATAGGTGTGAGGAATCCTATTTCCAAATAATTCAGGATCATGATTGTTTTAATCAGCTTTTTCATTGCATGACCAAAAGTCCTGACAGGAACAATTTTTGAGGGGTAAAGGTTTATTTGGCTCATTATGTCAGAGGTCTTATTCCATAGATGGCTAGCTCTATTGCTTTGGGACCTTGGTGAGGGAGAACATTATGGCAGAAGTGTGTGGCAAAGGATAGTAGCTCAGAACATGCTGTCAGGAAGCAGAGAAACAGCTCTGCTCACCAGGGACAAAATATATTCCCCAAAAGTATGTCCCCCCAGTTCTCACCTCCTCCAGCAACACTCTATCTGCCTGCAGGTACCACCCAGTTAATCCATTCCAGTGGATTAGTGCACTGAATAGGTTAAAGCTCTCATAGCCCAATCATTTCACCTCTAAACTTTCTTGCATTGTCTCATACATGAGACATATCTAAATTATATAATGATGGTATGATGTTTGTTAATAATTTATTGCATAGAAAAAGTTTTTTAATATACCATATATCACGAATATATGTGTATGTGTGTGTGTGAACTTGTGTATGTTCCCTGAATTATAAGAATCAGGTAAAATAATTTCTTGCATCTAAATTGATAGATTTGATAGAGTAGTGATACATTAAAAGGGGAAATAATTTTTTCAGTTGAAAATAGTCTTTTTGACACTTGAAAAGGAGCTATAAAAATTCATTTTTACTTTGGTGAGTGGTTGGCAGTAAAGCAAGGTTGTGGCAGATATTTTATCTCAGGGGAGTAGGCTGGTTTGACAGCTGGAGGAGGAGGTTAGAACTCTTCACTTGAGTAGAGTGGGAGGAAATTAAAGCTCAGAGGTGGGTCAGAACATCTTTAAGAAGAGATGATTTGGCAAGTGACTAGATAAAGTTGCAGCTGGACTGACTAGTGGGTGAAATACTGCGGAGTAACGGGCTGTGTAGAGGAGGAAATTCAGTTCAGTGATTCATTGTGTGGAGTCAGTTTAGATAAAATGAAAAAACTCTGAAGGATTTTTTTTTCTCTGGTGGGAAATGTAGGGGATAAGAAGGAACACATCTCATTTTCCAAAGTTCTTTTCTAATTACCTAGAAAGCCCCATTCATGTGTCCTAAACCACTATACTCAGAACCACACTATCTTCACTATGTAGGCCAGATAAAAATTGAACCAATCATTTCAGACTTCATGTTCACAAGCTGGAGCACTGCAGAAAAAGCTGAGAGTACAGGAATTCTTTTCTTTTCTTTTTTTTCTTCCTCATGAATCACAATTTTCTTCTAATTCCAAATTTTTAGATAATGTTAAAAGATCACAGTCATTTTTTGTGAAACCAGCATGTTTCCAATTCCTTAGAAACACTGGACCATCATGATATATATATAAATGTATACATATATAATGAAATAATCACAAATATATCATTTTGTTTGAAAACAAAAGTAATGGATAAGAGGGAAAATCCTACTACATGACATTTTTTGTACTAATGGTCTCATTTTCATAACAAGGCAAGTTCTTTCTGTATCCCTTCAAAAAATAATAAATTTTAGTTTATGGAACACAGATGACAACAGACAATTGATAAGATCAGTAAAGGGATCAGTTATAAGATGTCAGACTAATAAAATATTTCTGGCTTTTTTCCTGACTAAATCCCTTAAATCAAAAGAAAAACATTTTAAAATTGATAATTAATCTCAACAGCTTTGGGAAATGAAAACATGTGCCTTCGATGCCTGCCTGGCTCAACACATACAGAAACAGGCGATACAGCGTCTGACTCAAATGGGACCACACATATACAGCATCCCTGCACTGGTAGATTGGATTAAGAAAAATTTCTGTGATAAAAAGTAGATAGAGGGGCTGAGGCTATAGCTCAGTGGCAGAGTGCCTGCCTAGCATGTGCAAGGCACTGGGTTCGATCCTCAGCACCACATAAAAATTAAAAATAAAAAAAGTTTAAAAAAAGTAGATAGAATAAAATTGGCAAGGAAACCACAGCATAAATTGGCACAAACTCCTGAAAAGTAAGTTATCTATTGGGGAAGATGCAGCAAAGTGACTCAATGTAAGGAACAGAAATACTATAGAAATCTGTTGGGCTGATTGGATGCAAACTTGGAATTGTTGAGAGGTTCCTTTCACAAGGAACAGTTCTGAAAAAATTCGAACAAATGTTCCCAAGTTTAACAATGAGCAGAGGATAGTAAATCAACAAAGATAGAAGAAAAAAAAATTAAATGTAACATAAGAAACATTCCCCAATGAAACTTGGCATCTTGTGAACACACATGCAACAACATCCTAAGATGAATGAAGAAAAAACTTCAATTGAAATGCCGTGAAAAATGAAGAGCTCTGAAGACAAAGAGGAAAATGAAAGACTTCTGGGAAACAAAAGCAACTTACATATAAAAAGAACAAAAATTATCATAAATCAGGCCTTTGTTAATAGCAAGTGTTGGAGCACAAGAAACAGAATATATGATTGTAGATTT
The DNA here is from genome assembly GCA_020662805.1 of Glaucomys volans. Lineage (NCBI taxonomy): Eukaryota > Metazoa > Chordata > Mammalia > Rodentia > Sciuridae > Glaucomys > Glaucomys volans. The sequence continues at coordinate 367,889 of JAJEJO010000494.1, forward strand.
AAAACTCAACCTTTTATACAAACTATTGATCAATAGAAAGATAAATTTACAGAGATTATAAAACATAAATACTCATACATTTTGCTGTAAATGTCCTAAAAAAGAACTACTAGGAGATTATTTCTAACAAAATTCGAAGTAAATCCAATAAGTAAGACTAAGTGGTAAGAGATATGAAGTAAATAAAAAAAATGTATAAATTAATTTCTGAAATATAAGAACAAAGTAGGAATCTAAGATCCAAATGTACTGGGGCTGGAAGTGAAAGGCTCTAAAGAAGTGGGGGAATAAATATTTGCAATATTTTAAAAGAGAGAAAACTGGTTTGAAGGAGATACTAGTCCTAGACCTTGACACAGTATTTAAATACAAATCTATGAAATAAAAAGCATAATTTTGACTAGTACATATGAAATGTATGAATAACCTCCAAGAAACCTGAAGAAAAAAAGGGGGAATATTAACAATACAAAATGAATAAAAACTATCAAGAGCACAGTGAATAGAAGATGTGATTGTAGAAAATACCCAAACATGCCACTTATCAAAGTTAACAAGAGTGAATTAAACATTTTAGAAAGAGCAAGAGTTACAAATTAGATTAAAGTTATTGTAAGAATGTATACTTTTGTAAGATCTACTGTGAAGAATGTTTAAACAAGAAACACTTTGGCAGAGAAATACAAAAAAAGAAGGCAGAGCAATAAAAATAAATAAATTCAATATTTTTTTAATTTGAGAGGACGGTAAGGGAAGGTACTGGAGAATTTAATGGTTGAATCATGTCATATACGCATACATATGTGGCATAATAAATCCCACTATTATGTATAATTATGATGTGCCAATAAAAATAATTTTAATGTGAAAACTGTAAATGGAACAAAGAAAATTAATTCTTTGTGATAAAAGGTTCATTTCACCTAGAATCCCAGTTATTAATCTCATAATTTTAGAAAATTTAAGGATAACTAACAAAAATATCTAAGAAATTCTGAGACAAATAACAAACATGATTGCACACACAAACAAATATATTTTTACTCCCAAAGCTGGGTAATTCACAAATTAGCCAGGCATTATTGATACTTCCCATAACCCGTGACCACGAGTTCCGTTTCCCCAGATGGTGAAGATTGAACTTTGGAGAAACGCCCAGGCAAGTACAGAAAGCAAATTTTATTTAAAGAATAGAAACAAACTTCTCTGCAGAGAAGGGGACTCAGAGTTGGTATCCAAAGAAGTGGGAGTGTCCTGCCCCTTTTATAAACTTTAGTTTCTCTTTGTTCTCCTGACCAGTGACCAGGAGATTGATCGCCAAAAGGTGAGAAGCAAACTGGGCAGGGGGAAGGCCAAATGATGGAGTGATCCTGGCAGGAATATAGCAACCCAGGAGACTTTAGTTAACAGCTCCTACATCTCCCTGCAGGGAGGAACAATACCTGAGGCCGGTTACTACCTGAATTCAACCTGTTAGCAACAGGTTGGAGCAGGAGCAGGGAGAAGGGCTTTGGAAGGAGGAGGGGGAAAGAACAGCATTTGATTTTCTTTTCGACCAGCCCCCACCTTCCCAATTGGACCCAATTAATTATTATCTACATTGACTGTCTTTTTTCCCCCGGCTTCATTATGTTGTAGATCAAATTTCTACAGATTCCAAAAAGCAGAAACCATCCAGCCCAGTATTTTTAAAAAACTTCTAATTAAAATATCTACTTACTGTTTTTTAAAAAGAAAGTATTTTATTTTGAGATAGAGAAGAAATCAAAATGAAAATAAGAAACACTTTAGAAATCTCTTTACAAGGGTTTCCTCCTTTTTCTACTTTTAAAATTTTTTTTTTGACTTCTGAGAATTTGATTATAATGTAGCTCAGTAAAAAAAATCCATTTATATCTAATCTGAATTTCATTTCCTTCTCCAGATTTGGGAATTTTTCTGCCATTATTTATTTAAATAAGCTTTCCAGTCCTTTCTCTGTCTCTGCTCCTTCTAGAATGTCCATGACATGAATATTCATTCACCCATTGGTGTCCTGTAAGTTCCCTAGTTTTCTTTACTCTTCATCTCCTTTTTTCTCTTTGTTCTCTTTGAGAAATTACAGATGACCTGTCTTTAAGTTTGCTGATTCTTTCTTCTGCTTGATAGAGTTTGCTGTAGAAAATCCTCAGGCAATTTTTCAATTCTGTCATTGTGGTCTTCAGCTCCAGAGTTCATTTGATTCTTTTGTTATGGTTCCTATCTCTTTGTTGAACTTTCCATTTTATTCATGCATTGTTTTCCAAATTTAATTTACTTTCCTACATGTGCTCTCTTGTAGCTCACTGAACATATTTAAAAACCATTATTTTGAATTGATAGAAAATCTGTATATCTCAGTGTTTTAGGTTCAGTTATTGGTGATTTGTTTTTTTGGTGATGGCATGTTTGCCTGATTATGATTCTTGGGGACTTGCACTGCTGTCTCTGCATTTGAACTAGGCACATCTTCAACTTCACACGGTACCTTTAAAAGGGAAAGACCTTCACCAGTCAGCCTGTCCTGAGACTGCTGCTGGAATTCTCAGGTGGACTATTCAAGTGCTGGATCAGTGAGTAGAGTGATCCTGGAGCTTGGGTCCACAAGGCATGATCTAGTGCCTGAATCAGCAGTGTAGATCTGATTCTGTGTCCTTGGGGATGGTCCAGAAGCTTGAGTCTTCATGGATGACACTGGTGCTTGGTTCTGTAAGGTGAACCTACATTCTAGGTCTATAGTGGTCAGTCTAGCACCAAGTTTCATAGGGTGGGACTGACCATTGTCCAGAATGGCCGTCCTGAAGCCTAGGTCCATGGGGACACATGTGGCACAAGAGTAGACCTTGAGCCTGAGTCTGCAGAGGTCACCCTGGCAATAAGATGGTCTTGGTATGTTTAATAGAGAAATTAATCTGGTCATGAGTCCTCAGAGGCCATCATGGTGTCCATTTAGGTGGGTTTGTAGCCTAGAAACATGGGGCCAGATCTAGGTCCTATGTCCTGAGGGTAGCCCTGGAATCTGGGTTTGTAGGGATAGATCTGGGTTTGTACAGATAGGACATAGGGACTGCTCCATTTCAGGATCTACTGAGTTAGGCCTGGACTATGGGTGCCTGGGAAGGGCTGGTGATAGGGTGTATGATGAAGACAAGTCCTCACTGTACTCTCTCCTTGCTGGGAAGTTTCTCTCAATGATTCACTGTGCAGACTCATCCTTCCTCTGTTATTCCATTTGTCTTTTCTTCTTTCTTGTTTCACTCAGGTGCTATAATCTGTCATTTGGATTCCTCAGTTCTTGTGAAGGTATTCAAGGAAAGGATGGTTGTTCAAATCAATTTCTCTGTGAGGAGTGAGTCTAGAAACTATTATTTCACAATCCTTCTGATGTTACTCCCTCCATCCTATGAGTTTTGAGAAATGCATGATGATATATATCTGTCATTGTAGTATCATCTAGCAGAGGTTCACAACCCTAAAGTTTCTTGGGTTTCCACCTATTTGACTGTCGCTCTCCCTGATGCCTGGCAACCAGGGTTCTTTTAAGTTCTCCATAGTTTTGTCTTTTCCAGAATATCATATAGTTGGAATAATATGGTATATAACTTTTTCAGATTGGTCTCTTTAAGTGTACTCTTTAGTGGTATGAACTTAAAGTTCCTTCATGTCATTTTATGTTTGATAGCACATTTCTTTTGAGTGCTGAATAATGTCCCATTGTCTGGCTATACCATGATTTATTTATTGATTTACCTACTGAAGGAAATCTTGGTTGCTTCCAAGTTTGGGCAACTACAAATAAAGCTACCAAATCATTTGTGCACAGGTTTCTTGTGTGTGTACATGGTTTTCAACCCATTTGTGTAAATACCAAGAAGCATGAATGCTGGATCACATGGTAAGAGTAAGTACAGCTTTATAAAATGATTGCCAAAGCAGCTATTAAAGTGATGGTACCAATTATTTATTCCTGTTAGCAATGGGCAAAATCTTTGGTCATAATTTATAATATACTTTTTTCATATAAATTATATTTTTAATTTTTTTATTATTCTTTGTCTCACCTTACCAGAATCTTAGGTTATTATTTCCCCAGTGATACAAAAGTGACTAACTTTAGTTGTATTCAGTATTTTTAATAACAGTACTTTGACCATAAAACTATTTCATTGCAACTACCTCAAGTTAAGACTGCATAAAATGCTTTGATAAAACCAAACAGAAAAATAAAACAACCTAAAAACTACAAGTGAAGTATACCATACAGCTATTAAAAGTAACATTTAATTTTAAAAATCCATTAATAAAAGTTGAACACACCAAGAAAAAGAGAAAGACAAATCAAAAAAGCAAGAAAAGACTTTTATCCACAATATTGAAAAAAATGAAGGACAATGCTGTGTCTTTCTGTAATTACGTGAAAACATACACTCTCATATACTCCTGTAAAAATTGTAAATTGGTAATTTGCAGTATATACCAAAATAAACATTTTTAGAAAAATAAGGAAATGTGAAACAGTTCATTTTTCCAAAAATTCCATGACTAGAAGTTTAGTTTGCAGGACTAGTTGCTCAATTTTATTCTGTGTTGTATAAATCTTTCAGGATATATGTCTTCATAAATCCCTTCTGTAATTTAACTGGAAAAGATAAAATGAATAGTTAATTATTCCAATCATATACCCAATTATGGACCTTCAAGCAATTAGGTCAAAAAGTGCCTTAAAGCTGACTAAAAGAAATCTTGCTTAAGACACTATTTTGCCCTTGGTGATATTGTGTGTGTATATGTATGTGGGTACACATTGGTGGTTTTTTTTTTTTTTTTTAATTGTTTGTATGGGGATACTGAACCCCGGGTGCTCAGCCACTGAGCCACATCCCTAGTCCCTTTTTATTTTTATTTTTTTACTTAGACACAGGGTTGTGCTAAGTTGCTTAGGGCCTTGCTAAGTTGCCGAGGCTGGGTTTAAACTTGCAATTCTCCTGCCTCAGCCTCCCAAGCCACTGGAATTACAGGCAAGTGCCACCATGCTGGCAGGAGGTTTTTAAAATCAAATTTTTTGATGAATTTATGTATTTCTGTATTAAGATATAGTTTTACATTAAACATATTTCTGGATTGTAAAATAAGTTATTTTCTTAGTGAATACATTCCTTTGTGAAGATTAATCACAGATTCTAAGAAACATGCATAATCCTTGTCCTTTCCAAAAAATGTATACACTGTTATATAAATAAAAGTTTAATTAATGATAGTCCCCATCTTCTCTTCCTCTCTCTCTCTCTCTCTCTCTCTCTCTCACACACACACACACACACACTCTTTCACTCCTATCAGCAAATAGGAAATGATGAAAAAGAACACCGAGGATTTCCCTATCATTCTTCTAAACCAATTTGCCTTAACTAACAATGCCAGTGTACAGTTTCAAAATTCCAAGAAGGTTCTGTTTGACATATAGCTTTCAGTGTCAGAATGGGATGTGCTTAATTTAAATAGTGTGGGAAGATGTTCCCTGATGAAGTTGGCAATATGGCTGTGTCAGTGTCTTGTTTACTGTCAAGGATTATATTTTGATCATAATTGCTACAAGGTGATATTTTTGTTATTAAAAATTCATTACATATGAAAACAGGAGGAAAGTGAGGTCTAGCAAACATCGAATATTCAATTGAACACCTCTATTTCTTTGCAGTTGGTCTAATGAAAGGAAGTAATCCAGTGGATTAACAAAAGTGCACATATTTAAATAATGAAATAACATTATTCGGAATATATGGTATCTTTAATAAAATGAAAGACAAGATTATCTCTTTTCAGTTATCCAAACAATTCACAACTACTTAGGTTGGTTATTCTGAGTTAGCTTCCCAGCTACAACAAGTTCTGAAATCTGTGTTCTGAGTTTAGCAGTGCCTTCTCCCCTAATTTGAACGAAAATAATTAGAAAGGCACATGTACTAGCTTCCAGTTTGTACAAGTTCATTTATTTGAAATCCCCTGAGCTCCTCCAATTAGAAAACAAGTTTTTGAGTTAATATCCTTCAATTGTTAAAAACTTGCGTCACTGCAAGAGCATGGTGAAACGTACAGGTCCCAGCACGCTGGCAGTTGATTGTGAAGGGATGTGATTGTTCCACATTTAGACTGGAAAGGGTTAGGAACTCTGCTTCCCAATGCGCTTAATGAATGAAAGGAAAATTGGACCCCTGAGCCAGAGTCAGTGACCTAAGGGAGTGAAAAATGTTCGCAGGTTAACAAGGGCAACTGTTCCTTGCCATAATTCCCAGTGGAGGTGAATGACAAAGGGGCCACTGAACCTCGGTCTCAACATTATCTATTAATCCATTTTCTTCCTCGGAAAAGTAACTTAGCATACACACTGGTTTTGGACATCTTAAACCCTCGGTTTGTTCGCTGTTGCTACCGGTTCATTGATCTATTAAAATAATTTATTTTGAGGTGTTTCACTTAAATGCACTAAGAGACCTAGTCTATCACCCAATAAAATATTAAGTAATGAGGATATACCCCTTAAGGTAATAGGCAACGACAGAGCCACTAATTTTATGGTGACAGAGTATTCTTTGTAATCTCATTAGTACAAGTAGATATTGAGATTCCCTCACCTGTTCAAGTGGGAATTATTTCAACTTTTTGTTTAAAAATATTTGTTTCTCCTGAATTCAAGGGAGTTTTCATAGTAATAGCTAAGCCACCACCCAGTTCATGTTCACAGATATAAAATCCCTGATTGGCTGCTGATGAGTCATTCCTGTTGAGGAATCTTATCTTAACACCTGCCTTATCTTTAACATCCTTTTCAACTTCTTGTAGAAAAACAATAACCAAAAAGGAAAAAAAAAAAAAATTGGGACCACTCCAGTTTTGAAACACCTGCCTTAGAGATAAAGACTGTAATTTTAGGCTTTCAGATTGCCTTTACTTTTGGACTGGATTTGGTTCTGCATGCTGTGAGCATCCGCTAACTTCCTCAAACACGTGCTTGGCCTGCGTCTTAATGCAGTCTAGTAAATTACAAAATGACAAGATCATCTCCGTTACCATGGAAAACTCTGTGTGTCAGAAAATCTGTGAGACTCTGGCTTCACAGTAAATGAATTTTATGAGTTGAAGAAACATTACAACATCAGCTCTAATGAATCAGTCAATAATCCTTTATGACTTAATTCCAGCCTGAAACTGATAATCTTCAACTTAGAGGATATCCTAGGTTTATGTGACCACTGTGAACCAAAATAAAATCATTTTTTTAAAAAAATGCAGACAGGAACTACACAGCTGGAAGCCAGAGGCACCAGTTTTACTTGGGCTATTAAGAAAATTCACAGTTAACTGAATAAAAAATATTTATTCTACCTCATTTATTTTTCCCTTGGTATTTAGACATATCCCATGTTGGTGGTTGTGAAGAGGTTATTCAAAGGGCATAAATTGGTTTTAAAACCATAAGTTAATTCACTATACAAATATCAGTAACTACTGAACAATTATATAGTTTATGCTATTATGTTAATTAGTTTGTTGATTTTTTTAAAATCTACTTTTCTCCTCATGGGTAAATGCTATGACACTATACATAGTGCTTGCCTGAAGCTCACTCCAGCTGAACTCCAGGAAACCAGAAATTATCTATAAGTAAATAGTTGTGAGGGTGTCTAAGCAAAATTGAATGACTTTAGAGAGCTTACCTCGAAAAACTAAATTAACCAAGTGATAGAAGATGAAATAGTAATAAAAACAAAGCATTTAAAAATAAGTAGATAAAAACAACATGGCTTCACTAAGTCTTCCTTATGTTTTGTTTCCTGGGACTCAGCTGACACTAGTTTGATGAAAAAATGGAAGAGGAAGACAAAGGAGCTGGCAAATGACAAAGGAAGGAATATAAGAGGTTGTGTTCAACCTGTGAGAGTGGTGAGTGTGCCCAAGAATTTCTTTCCCATGACAAACCTCAGGGCTGGGGTTGTGGCTCAGTGGTAGAGTGCTCCCCTTTCACGTGTGAGGTACTGGGTTTGATCCTCAGCACTCCACAAAAATAAGTAAATAAAGTTTAAAAAAATGACAAACCTCAGAGGACAAGTACTGATGAAGATGTGGAGAAACTGAAACCTCCATTCATTGTTGGAGATATAAAATAGCACAGTTATTTTGGAAAACAATATGGCAGTTCATCAAAAGGTTATATATGGAGGAACCAAAACACCCAGCAAGTTACCTGTAAGGTATGTAGCTGTTATAGAGTGAATTGTAATTAATTCACTATCACCACAGGCCTAGGGTTTCAAGTTTGCCTAGCTGGCACCTCTGGGCAAATCCACAGGAGATGGTTGAGGGTGTGGGGACATCACTCAGGTAGGTGGGGCATCTCGATGGGCCCTGAAGTTGGGATTGCCAGTCCAGTAGACCTGAAGGTAGACCCAGAAGGCAGAGTATCCAGCCAAACAGAATTATTCTTCAACCTTAACATGTAATGAAATTTGATTAACTAGGTTTGGGATTTGCTTGTGGCTTATTATCCCTCTCATGTTTCAGTTTCTACACTTGTAATAAGAATGTCTATCCTGTATGTGTCCCACCATTGCATTTGGGAAGCTTATAATGTGCCTGGTTTCACAGGTTCACAGCTGCAGAGGAATTTTGCTTCAGAGAGAGTCATACCTTGAGTCTCACCCGTATTGATCCAAATGATGCTTGGGAAGTGACTTTAGATTTGGAGTTGCTAGAGAAATGAATTGAGATTTCTAGAGTGGCTGGGTTGAGATGAATGTGTTTCACATGTGAGAAAGACCTGGATTTTGGAGAGCAAGAGGGTAGAATGTTATGGACTAGACTGTATCCCCTCCCAAATTCATTCAAATACTCATTTTCAGCTCCTAGAAAGTACTGACCAAGACTCTGACTCCTGGGATTTGCCTATGCTGGACATTTCATGTAAAAGACATCATAAAATATGTATCATTTTGTGATTTTCATAATTTGGAATGATCTTTTCAAGACTCATCCATATTCTAGCATTTATTCATTTTTTGTGGAATAATATTTCATTGAATAAATACATCACCTTTGTTTAGCAATCAGTTGATGAACATTTAAGCTATTTATACTTTTTGGCCATTATAAATAATGCTTTTATAAATAATTGTAAAGGTATTATTGTATTTTTTTAAATTTTTTTTTGGGGGGGGTGGGTACCAGGGATTGAACTCAGAGGCACTTGACCACTGAGTCACATCCCCAGCCCTGTTTTTGTATTTTTTTTTAGAGACAGGGTCTCACTGAGTTTCTGAGGGCCTCCCTAAGTTGCTGAGGCTGGCTTGGATCCCCCTGCCTCAGTCTCCAAAGCTGCTAGGATCATAGATGTACAATACCAGGCTGGGCTATTTTTTTTATTTTTAGGGGGAATATAATGAGGAGTAGAATTTCTGGGTCATATTGTAGGTCTCTGTTTAGCTTTTTAAAGAACCACTAAACTGTTTTCCAAAGTGCATATTGACATTTTTTACTATACCATGAAAAAAATATATGAGCACTATCTCTTGTTATTGTCCATCTTTTTCATTTTAGCCATCATAATGGATGTGAACTGGTGCAGAATGGTGGCTTTGATTTGCACTTCCCTCAGACTAACAATGTTGAGTGACTTCTTATCAGTTTATTTAGGATTTGTAGATCCTTTATAGATCCTCTTTGAAGAAATGTCTATTCAAGCATTTTGCCCAAGTCCTTTACTGTGTTTTAGGCTTGCAACAACTTTTTAAATTCTGTGCATTATGTTTTCATTTTCTTGATGGTATTCCTTGAATACAAGAATTTCAATTTGGATTAAGTCTAATTTGTTTGCTTTTTTATTGTGCTATTTATATTGATAAAAGAGTGACTTTATTAGGATGAAAAAAGTGATAATGAACATATATCTATTTAAGAACAAAAACCAGGCTGGGGTTGTAGCTCAGTGGTAAAGTGCTTGCATGTGTGAGGCAGTGGGTTTGATTCTCAGCACCACATATAAATAAATGAATAAAATAAAGGTCTATCAACATCTAAAAAAAGTTTTAAAAAAAGAAGAACAAAAGCCTCAAAGACCAGCGACAAAAACTAACAAAATTGAAAAAAAGAGATCATTCAACCATAATAGTTAGAGACTAAAACACTCCACTTTCAATGATGGATAGAATTAGTAAGGAAGAATGTGACAAAAAAAAGAGGCAAGACTCAAGCAGCACCTTAAACCAGCTAGTCATTAATGGACATCTATTGAACTTGGCCCTCCAGCAGTGAAAAGCACATTGCTCTCCAGTGCTTATGAATCATTCCCCAGAACAGACAGCGTTTGAGGTCCTTAAAAAATCTGAATCATTTTGAAGAGTTTTTATCATACAGATGAAGAAAATTACATGTCAATAGAAGATGGAGTTTAAGAAATTCACAAGTTTGGATAAATGCAACAACATACTTCTAAAATGATCTATGGCTCAAGAGAAGAAGTCACAAGCAAAAATATGAAATGCTTTAGAGATGAGTGAAAATGAAGCCATAGCATACTGACACTTACAGAACATTGGTAGAGCCATGTTTACAGATGAAATTACAACTATAAAAGCTTACATTAAAAAGAAAAAGGAAGTAAAATCAATAATCTAAACGTCCTGCTAATGAAACTAGAAAAACAACATCGAACTAAGCCTAATGCTCAGAGAAGAAAACAATAATGGTTATACATTATGATTCATCAACATAGCTTTATAATTATTGATCAGTCCCTTAACTTTTTTTTTTTTTGCGGTGCTGGGGATCAAACCCTGGGCCTTGTGCTTGCAAGGCAGGCACTCTACCAACTGAGCCACATCCCCAGTCCAGTCCCTTAACTTTTATATCAAATAAAAGACGACTTACAAAGAAAAAGATACATACCACTGTCACTTCTGTTTAATCCATGTACACAATTTTTTTCTTCATAATGAATAAAATCATTATGTAGTGCTTATTCATTTGAACCCAAAGGACTCTCATTAATAGTTCTTGTAGGGCAGGTCTGTTAATGATAAAGTATATTATTTTTAGTGTCTGAGAAAATTCTAATTTCTCTTGTGCTTTTGAAGGATGATTTTTTCAAATATTAAATTTTTGGTCAAGAGTGTTTTTCTTTCAGTAATTTGAAAATGTCCTTCCACTGCTTTCTAGTCTCAATGGTTTCTGACGAAAGCCAGCTATTATATTGAAGTTTCCCAGTATGTGATGAGTGTGATGAGTCATTTTTCCTCATGAAACTTTTGCATTTATCTCTTTTGACAGCTTGTCTATCGTGTGTCTACATGCATTTCTCTTTGAGTTTATAGTAGTTGGAGCTTATTAAGAATTTTGAATTCAGACTATTTTTTCTTCATAATATTTTGTTAAAAACTGAATACCGGCTCAGTGGTAGAGAACTTGCCTAGCATGTGTGAGATATTGGGTTATATTCTTAGCACCACATATAAATAAATGAATAAAATAAAGGTCCATCAACAACTAAATATATATATGTATATATATACATAAATATATATAATTTTTAAAAACTAAATACTGAAAACGATATAATGTGCAACTCTTGAAACCAGCTCTCCTCCTTGGGTTTGTTGCTGTTGTTGTTGTTGTTGTTGAGGTTTTTAATTTATTGAGTTCCTGAACTAATTTTGTAAAGTTTTTATTCTTTGTCATATTTGATCACTAAAGTCTCCGCTTTTACCTTAGTGGTCAGCTTATGCTTTGACGAAGATTTTTCTAGATGCAATGAACAAATACAGCACTCATCCTTTGTAAGGGGCTCCCTATATGTGTTGGGGTGTGCCTTGAATGCATTCTATAACTCTGCCTTTGTCTTTACTCATTGCTTCTGCAGAGCCTCAAAGTGACTCATAGGAGAGATGCTAATGTCTCTTCTCTTTTTTTGGCAGGTGCCTAACACATGGACATGGCCTTCAAGAGTCCTCGAAATATGTTGGCATTTTTCAAACACCTGCTTCTTTGAAGTTTTTTGGTCAGCCTGTTCCACTGGTACCACCATCTCAGACATATACATGCTAAATAGGTATTTGCCATTGATCATTTCTAACAAACAACTTAGAGAGAAGGCATTCACACAGAATAATCTTGGTCATATCAAAGACCACAAGCCCTGAAACTTCCCTAAAGTAGCTTCCAGACGAATCAAATAGTGACAGATCTCTAGGGATGTTGCAAACCGATTCTGCAATCTACATTGACAGGTAGGCTGTTGATTTTCACAGCTGCCAAAGATGCAAGTCTATTGGTTTTTAAAGCTACCTTGGGGTTGGGAGAGAGGAATGGGAACAGGCTAAAGTGCTACAGAGCTCTTTGTTCTTATTGAGATTCAACCACTTTTCTAATTTTGTTGTAAGCCTCCAGTCAATTTCCAGAACTCTATAAAAATAATTTTACTATTTTAATTTTAATTGTTTAATGGAAGAAGGATTTTCAAAGTTCCTTCTCTCACTATTTCAGAAGTGTTCCTTCCTGCCTTTCTTCTTATTTCAGGCTGTGGTTATCCATAATCTAGATGTAATTAAACATTTTGAATTATATCTTTGTGGAAGATAACTTATACCAATATCATGAATGAACTTTTAGAAATATAAACTTTACTGAGAGATCCCTTATTATTTAAACCCTCCAAACTCTCAGATCCCATCTTTCATAAGCTCTTTCAAAGAACTTAGGCCATCTGTTCTCTGACTTGAACTGTTGGCTAAGCGGGCCAGACTTGCTCACACCTTCTAGGTTTTGGTTAATCTTCTCCCTGAACTTGGCCAGCTTGATTTATGAACTTCTTGTCTTTTTCAAGTCACAACTGATGTCACAACTCAAAACTCATTCTCTGATGTCTTTCTATAATCCCAGAGACAATGTCCTTTCATATCTCCCTCCACCACGTGCTTTCCTCTTAAGTCACTTTTCACACAGTATGCAACTGTTGTTTGCCATTTCTGTCACCACCACCTTGACGGTTGGGATAATAGAGTTTCCGTTTTGTAAGCCTTGTGTTTAGATGATGCCTGCCACATCCCATGAACTACTTGTATATTTGCCGAGTCATTGAGTGAAAGCTGAGAGTCAAAGACAAGGAAGTTTGAAGAGGGGGGATGATAAGAAGGGGAATCATTTTAAGCAGAGAAAATGAATACCTTTTTGATAACTTCCCTTTCCCCTTTCAGAAATGAAAAATAACAGTTCCTTTCCCTTCCCTGGTGAGGAAAATGTCTTTTAGCTCACTCAGGAATGCTTCTGTTTGCACTAAGAGTTAATGGTTCAGAGCTCAAAAGAAAAGACTTGGCAGGGGCAGGGATGGGAGGAGAATTATGCAGCCAAAATATTTCTGTTCATTTTTTCCCCCAACTCTGGGAAGGGAGAAAATATAAAACTGGATATTATATTAAGCATTAAACAAGGAAATTATTCTCACTCTACAATTAAAGGATAATGGTACTATTGTGGTGATGTCAGATATAATAAACAAAATAAATTAAAAGAAGTAATCCTGTTTATAGGAAGTTATACTGGTTGACATGTCATATCTTTTCCATTTGTAGTTTCCCTCACTTTCTGATTTGTTTCCAACAAAAATTGGTGTTGGTAAAATGAATAAAAACCTAAGCATGGGAAGAAGTTGATGGATAGCTTTATGTGGTGTGCATGGAAAAATCCTCTTCAGGAAAGAATCCAAATTGCTAACTGGAAAAGGGTGGGAAGAATAACTCGTGTCAGTAAAGAAAAATTTATGAAAAAATCAAAAGGTCAGAACTTTGGATATTTGTAAGTTAAGGTGCATTTTGACTTGTCCTGGAGAGATTCAACAACTACAATTGAACTGTATCATTTCCAATGAAATTACTTGGCTCAAATAATTTCCTACTTCATTACCTTGCTTGCCATGAGGACAAGTGAAATAGACCAGTGTAGCTAGTAGGCCAAATGACACAATATTTTTGGGCGTATAAGCTGTATTGCATCCCTATTTCCTTTCTTGTGCCATTATTGTAACTAAAAGCCACACAAAGCAACCAAAACTTTTCTCAAATTTTGTCATGCTATGCTTTCTATGTGTGTAAAGTTAGTATACTTTTTCTTACAAGGAAAAAAGTGAATGCATGACATACCACTTATCTGATTAGTTTAAAATCTGACAAATAGTGCAGATAGTAAACACTGACTTTTTGACACTTCATTTAAAATACTACCAATTGATTAAAATATAGCAGTAATACAAATACTTTACTTAGAGTAAGTCTTAGTCCATCGTTATCCTAAGGAAAATGAGGTAGCCTACCCTTAATTTATCTATCCATTTTCTCACAACGTAGCAGAGCTTGAACTGAGTTGGAACAGAAGAGTATATAACCTTCATGTTCTGTCTACCTCACCACATGGAATTTTTCAGTGTCAAAGTTTTCTACGTTAGTATTAGTTTCAAAATAATCATTGACTATAGTTAAATGATATTTAAATCTTACCATTAAGTTGTGAATGACTATTAATCTAAATGTCCTAACAGATTAAACTACCTGATGAAATACAATGATTATTTTTAAAATTCAGAAAACAAGAACTGTATAAGCCCTTTATCTTTCATTACTAGTTCTTGAATGAGTTTTAAGTTTTTTAAGTTTGCAGTCTAGTCTTTCTCCCTTCCTGCCTCACTTCTTTCCTGTCTTATATTTTTTCAACACAAGTTCTTTACATGTTCACTATGCTGCAGGTAATATGTTAATATACCATACACCAGGAGATAGTTTTAAAAAAGAAGAAAAAAGAAAAAGAGTACCCTCAGCCTATAGAGGCCTAGATGCCAAACATTCTTTGTTTGTATTAGGTATCTAATAATGAGCCATAGTTGACTGGAAACTGAGTTGGAAACCCTATTAGCACTGAAAAGGGACATGAAGACCATGAGAAAAATAAGTAGATCCCCTAGGGCAGGCTTTTGGCTTGACATGGCATGATGAAGAGGGAGATGAAGAAAGTCATCAATCAGAACTCCCATAGGGCAAGGTTATGGAATTAAAAAATATATATGAAGAAATTAAAACAGAAGTCAAGTAGTCTTTGAACTAGCAATCAGCACCAAGATATTCGGTCAATAATTAAAATGGGGAAAGTGCTCAAAAGAGAGTTTAGGAAGATGGCTGTCTTTGGGGAGGGCCAGTCAATGATTGGGATCTATAGGTTATTTAAATGCTTAGGTTACAAGACTTCAAAAGGTATAGCTGTGGTTACTTTTAGTTTGGGAAAGGGAAGTGAGTGAAGAAATGATGTATTCATACCATAGAAGATGGATATAGTATTTGCTAAGCTTGTAAAGCAAGACTAAGATTTAGGGATGCATATCTATTGTATCCTTGCTAGAACACATGGATAGAGAGAGAGATATATCCTCGCTTACAACAGAACTGAGTTCACCTTTCTGGCTTACTACTCCCTATAATATAGCTAACCAGTCTCTGGGTTGGTTCTAGACCTGGGAAATGTCAGAGCATGCAGGTGTTCTTCAAGTGACATTAACTATATGGTGAGTAGATGATAGTGTCCAAAATTCAGACAGGTCATTGCAACAGACAACAGGAAAAAAAAGAAGAAAAATAAGATTTGGAGAAACACCCCTGGGACTTCTCTTCCTTTCTTAAATTCTGAATGACCAATATGTCCCTGGATACCACAAACATCAATTATTCATTCCTGAACTGCTTAGAACATTTTCTGTGAGTTTTTCAGAAAACATTTTTCAATCATTATTCCTGGTTTATGTAAGCAGAGTTTAGATATAGCCCCTCTGAGCGTTTTTATTTTATGATATACAGGATGCTATATTTTTGAATTGGGTAAATTTTCATTGACTTTGCATTCTGGCCTCCCAGGATCTTGTTTTGTAATGTTGAAGAACAGAAACTGGATTCCACTGAGGCTACATGTAAATTATGGCGTTCTCATAAATGTTAACTTGGATTTCTCTGGAGAAGAGGCAAAAGGAGATACTCCACAGAATAGTCAGCAATAGCCAGTAAGAATCCTCCAGTTAGATCCAGGAGGGAGAATACACATTTATCATAGTAGATTGGGTTTAGAATAGCTGTCATAGTTTATGGTCATGTGGTTAACAGCACGCACTTCTACAGCCTCAGCTCTGCTTCTTCCTAGTTCTGTGATGTAGTGAAGTCACTTAACCTCTCAGCATCTCTGCTTGCTTATTAATAAAATAACTATTTAATAATAGGTCTTTGAAAGGCACTGTTATAATTTTAGAACTTAACATATGTAAAGTGCTTTGACCAGAAAATTATATTTTTCACTCTCTTTGTTTGGTTGACGATACCCTACACGGGTTTTGACAGTAAGTAGTTCGAGCATGGCCAAACCAGAGTTGTGCTCATTTTCTATTCATGTAACTGGAATCTGACAGAAACCACACCGAATCTCATAAAACTCATTGACCTCTTCTTACTAAAACTTCAAGTTAACATGACAGCGGCAGAAGTCATGGAACTGATATTTTGATTAACTAACCATTTGAGAACCCTGAATAAGAGGGCTCCTACTGTGTTTTTACTTTCTTTTATGGTCCATGTATCATATTTAGTGTTGTTTTCTAGCAATTTCTTTGTACTTTCACTCATAGTGTTTTAATTTAGAGTTAAATAAAGGCTGAAATTTTCCTCACTATTTTGCAAATGGTTGGAGGTGATAGGTAAGATAAGCTTCGCTTTGATGATTCTCTTACATAACAATCTACCTACTTTTGTTCTATTGTTTCCAGTAACAAGTGGCCTCGTGTGCTGACTCATATTCAGTGGTTGTTGAAGAAATGTTGATATTTTGTCTTTCGTGCCTTGAGTCAGTCTTCTTTTCTCACTCTCTTGCAGTTCTGCCCTCCAATTTCTTTGAAGCCACTGTCCATTTGACATGAAAAATGTACTTATAGTCTCATGGCTAATTATTTCAAAGGGAGGTGAAAAAAAAATCTTGAACATGGCATGATCAACTCCATCTGCTTTAGCTAAAGCATTTGCACACTTCAGAATTTTTTTGTAATGACAACTTTTCAGCAAGTCATTCTCGTTAAACATTGCATTGCATTCCTCCAATACTGGACTGATTTTTTTCTATTTATTTTCAGAGAATTAACTTTTTCCCATAGCACATTTTAAAGATCATAATTTTTTCTCTGTGAAATTTTATGTGACTGACCTGCCTTCATTAGTTTTTATCAAATTATCATAATTTGTTGAGTTGTTGATTAAATCTTTGGCTCCCTGATTTTCTAACTTCCTCTCACAAAGACAAATGAACCCATTGTGGGGGACTGTCCATTCCAGGTCTGAAGTGGGGAGGTAAACTTGGGGCTTCAGGCCACACTAAGGAGTGCTTTTCATGTCATTGATACATGATTACTATCTCTGCTACTCCAACTGTACTTCCTATCAGGAATGTTTCTCCTGCTGCCACCAGTGAAGGTTTTCTTTGATAAGCTCTTAAAAGTTTTACTCTTTACTCCAAGGCTGGGATTGATTTCTAGATCCAGATCCCAGATCACACAGTGCCTCTTAGTAGCTGTGTGATCTCAGGCCATTTAGACTTCTAACCCTCAGATTCCTTATGTGTTGATAAGGATAATTCATGAATAATTAACCCTGGTATAGTTGTTATAAGGATTGGTTGATATAAATTATTTATTTCTGTTTTGGCTTTGTTTCATTTTTGAGGGTTTTTTTTTTCCTTGCTGTGCTAGGGATCAAATCCAGGATCTTGTGCATGGTAGGCAAGTGCTGTGCTGCTGAGATGCATGTCTTGCCTTGAGATAAAATGTGAATGTTCCACATAATGTTCAACCTATAGAAATTACTCAATAAAAGGTAACTAGCCATTATTTTTTTCTGAAAAAAAAAACTCTTCAAAAGTCTTTGTGAAATAACCAATAATTCTCCTAAATAATCCTATATTGGAGTGTTTATAAACATTAAAGAACTGGAATCTAGTAGAGACTTGAAGTAAACAGAACTTTAAACAAGAACAGTATGAATGTACATCATGTACAACCATAGAAATGAAAATTTGTACCCCATATGTGTACAATGAATCAAAATTAAGTCTGTAAAAAAATGTACCCACTATCACTATTAAATGAGATTTCCTAATAAAAATAAATAAATTAATTAAATTTGTTAAAAAAGATATGTGTGACCGCTATTTTTACTTGTACTTTAAAGTTGTTGAGACCAAAGAGAGACAATATTACTTATTTTTTGTGGGAACTATTAAATAGATAGTAAATGCCCACATCAGAATCCATCCATGCTTTGATTATTTCTTTTACTGAATTATTGCTAAATTTTCTGGATTCTTATGCTGTCTCTGCCCCTAACAATCTAGCAATAAAGTATTACACTCATGTTTTTCTGAAAATTATTTCACATGTTACTGTTACCTAATGTGTCCCTCATGACTGTTAGGATCCCTTGGAACATATGATTTCAGTTTTAAAACGAAAACATCATCACTCCCTCATCTGGTTTGGCAATTGTAGGGCCTAAACACCGGTATGTGGAGATTAACAAGTAAATTACTAAAGAATAACTCATTCTAGCAATTCCCTAGTTTGAGAATATTGAAGAAGATAGGTGTTCTAGTCATCTGTGATCAAAAGTTCTGACAAGAACAACTTAAATGAGGAAAAGTTTATTTTGGCTCATGGTGAGCGGAACTTTCTCTTCTTTCTGGTTTCCATGTCCTGAGCTGCTTTTCTCTGTCACACCCTTCTGCCATGATGTTCTGCCTCACCTCAGGCCCAGAGCTCACAGACATGAAGAAATTCTTCCTATTTCTCCTTTTTTTACACTTCTTCATGGTCTTCAAAATTCCTTCCAATTTTTATCAATCTTGTTGACAAATACTTCTCACCAACTTGTCCTGCTACACGAATGATTTCTAATTTCCCCACAGATCCCTGGGAAGCCTTCAAAGTCATTCACAACTTCATTCCATAAGTTCTTCTATCAGGCATTTATAGTTGCTGGCTTTAATTCATGTATTGCAACTTTGAGGATGTTACTTCATCAGCAACAGAGAATTATTTCCAGCACGGCACTATGTACAGATCAGGGTCTGCTTCAATCTCTGATTGAATATCAAGGTGTATGTAGCCTTGACAAAAACTAATCCTGTGCTGGTTAAAGGACTAAAGCAATGAGGTTGTATTTGGAGGTGAAAATATAACTTCAACAGTCTTATTTTCATAGCAAACAAATTTTGGTTGATTAGGTACCTTGTCTTCTATTGATGAGACTTTAAATTTTACCCTTCCTTTTCAAAGCTATTCTTCATATCTGAGTTGAATTACTGAAGGAACTAAATTCACTAAAAATGATGGCAGTCACCCACACTTTCTTATTTTGTTGCCAGAACATGGAATGATAATTTTTGCTTTGTTTCTGACAGTCTGTGGGCCCTTCGCCCTGTACACTATCCCTAGCTTTCTCATATTTCCTGCAGTCTTGCCACAGAGTAACACGGATAACCTGTGCTTCCATGTTTTATGCCCTGGTGCTTCCTTTGCTCTTTTATGAATGAGGGTTCTGTTGGGCCTCTTCTTCACCAAAAGTTTGATTTCATAGCAAAGACTTACTTTGGAAGGTAAAGTCATTAATTATCTTCTTCGCCTGTGCTGGATATATGGCTGCAGCTTCTACATTGGCAGGTGCAACATCTCCAGTCATTTTAATATTTTACATCCTAATCTGTCTAACAAATCCTGTACCTGGAGTAATGGTTTGGTGTTACGTGTTTTAGGGTATTTCCTGCTGAAGTCTTTGTATAGGCTCAATGATCCCTAGAGCAACATGCTGCCATCATTTGAAACACATTTTCTCTTCATGTCTTCCACCCAAAATTGTAATGCTATTTGCACCTTAACTAAGTACTTAGCAGGCACTATCACCACAACAATTGCTCAACTTTAGGTTGAGATGTGAGCAAAACTAGCACATTTTTTTTCCTTCTTTAGTTTCACAGACACATTCATTCTTACTGTAGATCATAGCAGCCTTAGCATATAGTTTTTATTTTTCCTTCTGTCCAGAACTTTGATCTTTTTATTTAAAGAACCACTTAATGACTTTCTTTAGCCAGTTAGAATTGTCAGCATCACTACTCTTGTGTCTCAGGGCCATTATTAAGTAAATAAGGGTTACTTGAACACGATCACTGTGCTACCATGACAGTTAAACTGATCAACCAGATGGTTACTAAGTGAGCAATGGACAGGTAATATATATAGCATGGATACACTAGATGAGTCATGTCCTATGCGGGATGGAATAAGTATAGCATGAAATTGCATTACGCCACCCCAGACAGTGCACAATTTAAAACTTCAGGATCATTTATTTCTGGAATTTTCTACTTAGTATTTTGGGATTGTTATTGACCTTTAGTAACTTAAATAGTAGAAAGTGAAACTACAGATATTTGGGGGCTACCGTATTGTCAGTGTGACTAGGAATGCTGCTGGTTGAGCTATGTTTAGCTGCAGGGACTGTCTTAGATGCAGAAAATTTCCTCAACTAATGTAGTTACCTTTCCCAGAGCTGCCCACCCTATCTCTGATGATTTCATGCACATCTTAATGGAAATCACAATTCCTTTCCTATATCACCATCCATAATCATTTCCTGATTATATATTTCTATATTATCTCTATATAACTTACTTGATATATTTTTATTTATATGGTATTATTTACTTTTCTTTCTTTATGAAAATGAAGCTCAATGAGTACGAAATTTATGGTCTCTTTTGATTATTATTATATCCCAAGTACAACTACTTGACACACAGTACTTGCTTAATACTTACTTATTAAGTGGTTATGAACTGCCCAGGAATTTCCAACCCTTTGTTGAGACAGAAGGGTAAAATATGAAGTATTCAGAAAATGATACCAAAACTGTGCTTTGTAATTTGAATTTTCCTCAAGTTTAACTTTAGTGATAAAAGGTATTCATATATAATAATGAAACTTTTGTCTTTTTAGTGTTATTGGAACTTAACTATTAAATCCTTAGTCAAAAATATAGAAAGAGAAGAACTATGTGGGGCAGCCTGTATAACTCCTTTCTATGGTATATTTGTAGCTGTCAAAGGACACTCAGCTATGTCTCTTTCATTTTAACACTGTGCACACATTTTGCTTCCTAAGTTTGCCTTCAAATTTTCTTAGATATATTTGACTCTCTTAAGGTAATTTTGTTTTACTCACAGAAATCTCTTTTAAAGAAAGGCTATTTTTAAAAAATAAAATTTAAAATAACTCCCCAAACAATTATTTGTAAATTCTCCTCTCTGTCCATGTTAGACATAACAAATTATTGGCAGTTAAAACCCTGCCTCTCTGCCCAACCAGGACCCTATGCCATCAATCCAGGAATCTACCAAGCAAAGAATTCCATGAATTCTGGGAAAGGGACTTAACTTAAACTATTCATTGTTGTTGTTAACTTTATTCAGATATATTTTACATGTCGTAAAATTCACTTAATCAGAAACCACTAATATGCAATTTAGTGATTACTGATAACTTTAATAAGTGGTATAAAAATCACCACAGATTAGTTTTAGATGGAAGGATCATCCCTCCAACAGGATCATCCTTCTCATGTTCGGTTAATGTCTATTCTCATTCCTGATTTAGGTACCCATTAATCTATTTTCTCTCTCCAAAACCTTGCCTCTTGAGAAATATTTCACATAAATAGAATCATAAAACACCCAGAATGTTTTGTCTGGCTTCTTTCACTCAACATAGAGTTTCAAGTTTACCTATGATACAGAGTGTGTCAATAATTTTTCTGCTGGGTAATATTGTATGTATGGATGCTGCATTTGGTTCATCCATCTATGTTGTCTGTCTAGTTGATTAGAAGTGTTTCAGTTTGGAGATATGATGAATAACATAGCTATGAATATGTCTTCATGTGGAAATAAGTTCTCTGTTCTCTTAGGTAGAGATTTAAGAGTGAAAGTTCTGAGGCATCTGAGGCATTTTTGAGAAACTGCCAAACAGTTGCCTAAAGTAACTGCACTAATTCCTATTTTTACCAGCTAAGTTCCCTCACATCCTAGCCAACATTTGTTAATGTCTGCTCATTTATTACAGTCATTCTAGTAGGTGTCAATGACATCTCATTGTTCTTTTAAATTGCATTTCTGCAGACAGTGGAATGGGAGCAGGCCAAGTTAACATATCCCAAAACCCACTGTTATTTTGAAGTTCAATAGTTTTTCTAGACTAATTGCTCTTCTGATTATTGTAAACATTTGGTTTATTTACAAAGTTCTGAAAAAGTCTATTTTTCTGTTATTTTATTGCTTTTGTGGGCTTCCAAAGTCCCCAGTCTACCATTTCAGAACTCTCGCCTTGAGTCCAAAATACTGTTGTGATGAGTTTTTCTGTTACCTTATAAAACATATTATTTTAAAATTTGTTAATTCTCCTTTTATTTTCTTTGTTTATTATTTGATTTCTCAACACTTGTTTCCTCCCTTGGAAATTAATTTTCATGGAAGCAGACAATTGTCTACCACAAGTTAAATATTTTTTCCATGTGCTTATAATTACTTTGTGATACATAGGCATTTTTAACTTTGTTTTTATTTAAAATGATACAGTGATTTATAATTTTTTAAAAGATAAAAAATTTAAAAAGTAACATACTGAAATGTGGCTCAAATGTTATAGCTTCTATCTTATATTATTTATCTCTGTACTTATGTTTTCTGAAGTTTCACCTGGGTGTAATTTTTATGTGATCACACTGACCAAAGACAGAGACATTGAATGATCACATGAAGAACTGTCCAAAATGTGATGATGGTTGTGATGATGAAAGTTAGAGTATGATAGCAATCATTTATATTGTTCTAATGTGTGCCAGGTTGTCTTGAGTGTTTATATGTATTAATTCATTTGATTTTCCCATCAACTCTACAAGTTAGTAACTATTATGATCCCCATTTTACAAAGAAAAAATGGAGATGCCAAAGGATTAAATAACTTGCCCATGATTGCTCAGCTAGAAAATATGGAGCTGAACTTTTAAAAGTTAAATCCTATTACTCTCCTTGCTTTATATAATTTAACTAAGGTACAAAGGAGTTTAAAAGGTCATCAAACCAGTAACTGATAAAAACCATGGACTTAAATTCACTCAGAATCTAGAAGAGGCAGATAGAAATGACTGGAGATAGAACACACACAGGTTCCCAAATATAAGATGGAAAGAGTTAGGGGATGATGAAACTCCTAGTGTCCAGATTATCTGGAGTATAAGATACATTCCAGAAATTCATTTCTTGTCTACTTGCCCAGAAAGGAGAGTGGAAGGTAGATCAGACATACATAGCAAGAAATGTATTGCTGGAATAAGAGGAGTTCGAATTCCAAAATGAACTGTTGCTGGCATAACAGGAGTTTGAATTCCTAAATGAACTGTTAAAGCACATCAACTCTGGCAACATCCCAGCTGCAAAGGACCCTACACCATCTAGGAAGAGAGGGTGTAAAGATTACATGGACCAACCTTTACCAATCACCGGCCTGAGTATCTGGATAAGCTCGCAGCCCAGGATGACAGACATATCATACTCCAGAGTCAAGATACACTGTTGGCTCTTACATCCTGATAACTGCAGGCATGCTCATGTGACTCAGTTACTATGTCAGACATTTTGGCCAGTTCAGATGCATAAAAGTTCCTAGAACACACTAGAATAACCGGCCCAGGCAGAACCTCTTTCCTTCTTTATAATCCTGAAAATCTCCTGGTCATCCTGCCCAACGGCACACAAGGAAGGAAGGGGAATACCTGATATCTTTTCAAATTTTGGTGGAACATCTTCTCTTTTACCTTCTTTCATCTGCATGATCCTTTTATGTTCACTTTCCTTAACTTCATCTAGGCATGGTTTTCATGTGATCTTTCCAGTCAGTATGCCTGGTAAATTTAAAATGTGGATGTTGACAGGTGACAGTTAGGTAGTGACAGTTTATAAGAATTTTATGTGTTTCTAAGCATTTGTTTACTTTAGCTATTGAATGTAAACTTGGAATTTCCTCAAAATGTAATGTTAAACATATGCTGCTGATTTTAACTGAGTATAATGCATAACAGTATTTATAAAAATCATATGCACCTCAGAGAATCATCGGATACACTTTGACAGAATCTGCTTATGACTTCTGTACTATGTATTTAATAGGAGAACATTTTATATATTACTTTTTCAAGAATTCAGTTATTGGGCTTATTTAGTGGTAATCATGAACAAAGTTTTTATTGTATTTACTGTAGCATGCATGGCTAACTAAATTAGACATGGCTAATACCATTGCTAGAATGGTACATATTGTAAAAGCTAACTTTGCTACAATAGGTATTAGTGATTTTTAATATAGATATAGTAATATTTAACTGAACTTCAGAATCTGATAGCAAACACTATTGTAATATTTGCAAACAAACTGTAAAATTTACACTGTAAAAGAATGAGGTAATCCAGAACATGCATAGAGATGCAATAATATTGCCATTCCTTCCACTATACTTTTAGCAATAGTGCCTGCTGATATTCTTAGCCTGTGGTGCACTCATCTCTTAGCTGCAGCCAAGGTTGGCTGTGAATAATTCTCAGAATTATTCTTATTGTAATTACATAATTATTATATAATTCTCAGAATTATTCTTCATTATGAGACAATTGTCTTGGCTCAAGTTTTCTCACATTCTTGCGTTTTTGTCTTCCAATCTTCCTGCTCTTTTTCATCTTTCTCTTTCTTTCCTTCTCCTCCTTCTTCTTTCTACTTTTTTGCCTCCTCTGATTTAACTGATTATTTATAATTCCATTTTCTCACCTTTCTAAATTTATCAACTTTATTTCTTTTTAAAAAATATTTAATTGTGCCCCAGGATTTACAATATACAATTACAAATAATCTGTTTGTTTTCAAATAATACTGTATTGCTTCTTGTATATTGAGGTATCTGTTAATTGAACATTCTCAATTCATCCCTCTCTTATATTGGAACATCATTGTTATTTGTTCCACTTACTTATAAGCCATAAGCCCCAAATATATTTTTCCTGTTGGTAAATAAGGCATTATCTGTCAGATCAATTAAAAATGGTAAAAATAAAATGTCTTGTTGTATCTTCATTTAATTCCTTCTCCAATGCTATTCCTTTCTTTGCACAGAAATTTTCTGACCTAAATAAATTTTCTTCTCTCTGAAGAACAAGTTATCTTTCTTACAAGGCAGGTCTACTGGCAACAGACTCCCTCAATTTTTGTTTGTTGGACAAGGCTTTTCTTTTTCCTTCTATTTTAATGAGAATTTTATAGAATTTTAGGTTGGCTTTTTTTCTTTTTTTTCTTTATGGTTTCTAATGAGAAGTCGAATGTCATTATTATCCTTTTTTTTCCATGGGTGTTTTTTCCCCTCCCCTTTTGACTTCTTTCAAGATTTTCTTTGTCTTTGATTTTATTCAGTTTGAATATTACATACATAAGTGCTTATGTATTTTGTATTCATCTTACTTGGTGATTTTTGAGATTCCTGGTTCTATGTTTTAATGTTTGTCATTAATTTTAGAAAATTCTTAGTCACTATTACTTCAAATATTGTTTCATTTCTTTCTTTTTATCAAATTCCCATTACATGTATGTTACACCTTGTAATTCTATAAAAGCCCTGAGATTTTTCTTTGTTTATTTCAGTTTTTTTCCTCCTTATTTTTTCCCAAACATAGTTTGGGAGGTTTCTAGTGATATTTCTTCAGCCTGTCTGATCAGCTCGGCCTAGTGACTGTTTGTTCTGCTTATCCAAGGAATTTTTCATTTCTGTTATAGCTGCTTTGATTTTTCACATTATTAAAAAGTATTTCATAGGAATTGCTTCCCTGCTTAGATTGTCCATCTCTTCCTGTATGTTATCTACTTTTTCCATTTGAGCACTTAGCTTGTTAATCATAGCTAATTTATATCTCCAGTCTTAAAAATTCTCAAATCTCTGCCTTCTCTGTCTGCTTCTATTTATTTTGCATCTTCAGATTGTAGTATTTGGCGTTTGTAGCACACCTTGTAACTTTTTACTCAAAGACAAACCTAGAAGGAATTGAAGTAAATAGAACATTAGTGCAAAGTTTTATATGTATCTGGGTAGGGGTTAATGTGTGTTTATTATTTTCTGTATCTGTAGGTGTCAGAGGCTAAAATTTCCTTTACTGTCTTTGTTTTTGTGTACTCTTTTGCCTTTAAATTTCCTTCTGGACTTCGTGTTAAATAGGGTCTGAGCTCTGTACTTCTTTTAGCTGCAATACCTTCATACATAGCAGTCAGATTGGAAATGTGTAGGAGGAGAGGAAGTGGCTTATAATCCTACGATAATATGTTAGTAAGCCTGTGTCCCTGGCCTATGACCTTCACAAATGCTTTTGGAGTCTTTCATTTTTTTTCTTACCTTAGGTGAGGAGACTGGAAGTCTAGAGTGGTTGGAATTGGATATTTTTTGCCTTCCCCTAAGGTCCTTAATTTTCTCAAAAAACCCAAGTTATTTTAGCTCTTGTAATATAGTTTCTCTTAAGTTTAGGTTTTTGTTAGAAAGAACAGAAGTCTGCAGGCATATTTCAAAATAACTGCTTTTCCTCTCCACCTGCCAAAAGTATGACAGGGTTTCCTCTGATTTTTGCTCTGAGAACCTGGTGGACTCCTGGAAGCAAAACTCTAGAACCTCCAGAACATGTGGCAGTTTAAAAGCTGTACCCTAGGAGAGTATCTCTCAAGCTAGCCCATGGTCAGTCTCCAACAATTAGTTAATTACCTTTTAAGTGTCACTATCAGTTTCTGTTCTGGGCTGCTTCTGTTCCCAGAAAACTGGGATTCTCTACATTCCCATTTCTTCAGCTTTCAGGGTAGTGGCTTACCTGTTATCTAATTCTCTGATGACTCTAAGTAGAGGTGTTGATTTTTCCCTCTGTTCAGTCTTCTTCTATTATAAGGATGAGATGAAGACTTTTTAGTTCCTTACATATTGGATTGGAAAATGAGAATATTTTTATTTGCAAATGACAAAAATTAAAATCATAATAATGCCATCAGTTAAAAAATACATAAAGATTTGCTTATTGCTTCCCAGTGGTAGCCCTGAATGAAGGATATGGAAAACAACAACCTCCAGGGATAAAGGGGAACAACAATCCCTAGGGAGAAAGGACAATGGGTCCCAGGGGAGAGAAGGAAAACAATGGACTCTAAACTTTCACAATTTCCTGTTCTACAGCTATTTTCCTGACTGCCCAACTGACACATTCTGCTATGATCAAGTCTCTAATAATTAAACCATATTAAACATCCTTCTATGATTAATTCTCACTTAAACCCTATAAAAATCAAACCCCTCTTGCAACCAGTTGCCATTTTCTCCCCTGAAAATGTGCCATTCTGCTGAGACAGGCATCATTACCCTGTGTACATGGATGATTAATAATAATGATATGAATGTACATCATGCACAGCCACATAAATGAAAATTTGTACCCCATATGTGTACAATGAATCAAAGTCTGTAAAAATAAAAATAATAATAAAAAAGAAAGAAATGCAAAAACCTGAAAAAAATAATTTCTTAATTAAAAAAAAAAAAGAAAACTTAAGATCTGTTGAGATCTGTTCCCTGTTTTGGTTATTTTTGCTTTCACTGAAGAAGTCAAACTTTACCTAAGCACTTGGCTCCTAGAAACACTGGTGGCTAAGAAACACCAACCACCATTTGCTTTTACTCACCATCTACTATTTCTTGTGACTCTCCTAAAATTCAGAGATGTTCTCACTATTTATCAATGACTAGGCCAAATAGAAGCACTCTAAGTCCCCATTCTTTAGCTTATAATTGATTAGCTGAAATGCTTTTGTCTTGACATTTAACAAGACACAGAGATAAACAATTTTTATTGAGTTGACTAGATGAGACTTCTCCAGTTAGAAAATTTATTCCAACTGTGTTAATGCCCCACCTATAACTTGTTAATTCCTATATATAAGTGCCAAAGCAAAACTACTTGTCTGTGATCCTCTAGCATTCAGACCTGGACTACCTTCCCTATTCTAATAACATGAATTTTAAAAATATCTTGGTTGTTTGGATTTTTTGTTTTTGACATATCCTTCTAGTAAATATATACATAGTCTCCCCCAACTTTGTGAAAAAGTTTAAATGCCTTTACCATTTTAATGTGTTGAGTTTTTCAACATTATTTTCATCATTAATAATTTTAAGACATAATAAAACTATTTGGTATTTAGTCATATTATCCAATTGCCAAAATAATAAATCATACATTGTTAATTGCAGGAAGCAAGTCATGATTTTAATATCAATTTAGATAAATCTAGGGTATTATAAGAAGAAACTATTTTTCAAAACATGATTTTTATTTTAGATAACTTTCATGGAAAGGTATTGTATTAATAAGATTGCCTGCCAATATTATGACATTTTTAGAGTTCGAGTTTTGTGATCCAATCCAAATTTTAATACCATGTTAGATCAGAGTCTGAAAAAATGCAAATAAGCAAAAAATGAAATATCCTAACCCTACTCACACATTCTGTTGAGATGCTCATAAGTGATGCTTCTTATAGTCCCATGTTCTGAGAACCACAAACTTTGATAGTCAAATTCAATTACATCCCATCATTGACAGTATACATTCTTATAACAGGATGTGAAAATGAAAACTTTTCTTTCCAGTTTTGGCTGAGACCTCAAATTCCAAGAAGAAAACAATAGCAAGCAAGTGCTTCCACATTCCTCACTGGGGTGATCTATTGCCTGTATAAGACCAGCAGAGGAAACAGCATAGAGATAAGAAGGGAAGCACTTTTTTGAAACCCTCGTTAAATAACCTTTACATTATAAAAGTTTTGAGGTTTTAGAAACTGAAAAATAAATTTTACATAAAGTTCTTTAATTGCTATGGTGTTTTTTTTGTTTTTTTTTTCCCCACCCTGCCAGAAAGAGGAAGAAAACCCAAGAGGTAGGGAGGGTACTTTTCATTCTTAGCTGAAGTTAACTAAGAAAAATTTGTTCTAACCATTTGAAGAGCTTAATTTATATCCCTGGAGTTGAGGGAAAGAGACACAGATACTTGAGGAATTGGGGGAGTGGGGTGGGGAGAGATGAGGGAGCCATCACAGAATTCCCTGCAATGAGTGCTTTCTGTCATCTGCAGATGTACCAAATGAGAAAGAGCTGCCTAGTGGTGTGCTTAAATTGTGACAAAGAGAATCATCTGCATGTTTGATGTTCCTCAAAGGGACAGATATTCAGAATTCTAAGACTGAAGGAGGAATCATGGGTTGCTGACAGAGAGGGAAGAAAAAATAGCATGTCCTCTGAGCAATGGGAAGTGCAGTAGAACACTCCATGAGAGCCAGATTTACCATTTGACAACACAAGATCCCAACAGCCTTGGAGACATTACTCTGGACCTCTCCCACTATTCCTTTCTTCCAACTCCTCTCACCATAGAAAGGATAGAAACCTGGGATAACAAGTTGGTGAAACAGAGGTGATGAGGACACCTCGTTTTTACTGCAGGCTGTGAATTTTCTCAAAAATTTATATAACTGGAGTTATTCACTAAGATTTCATTTTTGTCTGGCATCTCACTCGCAGCATATTTTTTATTCATTCATGTTGCAGAGCACAATTAAGTCACACAGACACCCTACAATTTATTTATTCATTCACATTTTGATGGATTTAGGTTGTTTTCAAACTTCTATTACAAACAAAGCTGTTGTGAATATTTATGTTCTTTTTTCACGTGGATATATTTGTTTCTCTAGCAAAAATGTCTACTTGTTTAACAGTTGGGTCATAAGGTGATTATTTTTAAACATTCTAAAACCTTCCAAAATATTTCCTCAAATTTTTATATAATTTTTTTTAATTTCATCAGTTGTGTATAAGTATTTCAGTTATTTGACTCTTCCACTAATATTTGGTGTTATAAAACTTTTAAATTTTACTCCTTCTAGTGAGTGTAGAGTGATATCTCATTATAATGTTAATTTGAATTTCCTCAATTGATTTGTGACAATGATCATCTTTTTATATACTTAATTCCAAAAATTTCAGAGTAACAATTAATAAACAAAAAAGGTAATAAACAAAAACAAATAAACAATTAATAAACAAAAAAGATATGACAGCATCATAAAAATAATTACCCAAAAAGAAAGAAGAGGGAAAATATGAAACAAACAGGAAAAAGAAGCAAATAAGAAATATTAATAATATCAATAATCATTAAGTATCAATAGAATAAACACTTCAATTAAAAGAATATTGCTAGATTAGGTAATATAGAAAGATTCAACTATCACTGACCAAAAGAAACTCACTTTAAATGTTACTATAGTAATGTGTTAAAAGTAATTGAATGGGAAAAGATGCCACACTAATGAAATAGTGTGAAAATGGATACATTAACAGCAGACAGAGTGGACTTCAGAGTTAAAAATATTATAGGTGACTGGGGAGAAGGTTGTATAATGAAAAAGGGATCAATCAACAGAGAAAATAGTCCAAAATGTATGTACACCGAAAAACAGAGCTACAAAATACATGAAGAACAAAATGCTGTAACTGTAAGAAAAATATAGACATAGTCACACATATAGGATGAGACTCCACCCTCCTTATATGGAAAACAAAACTATTAATCAACAAGAACTCATTGATATTTATAGAAAACAGCATTCGACAATGCTTTCAAGTACCCAAGAATTTTTATCCAAAACAGTTATATTCTAGGATATAAAAGAAGTCTCAATATACCTAAAGGGCCTCAAGTCACAGAGACTATATTCTCTGACTGAAATGAAAATGCAATTAACAGCCAATTAGAGTGTCATACTGGAAAATCCCCAAATACCTGGAAACTGCAAGAAAAATTGTTAAACAACACATGGGTCAAAGAATAGATAAAAAGAGAAATGAAAATGTTTTTAACCAAATAAAATTTTTATTTTATTATTTTTTTATTTTTATTTTATTATTTTAAAATATATCAAAAAATTTAAGACATAGCTAAAAGTGTGCTTTGAGGCAAACTAAAAACACTAAAATATCTACACAAAGAAAAAATAAAATTATTATCTGTGATCTCAACTTTTATGTTAAGAAATTAGGCCAGGCAGGGTAGTGTACCCTTATAATCCCAGAGGCTCAGGAGGGTGAGGCAGGAGGATAGAGATTTCAAAGCCAATCTCAGCAAAAACAAGGTGCTAAGCAACTCAGTGAGACCCTGTATCTAAATAAAATAAAAAATAGGGCTGAGGATGTGGCTCCGTACTCTAGTGCATCTGAGTTCAATCCCCAGTGCCCGTCCCCTCCCCTGACTCCTCCCGAAAAAGAAATTTGTAAAATCTGAGCATGTTAATTCCAAAGACAAAGAGGAAATTAAATACTAAATGTAAAACACACAAATAAATGAAAACAAAAAATCACAAACTCAAAATAAGTGAAAGCTGTATCTTTGAAAAAAAAAACCAATAAAATTGCTAAACCCCTAGCCAAATTGACAAAGAAAATAAAAAAGAAGAAACAAATTACTAAATTTGTGCTGAGAGAGGTGATAGTACTACAAATGTTACACAAATTAAAAGGATAATAAAAGAATATAAAAATTTCATGTTAATAAATTATTTGGATGAAATTAAAAATTCTTGAAATATGTAAGCCAACAAAGTTCATTTAAATGAATATATATGCACACATATACATACATACATATATGTATAAATAAACACACATATATACATCTGCACATATACACATATATTTGTATATGTATATACATATATGCATATATATATATGTACCCGATTCTGGATTTTTCATTCCCATAAAGAAAAATCTTAGGATCACGGAACTTTATGCAAAAATTCTACCAGACATTTAGAAAAGAATAAAATCAGTTCTACAGAAACTCTTCTAGAAAACTAAAGAGGACACACACTTTCCAAATCTGTGAGATCCTTATGATTCTGATACCAAAATCAGATAAAAGAAAATTTCAGAAGAATGTTCACTATGAACATAGATGCAAAAATATCCTACCACAGTTTTAACATATCAAATATAAGTATATGTTTATGAATATATGAAGGCTAAATAGATTTTTATGCAAGGAAAGACTACTTGTTTAAAAATTTGGAAGTCAACCCATGTAATTCTTGTTAACAACTGCCAATGGTCATCTGTAAACACCTCTCAAGGTGTTTCCCTTTCTGAGAAAAACACTGAGAAAACTAGTTAAAGGTGAAATTCTTCAAACTGTAAGGAGATCAGTTGGTTTACTACTAGGTTGGAAAACTCCCTTCCTTATCTATGGGGATACTTGTTCTGTGACTCTTGAACAAGATTAAGGCAGTGTAGTGTCTGATGTGTAGTTTAGCATACGAAACTCCAGTAATGACTCAACTTCTTTTTTTAAACTGGCATTTGCAACTAGTGGAACCTCTTTGATAAGTTTGACTGGGGATACAGCATGGTACATAAGTAATACATGAGGGCAAATAGTTGCTCTGCAAAACTCTGTGAAATGTTTCTCAGACACCTGATAATTGCCTGAATTCTCTCTCTTCCTGTAGTTTATTCTATGCTTTTAAGTGATAGCCTCACATATGTATGCTGTCTTGAGGGGTCGGATAATTGCTTTGAAATATCCATGAAGGGCATTGTAAAAAACTAACAGTAAGTATGATACGCGTTGTGAAAGACCTAAGACTGTTCTTCTAAGGACAGGAACAAAATAAGACAATGTATCTCATTATTTCTACTCAACAGCATACTGAAGATTCCAGCCTGTGCAATCAGGTTGAAAAGTAAACAAAAAGCAATCATGTATGTAGAAAATCCCACAACTCCTCAAAAGAAAAGTAGCAGAACTAATAAATGATTTTAATGAGACTACCAGGCACAAAATCAAGGCATAAAATTAATCATACTTTTTATTAGCAATAAACAATTGAAATTATAGATATAATATGGTTTATATTATATAAAATAGCTAAACATTTATGGATAAATTTCACAGGTGTATGAGTCCTATACACTGAAAACTACAAAACATACCTAGGATATATTATAGATTTAAATATATGGAGAAATATCATGCATTCATAGTTTTGACAATATTGTTAATATACTAATTCCCTGAAAATTCATTCAATGCAATGCTAACTGAAATTCCAGTAGTTTTTTTTTTGAAGAAATTGACAATTTTTTTTCTGAAATTTATTTGAAATTATGAGTCCAGAATAGTGAAATCTTCAACAATAAAGTTTGTAAGACTACATGCTACCTGATTCCAAGTTTATTATTTTAGTAATCAAGAAAGTAAGGTAATATTATAAACATAGACAAATAGATCAATGAATTAGTAAATAGGTGTTACAGGTCAATCCACACAGTTATGGAAAGATGATTTTTGCCAAAAATTCACAGGCATTTCAAAAGGAAAGGATAAGCACTTCAATATATGCTACTAGAAAAATTCAACAGCAGTATACAAAATAATAAACATCAACTCTTACTTCATGCCATATGCAAAAACAACTCAAGTGGATTATAAAAAACTAAACATAAGAACTAATTATAAGACCTCTGGAGAAAGACACAAGAGAAAAATCTTAGTGACCTTGAGGTTGACAAAGAACTTTATCACTATCACAAAAAATCCAGAAAAAGTTCAGGTAATCAGTCATCAGAGAGATAAAAAATCTTTGCTTTTCAAAAGACACTGTTAGAAAACAAAAAATCAAGCAGGACTGATAAAGAACTTGTATCTAGAATATGTAAAAGTTTCTAACTCAATAAAAAGATAATTTTAAAATGGGCAAAATATTATAACAGACTGTCTTGTTCTGATTTGTACATTTTATGTCCGTAAGGCCTAATAGCCTACATTTCTTGAAGCTCTCAGCATGAATTACAGCTGATAAAGATGTCTTGAATATGTCCAAACTAATAGAGAATGATTTAAATGAACTCTACTACCATAAAAGTTATATATATATATATTTTTTTTTTTTTTGCACTCTTTAGGAAAATTATCTATGGAATAAAGTAATATGGCACTGAACATGCTGGCTCCACAATGCCCTGTCACTGCTTCTGTTTGATTCGGATGCCTTTCTTTGGTAGTCTAGACGTAGCCTATGCTTCTTAGACATGTTTATAAATGGATTAGAAAGGTGGTCTAAATACAGGCATCACTGAAATACAAAGCATCTTTTTGTTAAACAGTGTTGTTATTAAGAAAAGATTCCTAAGGAAGCCTTTTGGCAATGAATCACAGATTCTGACAGATGTTTTCTACAGATGAGAACTCAGCTCCACCTCTTTCAAAAATGCAAGTTTTAGGAGAGGTCTTTCTTTCAAAACCCCTGGGAAATAAGTTGCAGTGTGGACTATGTTTCCTAAAACCACTCCTACCATTGTTTGAAATCCACAGCAAAGGTCTTTTCTGGAAAATAAATAATTTTGAAACTTTAAAACTTTCAGCATATTTTGCTCCTAGATTCAAAACTACAACCTTGCAACAGAACTTTTAATCTAAAGGACTGGGGGGCGAGGTGGGGGGTAAAAATAATAACAGAATGTGTGACAGATACCATTGCCCTGTGTACATGTATGAACGCACAGATGGTGTGACTCTACTTTGTGTACAACCAGTGAAACAATAGCTGTACTCCATTTGTGTTCAATGAATCAATAAGAAAATAAAAAAAAAGTCTACTATATTACCTAAACAAGCTCAATTAAAACTAAGTGAGATTATTTACTGCTAAGAAAAAATAAAAATAAAATAAAAAAATAAAAAAAAAATAAAGGACTGGGATGCATGGGTATGGCAGGCCTTTCCCCTGAGTCTCATAGTTCCCATGCCAGAGCAAACTGGCCCTGAGTCATTGCCTGGCCTCTGAGTCTATAGGCTGCTGGCACTGAAATAGGTTGCACGGTGGGAAATACATAAATACATAAGTAAAGGACTGGGGAAGAGGAGCACTAAGAAGCTCATTTTCCCTCATGAATATAAAATTCTGTGTGAAGACAGATAATCGTGTCCTAAAATATGAAAGAAGTTTAAGAAATTACTTGATCCAATCTCCCTATTTTATTGAATAAGAAACTGAGACCCAGAGCAGGAAGGTGCTGGAGCCAGGAGCAGAAACCACAAACCATATTCTGTTCCTCGTCCAGTGTTCTTTCCATTATGCTTTTCAAATGACAGGAGGAAATAATCTCTGACAACATAATGAAGACCACTTAAGTAGGTCAAATAAATTGCCCAATGTCACATAGCAAGGAAGTGGCAAGGCTGGGACAAGAATCTAGATATCCAACCCTCCAACACCCATTATTTATACTTACCGGATTTTTTATATTCCATATAAAACAAAATGAAATTTATTTTTATTAAAATATATTTAAATTTCAAGAGAGAAATTTTATGTTTTTGCTCAACAGTAGATTATTTAACATGTCATGCGCACACAACAAATACTGGTGACTCATTCATCTATTTATACATATTGATTGGTTTGAACATATATATTGTTTACCCTGAATGTGAACCAATGATGTACTTAAAGGACAAAAGACCTGTTCCTTGGTTATAATCCTCTGGTAGCAAGAAAAATAATCTCCTGTGAAACTCTTTAGTAATATCTTTTTAATGATCTAGGATGTCCTAAAGAGGTGAAAGAAGTTTGTAGCTAATCTGTTTTCCACATAGAGAAAGGGATAGCAGAAATAAAAATAAGAGAAAGGCATTGATTTTGCTATCATAGGTTGATAGCCATATTCAACTCTATCTATTGATTTCATTTTCCTGAAGAGAGATTTGGCTGATAGGAAAGTAAGAAAATTAGTGGGGGAAAACTTCTCTTCTTCAAGTAAATTTTTCTTGACTCCCATAATAATCTGGGATTTGTTCCTTCAGCATCTCTAAGTTCTCAATTTCTATTGCTCTTTTAATTCCTCATGCTTCATCTTTTATATTGTAGTCCCTGGGGCTGACTACAGTATAAGGTATGGCTCTGTGGTAGACCACTTGCCTAGCTCCTACAAGGTCCTGGACTCAATCCCTACACTGAAGCAACAACAAAAAAATACAACACAGTCACTGAAATCCGGCTATTGACTACAAATCTAGTCCCAAATTCCCTTTGTAGTTCCTATTATTCTGAAATTCTGAAATCAATATGAAGTTAAGACATAATGTTTTGTTGGGAGATAACACAGTACACTTATACATATATGCTGTTCATAATATGCTAAAAATTGCCTGTGTCTTAAAATAGACCAAATGAAGAAATATACAAAAATAGAACTGGCAAGCATATTCTCATTTCTCTTATTCTTTTTAAATACTGGAGCTATGTCTGCTAGGTAGTTTGAAATTGCCTGTAACATACTGCATTGATTAAGAATAGACAGTACAAGGCTGATGTATTTTTACATGTTTTTAAAGTCTAGAATGTATACTTTGAGAGTTTTTTGAATTATATGTGAATTTAGGTAAGCTAAGTCTCTTTTTCCATGTAGTCCCTACTTACTGTACAATCTTTAAAAAGCAGTAGAAGAAAACAAAAATTTCATGGTTCTTTAATGCATTTTAAGCATTCCACATATAATGATTTCAAACAAACAGTTTAAAATACATTGGAATAGAGGAATAAATTTAATCAATCAATAAAATACTCCAAAGACAAGACACCATAACACATTAGTAAACAGTAGATCTTATATGTAATACTGAGTAAAATTTGGGAATTCATGTAAAAATAAAAAGATCTACTTCAATTAACGAATAAAGAAAAATAAATTAACATAAGAAGAAGTATAAATAGCTAGTAAACACACAAAGAGGTGTTCATGATTATTGATCTGATAAAATAGTGTTGTACTTTTTATGTAGTTACTTAATTATTAAAAATTTGGTAGCATTCAGAACTGACAAGGGCATGGTGAAAAGTGTCTTCATACATATTTGGTGTGCATAAATGTGGGTTTGCAGAGTAATCTAGAAATATGTCCATAATTTCTATATTTGTATACTCTTTGCCAGTAATTCAATATCTAGCAATCTCTTTTCACTAGTATAGTTGCCTAACTATGAAAGCATACAGGAACATGCACACTCAGTCACAGACTCTCAGAGTAACAGTTGCAAAGTATTTAAAGTTATGATGTTAGTAAACAATAAAATGAGAGAAAACTACAGCAAGATTACTTCTGAACTACTATTAAAAAGAATGAGATTCTATCCCAGGAAGCTACACATGAGAGTTTAGTAAGTGAATGAAAAAAGTCAAACCAATGTTTGTAGCATGATAACATTTTGGTAAAGAAACTAATTAACAAATGTTATAAATTTACCAGAGTACATAAGTGTGTATATATAGTTACATGTTAAATCAGAAAATAATACTTAGTAAATTTAGTAGTGATTACGTCTTTGGAGTGGAATTGACCAAACATGATAATGACTTTCACAGTGTTAAAAGAAACAAACTGAGGTTATCATTTTTCTTTATTACAATTACAAAGTTTAAAAAGTGAGATGGTACTCGGGACATATATCAGTAGTAGAATGCTTGCCTGGCATGCATAGCATGCACATGGATCTGGGTTCAACCTGTACTACCACAAAGAAAGGAAGAAAATAAGGGAAAAAAGTAGATAAAGAAAAAAAATGGTGGCATATAGACTATTAATAGATGTATATAAATATGTCTGATCTATTATATAAAATTGAGGTATTCTGAATATGATGAAGTCAAAGAAAGTAAGTGGACTGTGGTCCAGGTACACTTAGCTCCACTAGAAAAGACTGAACTCTGGAAACTAGATAAATATCTGTTATGACATCCTTTGGAAATCAAGGTTACCTAGGACAGTTATCAAGTTGATATATTGGAAGGTAAGCAGAATATTGCACTATGAGAATTGGGTATATCAGTCAGGAAGTCAAAAATCCAAGAGATGAGAAGGGGAAGTCCAAAAAACAAGATAAAGACTGCAATGAGATAGATATGCTAAAATAGTAATTTGAGGTTAACATGCTGAACTACATGCTCAGGAGATCTGAAAACATGACAGGACAACTCTCTTCAATAAGGACAGATCTGTCTCACATCTTTATTACCACTTGCATTACACCAGTAGTAAAAAAAAAAAAAAATCATTTTGCTTTCCCTTGTCAAACAAACAAACAAACAAACAAACAAAAAAAGGATGCTTTTCAGTCTGCCTTTGTTTCCCAATGGCACCTTTAATTTTTTTAGCTCACCAGACTTACAATTACAGATAGTTCTAATTTTTTTCTTTTACCAATTTCTATAAACCTTGACAACCATAACCCCAATCACATGTTGGTATTTCAATTAC
Source organism: Glaucomys volans (assembly GCA_020662805.1). Classification (NCBI taxonomy): domain Eukaryota; kingdom Metazoa; phylum Chordata; class Mammalia; order Rodentia; family Sciuridae; genus Glaucomys; species Glaucomys volans. The sequence continues at coordinate 406,501 of JAJEJO010000494.1, forward strand.
TAAAACACTCTAGAGCCTTTTCTTCCTTTTTCTGATCAACCCTCTACAGAAGTGTCAAGACAATCTTTTTCAAATTACGTTTTTCTTACAAAGTCTAACTCTTCCCAAGAGCACCAGCTGTGATGAAATACCTTCTCTCAGACAGCTCCACTCCCAGACTCTCCTTTCTCAGATGGTTTTCTCTGCCAATAGCCTGGATAACTTTCCACTTCTTCATCTCCACAAATTGAGGAAAGTTTTCCTCTAAGTATAATAAAATAGAGTGATTAAGACCATGGGCCATAAAACAAGACTCAATTGATTTTACAATTTGAATCCTTTGCATTGCAAATGTATAACTTTGATTGTAATATAATCACTCTAAGCCTAGATTTTACTTTACTTTTTTTTTTTTTTTTTTAACTTTTGGTACCAGGAATTAAGCTGAGGGGTGCTTAACCACAGAGCCACATCTCCAGTTCTATACCGCTTTTTTTTTTTGAGACAGAGCCTCAGTGAATTGCCTAGGCTGGCATTGAACTTGTGATCCTTTTGTCTCAGCCACCAGAGTTGCTGGGATTACTGGTGGTGCCACAGCACCCTGCTAAACCTCCACAAAATACCATAATAACATTTCTCAGTTCATGATGTTATCATCCATAGCTGCTACTTGTTGTTGCCATGGTGTATAAATGCTCCTCAACATTTTCGTCACTTTCATTGTCATTCTTAGGAATGTCAGCATTTTTTTTTTCATTTTTCTGTGATTTTTACCAGAGTGTGCATGTAGCCTTCTAAAAATATTTAAATTATTTTTGTTTATCTAAAAAATATTACAGTGTAAATTATATAAGAAATAACCTACCAGTATGAAGTAATGCAGAATTTAACTTTGACAATGTTCTCCTCATGTTTTGGGCTCTGTTTTTCCCCCTTCATGTATGCACATCATTCTTTCCATTATCTGCTTTTCTAGGTGAAAATCCTTCCTCAAAACTATCAACCCAAGATAAAAAAAAAAAATAAGTGAAGATTAATCTAAATATCTGTGCTCTGGAATAGTTTATTATTCTTCCAGTTTAAGAATAGTGTTTTTTTTTTAAATTATTATTTACTTATTGATTCATTGAACACAAATGGAGTACAGCTATTGTTTCACTGGTTGTACACAAAGTAGAGTCACACCATCTGTGCGTTCATGCATGTACACAGGGCAATGGTATCTGTCACACATTCTGTTATTATTTAATGAACTAAAACTCACTAAGGAAAAATGAATGTGTCAAATGAGTAAAGGGGAATCTCACTTACAACTCAAAGAAAGTATAGCTGGGATTCCCAGAAACTAGAAAGTCAAACAGGTGACTTTTCTCTGTTTCCTCTCTGACATTCTCAGGTATCCTCATTAACTAAATAATCAATACATTTTATTTGAAATGACATTTATCTGTTTATTTTCAATTATTGCATAGTTGAAATTGGACATCAGCCCTCAGAATATACAACCTTAAGATATCTGGGTCCAAAAATCCTCTGAATATCACTGAGACAGTTATTATATATTTTTGAAAAAGAACAGGATTAGCCTTAGACAACCAACAAGTTGCATAGCTTAAAGCAAATGAGTATTGTTGTCCAATTAGAAATGATCAGAAGTCTTAAATCAGTTGCTCATTAGCAGATTCCATGGGCCACAGCAACTTCTCTGGAAAAAAAAAGAAGACACAGATGAATTAACTAACACATTATCAATATGTCCTTTTCATAAACCCTTACCAACATTCTACTTAATATCTCAAGAGAATCCTCATTCTCTCTGTAAATGACAGTAACTCTTTAGTCATTCTTAAAGCTCCTAAGTGCTATTGGCTCTTCTATTGTTATGCCAAATATAGCTCATTGTTTTTTTTCATTTTTCATCTTCTATCCTATTAAAACTAACAGTTTACGAACTTAATTAACAATTGACATTAATTTAGGATCACATTCAATTAAATGAAATTTTTACTTAACAGTAAAATTGGGGGAATGGAAATTTATTTTTAAAAAATTAAGAATAAAAGAAATTGGAGAAAATGCTTTTCTTGTGTTTTACTCAACTTCTTTCACCAAATGCCTCAGTTTCCAGGGGCAGCAAGGGGCTTTCCAAGACCAAGCCTGATTAAGACTTCAGTACATTCTTTCCAAGACAAGGTCAGACATTGACGGTAAAGAATCCAATGATACCTTCTCTTCCTATTGGTCCTCAAAGGCATTTTTGACAGGCTACATCTTTAAAGTGCAAAGGGAAAGCAATCCTTTCAGATATATTGTTCATTGCCTATTTTATTAGTATTATTGAGCATGTAACATCCTCTGACCTGGAATTTTTGAACAAAAATGATGTACAAATCAAATATAAGCCCAGGCCATTTCAGCATTCCACCTGAAAAAATCAAGAGTGGTAATAACCAAGTCTCCCCATACATTAGGATCAGATGGACGCAGATGGAAGGTTTATAACCTACTAGTAACCCAAATCCACCCCCAACCAATTTAATCAGAATCTTTGGTTGTTAATCCACTCATTTTTTTTCAAGTTATCTTAGATATTCTAATGTGTAGCCAGGTTAAAGAGAAACTATAAAGACACATTGGAAGCAGATTTTAGCATACTTCTCTAAATGTAAATGAAAGAAGAAAGAAGAGGAAAGAAAGAAGGAAAGATAGAAAGAAAAGAAAGAAGGAAAGATAGAAAGAAAAGAAAGAAGGATAGACAGAAAAGAGAGAGAGAGAGATCAAAGGAAATGGGGGGAGGGGTACAACAAAAAACAAAAGAAAACCAAAAATACCATGGTTCCAAGAATCCACAGGAAAAAGGGCTAAGAGGGAAGACTGCCATTTCTTCATAGGGAAGACTGTCAGTCACAACTCCCAAAGTTGTATTCTCTATCTCAGGAATGGAGCAGAGTGTATCTCATTAAAATTGCACTGTTCTTTAATTACCTACCCTATTTAAATACAAAGAGAAATACAGGGCACATAACAGGTGGTGGGGAGCAGGTAGGGGAAGAATGGAGGAAGGATAGATTGTATAGAGGAAAGTAAGGGGAGGGGGCGGGGAAGGAAAGATAATAGAATGTGACAAACATCATTATACTATGTATATGTATGAATATGCAAATGGTGATTCTACTTTGTACACAACCAGAAAAACAATAGTTGTACTCCATTTGTGCACATTGAACCAAAATAAATAAATAAATTTTAAAAAAAGAGAAATACAGTATGTCATTCTTACTGCAACACTATGTAGCTAAATAAGAGTTAGAAAGAATACTAAGTAATAATTGTGATCTCCAGGAGAATCTCAGTGCCTTTCCTCCAGAAAGTAGATGTAGACAGGTACCTTAATCAAGCTGCCTCTCAATATCTTTGCTTCTAAAGTTACTGAGTTGATATGCTTACTTGTTCAACCATCTTCTCATTTATTCTATGAACTGGTATTGCTGAGCTATCTCTTGGCAGACATTGTCTTCAGAGATAGACTTTCTAACATGGATCATCCAAACTTTCTGCTTACAAAACTCTCATAGTCTGGTGAGTTGCCAAGTAAGTGGTTATAGTGCAATGTGAGTTGGAGATGTGGGGAGCTGAATGGAAAACTATAACAGTTCAAGAAAGATTTCCCTTAGGAGTGCCATTTTGGTAAGTGTTCAAAAATGAATAAAGATGTTACAAACATAAGAGATTCAAGGGTGGCACGGCAAACAGGAACAGTGAGAGCAAAACTTTTAAAAGTAATCGTCATCAATTCAGTGTGGTTGAATTTCAGATGTGAGGTGGAGAAATGGGAAAGGAAGATGAAGTCTCATCAGGAGGGACCATTGTTGAGGGTCAGTGTGTGTTTTTATGCACTGATCTTGGGATAATAAGATTAGAAAGATCAGTCTGGTAACTGCAAAGGATGAGTTAAAGAATGGTAATAATGTTAGGGATATAGTTAGAGATTGAAGCAGTAGTTCAGAGGAGAAAGCCTTTCCAGAAATAAAATTCTATGTTAGAGAATGAGTGGAAAAATGAACGCATAACCTCTAAGAAACAGTACCTATAGTGTTTCTTTTAATTTACAGTATTTTCCATTTTCCTAAGAATTCTATTTCCAAATATATACATATTTAAAATTTTAAGGCCAAGTTTTCATTTTCTTCCATTAACTACCAGTAACAAAATTACATTAATGTGAGAATGCTAAACCTATAGGATTGACTAATAATACTGGGCTTAGAGATACCACAGATTTCTACATAGTTCTACACATCTTTACTTATCTGTGTCTAGCCCTGGGGATTTTCAGAGAAAGCCCATGCAATGTCAACTATGTACTTAAACTGTAAGCATGGAACCCTTGGGAACTATCAAGTTATCAGTCTTTACTACTGAAAAACATAATGCCATCTAAGTACAGCTACTTTAAATGGTTCAGATTACATTTAGGTAATATTTTGAGTGAGATGAAGACAGATTTCCACATAAATGACTGGTTTAATCACCTCCATTTGTGTATCAGGTAGTGTCTTTTTGTGCAGTTCACCAAGTATATAGAAAGCACCCTTACCAAAAAAAAAAAAAAAAAAAAAGGATAGATCTTTACTAAGGTCTGAACAGGTACAATCAAAATATTCTTTCTTCCAAAAAGAAAAACAAAATGTGACATTATTTGTAATACTTTAAACTTCTTCATAAAACTTTTGAAGGAGAAGTCTAACAAATTGAGCTTTATGCCCTGCAAATATTCTTTTCATTCACTTTATTTTAATCCACAAAGGATGTTACACATAAAATATGAAATACCTTGAGGCAAGTAACTCATGTTTGCAATGTTTCATTGTTTATGCCTCCAAACAATGTTTCAATCCCTAGAGTAGACCCAAAAACCACAGCCAATTCAGATGCCCATGGAAGAATTTGCATTTCATCTTCCAAACATGCTTGCTTTGAGAGCCTCCTAGACTGTGCTAGTACTGAAGTTTACACTGATTCTCCTGCTTTTCTAATTGGGTCCAGAAAAGAGAGCCATCTTAGGTCCCCAAAAGACACGTATTTTGAACTACTCAAATAATTTCTCTGCTTCTGTCAGAAGAGAAGGAGGAGGAGGAAGAGGATGAAAAGGAGGGAAGGAAATGAGTGAGCTTGGAGTCACTTGAATGTTATTTTTGGATGGAAAAGTTTATACCACATGCCCAGGAGACTTTAATGTCTTTTCACTGAAGCAGCACTACAAGGGAAATTCTAGAAGGTGCCGCTCCCATTCCACAAACTCCATATCAAATTATACAAAAGCAGCTTGTGATAATGCTTTAATTTTTCAATAGTAATTATTTTCAATTACTTTCAAGTTACGCGGAAGAAAAATAAAGACTAATTTCCCAGTCCTAAAATATCAAGTTAAATCAGTGCTAGGATAAAACATAGGACTTTTATGGACTTTAGGATACGATGAGAAAGTTAGCGATGCAGGAAGTCACCAGTGTTCACTGCATGAGAAACCCTCACAGAAGCTCAGGGACAAACGAAGGACTCATTATTGTCCTGGGGAGCATGTTGGTAGTGATTAAAATAAAATGAATTGTGGAATAGTAAATATTTCAGAAGGCTACACTTTTGTTGCCACACAGGTCTGCATGAAGTGATTCATGGATAATGTGATATGTGATACCCTCTTGGTAGCTAGAAACCACTTCCATAATTTGTTATGAGGCCACAACAAAAGCATTAAATTGTAAATTCAAAATAAAATGCTTTGTGTATTAGACACATCTATGTATTGCATGACCTCAGAAATTTATAGTCAGAAACTTTGGTTACATAGGATGACTTTTCCACTGCAGTTTGAACTGCCACTGGTAGATGGCACTGTCAGGATGTGATTCATGGTTACCGAGAAACACATTTCCCACCCTTAGAATTTCAGAAGCCAGTTCCACATTTGCAGTCTGTTTGGGGACTTCTCTTAGATATTAAACATTCTGAGAATTAATTTTCCACATAATTATCAGAAATGTCATTATATTTTGTGACGTATTTGGGGTTGATTATTGTTCCAGATATTGTTCTATTTCTGGTGTTCCTGACAGACACTCACTTCACCAACACTTAAGCATATTTTCCAATTTTTCCTTGATTTAAAAATTTTTCTTTTGTCTTTGTGTTTCTCCCCACATTTGGGACTTCTTGATGAATTATGCATATCTGGACAGTAAAGCTCTTTAAGGAACAAGAGCCTTTTGTCTATAGCTATAACTATATTCTTTGCAGTGAAATTTTCCTTTCTACAATATGTAAACATTTAAAATCATGCAGTACTGAAAAAAATAAAGAAAAGAAAAAAGATAAATAAATTATTTTTTCTCATCTTAAGCCCTGAAGACTATCTCGTTGTAAGGGGTTACCAAATAATTCGAAAATATAAGATAAAGGATTCTGAAGTTTGTAGGAAAAACAAGTAATTCAGAGGGAAAAAGCACAGGAACAAAACAAAGAAATATATCTTTCAGGTTCAGTTTCCTTAGTGCTGGAGTGATAGTCAGCCAGTCATTTTTATGGTTCAGTCAACAAAAGTTCAAAACATCTGACCACTGGAAAAATAGGGATTTTCCACATCTACATATTATGGGTCATTTATTGAACAACAACAACAACAATAATAAAACACTTCTTAGAAGTTTGTCCCTAAATCTACTCCAATATTAAAAATTAAAATTTAATTGCCTGGAGGACTTGTACCCTGTTGTTTTATATTCTAAATTTAAAATACAAACTTTTAAATAATGCACAAATATAGTATCCGGCAAAATGTTTTTGTTCAATGGATTACAAAATTAATAAGGTTGATATATCACCTAAAAATGCCTTTTTTCTCATAGATTTAAAAATTCCATTAAAAAACTCCTTAAATATTTTTAAGACTGGCTTTCCATATTTAAAGCAAGTAAGGAATATTCCTGAAAGTAATATCTGTCTCATGTTTTCTCTGCAAAGGTCACACAGCATTTAATTCAGGCCATGTTTACATTTGGCACTTAATTGAGAAACATTCTTTATTAGAGTCATTAAAATCTGTGGCCTATAAAAGTAGATGGTTTAAAATTTTGACTTTTATTTCAGAGTTCAATTCTGGAATATCTGAAAATATTATATCCTTGTTAAAATTATGAAATGGGAAAAATATAAAAATATTCTTTCATTTAAATTAAATATATCATTAGCACTCTTTATTTTTTATTTCCAGCTATGACCTGATACTTATTGCATCATTTGGATGTGTGGCTTTGTCAAACATGTAATCTTTGGCATCTGCTATGTTGAAAGAAATGTTACACAGCGTGAAATGGTGGCTCATATTTACTGCTGAGAATTGTATGGAAATTAAAATTCCCTTAGGGAGACATGAATTTGGGAACCCAAATATATATCCTCCTGACTTTTGGACAGAACTGTGGGAAGGAAGGAGACAGTACTCACACAGGGTAAGTTTCTTTGTTTACAGAGAACTGTGATCTTTTGGACCTCATTTTAAATCAAGTCAGTGACTTTCAGTCACCAATTATGTTTTTTTTTTTTTTTTCTTGTTCTATTCTGATAGTGGAATTATTGGTGTGTGTGGTGGTGGGGGAGTGATCTAAATATATATTTATATATTCATTTATATTAATTGTATGTATAAACCCATGTATTTACATACATATTTAGAATATGTACTTAGAGTTTTAGAATACCTGAGGTCTAACTTATTTCAAGACTATTTGAGGATTTGTCATTATAGTGATGGTAATTATAAACTATGCACATTGAGGCTATCCTTATGTGCATCAGCCTATGTAACATAATCCTTCATGAACATTTCTCCTTCAATAATAAGCATTGCTCAAATTCCCAGATTTTGCTTTGTTAGTGTAATATACCTTTTAAAAGAGACTTGTTTGGAATTTTTTTTTTTTTAGTTGAAATGTGTCGTTTTATGATCTCCTAATTAGTTCAGAAAAATCTGTTTTGTTGTTCAGCATATCAGTGTTAAAATACAAATGTTTCATTTTAAAGGTGTTGTGAAAAAAGTCATGTCTTTAAACCAAACTCCATTGTAAAAAAAAAAAAATTCATATGCAAATATTCCAAATTTAAAATCCAAACAATTGAATAGAATTTGACAAAGAATCAGAAATTCTGCTCAGGGAGGAGCCTCATAAAAGCATCATTTATTGATAGAAGGGCTCAGATCACAAGGTAAAAAGACCAAAGGCTTGTTTATACCTTCCCTTCACCGATTTGGGCAATAGAATCCAGGGAGAAGTGGCTTCCAAGGTCCCACAGCTAAGCGGCAGACAGCGAACCAAGAAGATCAACAATATTCACATACGTGGAAATTCTCTATGATTATTTGTTAATGTGAGGTGTACCTTAAATGGAAAACAAAACAGAAGGTCATTGCATTGTCTTAAAAAAAAAGAAAAGAAAAGAAAGAAATTCCATTCCGAGTTCTAACTGCAACTTGTATTTCTCTGATTCCATCAATATTAATTTGCCTCAATCTCTTCCTTTCTTTTGAAATTAAGTTCAATTTTGCAGTTGTTTTTAAATTAAAATAAAACTGAAAAATGCATATTATATTATTTATTTTATGTAATAATATGGAGATACTTAAATTACATGTGACAACAATTATAGATGTGAAATTTTACTTAATATATGTTGACTAACAATAGAATATCTCAGTATTTCTCTATACCTGGAGCTGGACTCAAATAAATTTTCTGGCATAGAGTTTTTCAAAGTCAGGCTTGCTTTCTTCCTGTGAAGAAGTTATCTTATGAATTGAAAATAGACATGAAAATTGAAAAGGAAAAAAGCATGTTTTCACATCATGTCATTTTCTTCTTATCATATGTATGGCAAAAATAAACACTGTTCTCTTGATTCATATTCTACTTTGTTGTTGTGTGTGTATATGCATGCCCACAAGCTGAGTGAGAAAGAGAACTTCTCATTTGTGTTAATAACTAGGATATAAAGTATCTGTGTTCTGAAAGTAAGGAAACTGGTGCAGTACATCAAACTGGAAAAGTCACATCAAAAAGTGATTCTTTATATAAATGAAATTCATTCTTTACCAGCTTTTGGAAGAGAATATGAAGCTTTTATCTGAGCTGAAAATGGTAACTTCAGTGTACACAGATTATTTCTAGTCATCTCAGTTAAGTGCTAATTTAAGAAATCTATTTGCTTTTGTTTGAAAATTGGAATACATCTTTGAAGGACTTCATAGATACCTGTTGAGCAAATAAAGTTGGTGTTATCAGTCCTGGCTTTATTTTCAACCTGACCCCCTCTTTAGCCTGTGTGTTTTACATAAAGAATAGCTCTGTACTGATATTGTCCCCCAAAATTATTAAACACAGAAAAATTTTGACAAAATCCCCAGTTTGTATCAATCACAGACCAACTGTGACAGTGGAATAGGAGGAGACATCCTGGTTGCAGCAAATTGGCATTGCAGGAGCTCTAAGTTACTATGGGGGGGGGGCAAGATCAGGGATAAGTGGTCTGGGAAAACTAGAGAAGAAGGAGAGATGGGGGTGGAAAGAAAGGCTCTGTTAGGAATACACTTCTTTGTCAAGGAATCTTCCTATAACCCTGTTGGTGCTCCTCCAAGATCTGACTTTGGCTGCATGATTACCCTCTGCTGGCTCTGCCTGTTCCCACCAAACTCCAATTATCCTCTATTTCCTTCCTCAAAAAGAATGTACTTGACATTTTCATTCCTGCTGTCCTTCCCCTGAAGGAAGAAGACAGAACCACACTGGCATTCAAAAGAATCTTCATAGCTGTTAATAAACGGAAAGCTGTAGAGAAGGGCTCCACTTTTATCTTCCTCTAATTTCCCCCCTCTTCCTCCCTTTGTCTTCCCCTTAGAGAAAACAGAGACTTAAAAGCACACAGGAACAATAACTATAAGGGGTATGGGAATGTGCAGTGTGGTTCCTGTGAAGTCCTGAGTACTCCGAGGCACTCTGGCAGCAAATCTCTGAGCATCTTCTCTTATCTGTTAGAGCATCCCTTTGAAGGAAAAGTGATGGGTTAGATTCATATTCCCAGGAGTGGTGGGATGGGCCAGGAGGAAAAAGGCTGCAGTCCTCACCTTCATCATGCTCTATCACTGCCAGACCTGTCGGTATAAAAGCTGCCTTTACCCAGAGATAAAATGAAGTAAGTACATCCCAGACATTACATGAAGCAAGAAATGTGACTAGAATGGAAGGGAACAAAATGAATACAGTAGTGTGTATGTGTGTGTGTATATCTCTGTGTGTGTGTGTGTGTGTGTGTGTGTGTGTGTTGTAAATGTTTTAGGCAACTTCAGATTTGATGGAATGAGATAGAAAGAAATCAGTGTAATAGGAGAGGAAGGAGAGGAAATCCCCTGGATTATCATTTAAAAAGGGGAAGAGATTTTTGCATATCTCTAAAGTGGAAGGAAGACTATTGATACTTAGTGACATTTGGACCTAGGGGACATTATTTAAGTTGGGTGGATGCATATCAAGAATGCATCTCCATTTTCAATTGTGCATTTATTTCCTTCAAAGGATTGCCTTCTTTGTTTTCAGCCCCTTAGACACTCTTCCAGAAGGTCCACAGAAAGTTACAGAAGTGTGTGAGTTTCCAAGAATAACACAAAAATTATAACACTTGTCAGCATAAAACAATGAACCTGCAGACTGGCTGAAACATGATATATATGACAATAGTCTTGCATTCTAACAACTTTTTTCTATGTGAAAATTTTGAGTTTATTTCTAGAAATTTCATTTTCATCTTCATTTTTCCATACTTTCAGCTCTCACCCTGCCTCCAAATTCCAAAGTGACTTTAGTAAAAGAAATTTGCTAAATTAATGCTTCTAGTTAATCCCAGCAATACAAAATCCTGTGCATACACTGAGACTGTAAGGTTTTTCATTTTCCCTTCAAATATGTTCTGGAATTCAGTTTAAGGAACACAGGACCCATAGTATCAACTTTCCAATCTGTGTGGATTTGTATGTGGGTAACAAGAGCACTCTTGGCTTAGAATTATTGCAATCGAGGTTATTGTCAGGCTTGCAACAATAATAAATAAACTCTTTTGAATAAAGTAGTATGCTCATATGATGTAAATGAAAGCAATATTAAGCTAACCCTATAAGATTTCAAGTGGAAACTAGTCACAAATCAATAGTCTAACTTATTAGCATAATTTTCACCATATACAATAGTGTGTGTGTGTGTGTGTGTGTGTGTGTGTCTGCTTTGCTGCCTTAAGTTTCTCTCATAGTACAATGGCTCCCCTAAGAGGGTTACAATATTCCATTGACTGTTCTATGGATTCATTTGCTGTGAGTTATTTCTGGTCTGTGGAAAGAACACAGTTAACATTTGGGTATTATTCAAGTAGGCACTCTATGATTTTACCAGATTGTTTCTGTAGGAATAAATCCATGCATTATTTGTCTAGTCAAAAACAGAGCATGCAGACATGGAATCAGTGGAGGATTGGATTATGGATCAGGTTGGAGTGAAGAATAAGGAGCAATGTGCTCATCTTAGTAATACACCCAGGATGAAAAAAAACCAAAATGTTCTTTTATCTCTCCTCCCCCTTGAATGAATAAGTTATGGAGACAATGTATATATTGGAGCTATGCTCAGGAAAACCTTAATCTGTTTAACTCCACTACACAAATATTTAATTCATCTTTATATTACGTCATTGTGCTGTCACTGGTTTCTGTTCTTTGAATTTCTTATTGTGTTTTACCATCTTAAATATTTTATGGTGCTTAACTTATGAAGAGATGTAAGTATACAGTTCTCAAAGCTCTGGGAATATATTCCCTACTTACCTCCTCATTGTTTACATAAAAAGAGCTGGTATACACACACATGCACCTACACACCCAGAAATACACCTACACACCTACACACACACACACCCCACAACTGTTGACTTTTATCATAAGAGTGCTCAATGAGAAGAACATAAGGAATCCTCAAAACTCAAAATAATAAAATAAACAACATGATTAAATGTGGACCAAGCTCTTGGGTACTTCATTAAAGAAGACATACAGATGACAAATAGGAGATGAAAAGACATGCCACATCACATATCACCAGGGAAATAGAAAGTAACTAAGAGATATTACTACGTGTGTGTTAGAAGAATCAAAATCCAGGTTACTGACAACACCAAATGCTGGCAGGGATATGGAGCAATAGGGACTCTGATTCATTACTTGTAGAAATGCAAAATGGTACAGATACTTTGGAAGATAGGTTTTATGTTTCTTACAAAAGTAAACATACATTTGTCATATGATCTAGCAATCACACTCCTTGATATATACCCAAAGGAGTTCAAAATTTTTGTCCACAAAAAACCTGCACATGGATGTTTATGGGAGCTTTATTCATAATGCCAAAACTCGGAAGAAAGTGCCCTTCAGTAAATAAATGGAAGTAATACAAGTGTACATCAGGATAATGAAATATTATTTGGCATCCTAAAGAAGTGAGCTATCAACTCATGAAAAGATAATGGAGGAAACTCAATTGCATATTAGTAAGTGAAATGAGCCAATGTGAAAAAGCTACATACTGTTGAGATTCCTCTTCTGAAAGAGACAAGACTTGACAAGATAAGATCACTGGTTCACTAGGTTTGGGTTGAGAGAGCGATGAACAGGAACAACACAGAGGTATTTTAAGGCAGTGAAACAATTCTGTATGATACTATAATGATAGACACATGTCATAATAAGTTTGTTAGAAGCCATAGAATGATGCAAAATGCCAATAGTGAATCCTAATATAAAGAATGAATTTGGGGTGAAAATGATGTATCTGTGTAGATTTATGGTTAATAACAAATATACTAATCTGGTGCAGGATGTTTGATACTATCTAAAGTCGTTTATGAATGTGGCAAAGGTTATATGAGCAGAAAGTTCTGCTCAATGTTGCTGTAAATCTGAAACTCCTATAAAAATTAAGTGTATCATGAAATTAAAACAAAAACCTTAGGAGGATGTTTTTCTTTAAGGAACCAAGTAAATTATATATTTTAAAAATATAGCCATAAAACACCTTCCCATCCAAGATATAAAGTATTTTTTATGCATGTATTGTAACTATAATGTGCTTGAAGTCTTATCAGTGCTTCACAGGTGTTACTAGTTGCCATCATAACAATTGTTGAATTAGATCCTAATGTTAAAATTCATTTTATAAATGGGAAAATGAATGAATATGAAACAGTTACATGGTATGACTAATTTTTTATTTTCTGCAATGATAAGAGAAAGAGTTAAAATCATATATTGTCTGACTTTCATTTTAGCCATAAATTCCAACCTCTTTTCAGCTAAATCATTTTTTCTAAAGCTGAAAAGCAACATAAGTCAAATTCTGTTTGATCTGTGTAATGCTTTCTCTTCTTGTCTTTTTTTTGTTCCTTGTACTTGCCCTTTTGAAACTACAAATTAGCAGTGGAAAAATTAGCTACTAATTAATAACGGGAATTTTTAGAAGATAGCAAAATAGGCATAAAAGAAATTAAACAATTCTGGATTTCTCAAAACTAGGCAATTAAATTTTAGCTGAAATTATCAAAAATACAAAAGTACAAATTTACATTCCTCCAAACTGAGGTGTATGAGATGAATCTGATTTCTACAGGTGGGTGAAGTCCATTTCACTATGTATAATTTTCCAGAATAGTTTCGAGTTTAAAAAAATTCAGCATTTGATTTGTTTTGATCACTTAAGTTTGTTCGATTTTGCTTATGTAATACATAATACATCCTCAGATACACCAGTTCTGTTTTGGTTAATGTATACTTCTGCAATTGGAACCATTCATATCTGCTCAGTGACTCCCTAAATAGTACAGAAAATCCATGACTAATATAAATGACAGTTGGACAGATGACGAGGCAAATCCTTTCCACAATGAGAAACAATATAGCAAGTGTTCGACATTTTTCAGTTAAATGAAAGAATGAATGACTCAGTGGAATTATGAATGAACATTCCCAAAGTGTTCCCATAAATAAAACTGAAAATCTTTCTCTAACACGTGAAGTTTTTTAACCCATAAAGGTGAAAAAAATGTTTTTTCTTTTTCTAATGGTGTATTTTATGATAGTAAAATTTATATTAGCAATACTCAACATGCAATATTCTAGGAACCATTCCATTTGTAAGCCTTTAAAAATCCTTTTGCTGCTGGATGAAATGGGAACTATTATAACCACAGTTTTCCTGCAGCACAGCAGTTATGAATGGTCTTTTTCTAAGTGGCATTTCCATCACATGGATTGAATTTTAAACTATTTTTTTCAATGACCAATCAGACATTATAAAATAGTTATGCTACTGACTTGGTATGTGTTCAATGTCAAGCCACGTTTTTCCATTGACAGCTTGAGAAGGTTGTAAAACCATTAAAAATTTAAACTTGTGGTTCAAAGGGGGTTTCTGCAGTTAGGCTGCTTTTAATTTTCTTATTCTATTTAGTGAACACCTGCCTTTCCTTGGGTGTTAAACTAATGCACAACTGGTTGGATTTTGTTTGTAACCCAGATAAAAATAGAAAAATATTAAATATTTAATGTAAAATAAAAAGGAAGGAACTACTTATAGTTAGACTTTGCACATTCCTTAAAGTAGACTTGTAAGACATTATTTTTAATGTGTATTTAATCACTTAAGATAATGGCATATTTTTGAGGAAAGAATGACTTCTGTGAGACTGACTGTCAGAGGTTCTATAAGAGTAACTTAAGAGGAAATAGCCTTTTGCTACTATCACTATTAATTTGAGCACCAAAATGAATAGTGATTCTCCTAAAGGACAACACTGTATTATCTATATTTGTACAAAAGGATCTTATGGTGTCCAACACATAGAAGGCATTAGATTAATAACTGTTAGACTGAATCAAAATAAACATCTTTTAAAACTTAGTCATTTTCTTTTCATCAACTAATTTTTGAACAGTGACTTCATATCAGGCACTCTTTTTGGTGCCCAGGCTACAGAGGTGAAAAAAGAAATTGTCCTATCCTCAAAAAAATCCCAGTCTAGCTGAGAAGAAAGACAAATGTGTAGAAATAAGTAGATGCAGCTAGTGATATGACAGAGAAGACTCTTGACCCTAACTTCACATTAGAATCACCCTAGGAATTTAAAAAAAAAATTCTCATGCTACTCTCCCCAGACTCTGATAACTACTATTCAACTCTACTTCCATGAAGTCACTCCTTTTTTAGATTCCATATATGAGTAAGATCATGAGGTATTTGTTATTCCATGCCTGGTTTATTTCACTTAACATTCTCCAGGCTCATCCATGTGTTACAAATGACAGCATTTCATCCTATTTATGACTGAATACTATAATCCACAAGTGCACCACATATACTATATTTACTTTATCCATTCATCCATTGGAACGAGTAGAGCTTGGTCAATGGGTAAAATGTTATAGATAGGAGAAACAAATTCTTGTGTTCTTGTACAGTATGGTAATAGAATATTTCAAAGTAACTTGATGAAAGATTTTGAATGTTCTCACCACAAAGAAATGATAAATGTTTAAGTAATGAATAAATCTAGTAAGGTTTGTATACCTGTAATCCTAGCCTCTTAGGAGGCTGAGGCAGGAGGATCCCTTGTTTAAGGCCAGTCTGGGCAGCTTAACAAGACTTATTTACTTATCACAAAATAAAAAATGAAAAGGTCTGGGGAAGTAACTCTGTGGTAGAGCACCCGTGGATTCAATCCCCAGTACTATAAGTAAGTAAATAAATTTTAAAAAGTAAGTAAATAATGGATAAACTAATTGTTTTTATTTTATCATTACACAGGTATTTATGTATCAAATATCACATTGTACCCCATAAATATGTACAATTGTGTATCAACTAAAAACAGGAAAAAATTTCCATACCACTCTAAATCAATTGTATGTATGCATTTAAATAATCAGAAACAGATTAGGGTTTTGTTCTTTTGGCAGTATTATTTAGGTTGAATTTGACAAGATTTAAACTAAAAGCAAAATAACGTAGAAATTACAAACTCAGCTATAGAGATAATTATGAAGACAAAGAAATCAATCTGTGTTTAGGAGATAGAATGGATAAGATTTGACAAACAGTAAAGTTTAATGGCTAGGAGAAATGGAAGGTTCTATCATAAATTATTTCTTAGACTAGTCACAGTAAGAAGGGACTGTTCAGAATGCAAAACACTGCCTGGTTTCTGTCAGAAATTTATCTTGGGCAGAGCATATCTAACAGGAATAACTCTGATTTTCACATCCCTCTGTGCATGCAGTGAAGGTCCACAATTACAGATTGTTAATCACAAGATTTTATTCAACCAAATACACATTTTATGCAAATCTCATTGGAATTTCAGGGAAGGTAAATGCTAAAATTTTCCAACTGAGCAGATATACTGAATAAATTAAAATGCTTTGTATTTATTTCACTTACTTTAAAAATGTGAATTATACTAGAGAATTTCCATATAGCATGTATTATAGTTTTTATTTCAAAGGGTGTAAAATATTGTTCAGATTTTTCAGTGACCTCAGTCCCAAGGCCTTCAATATCTCATGTGATTTTCATTTAAGTAGTAATTCTCCTTTCATAGGAATTTTTATTACCCTCAGTTAATGAGGTATATATAGTATGCTTCATTGATGTAATATTGATTTCCTTCTCATATATGAGTTTCCATAGCTTTGTATTCTATACTTTCATACTGCACAGATCAGACACAATTAAATATTGACTCTCAGCATCAACCACACAGTGACATTACTGTTTTCATCAAATATTTTTTGCAAAAATCTATTGATACTATTGAATGATGGTTTTGAAATTCAATTTGAGATCCTGCATCTAACACATCATACACAATTTGGAAGTTAATGTAGGTGAATAGCAAAGCTCAAATGGGAGGATCTGAAGGAATGTGCCTACAAGCCCAATTTTTAAAGCATTTTAACTTTTGTGTATTTCCATCTCTTTAAGAGCTATTTATCAGTGAATCCTTAAACCCACTAAAGCAACATTTAGAACATAACCTTTTTCAATTAGTTTTCAAGTTACATTATACTATAAGCCAACATTAAATCAGGTTTTAAGTCAAATCAAGTATTTCAATTACCTGTTTTTAAAAAATGAGAAAATATGCAAATGATACCTAGTGCACACTTAAGCTTGAGGGCTACAGGATAACACCTAATAGCTATTAAGCCTTATCTCTGCCAGGCATTGCTCCATTTACCAGACATATAGCGCCAGGGTAAGTCCTCACTCCAATACAGTTCAGGCATTACACCCTGTATACTGATGAGGACACTGAGATGTATTGGGCCCAATGCTGGAGGTCATAGAACTAGCATCTGGTAGAAAAGCCTTCAAATCTAAGCATTTTGACCTGCTCTTAAGCCCTTTTCCTCTCAAATTTATTAAACTGCTGCTTCCTGTAGGGAATCCATAGAGACAAGGCAAGCACAACTGAAACAATTAGGGATAAATACTTAGCAGTTTCACGTTATCGATTGTAAATGCTGTAGATGTTTAGAGAAAGTAGAAAATCAATAAAGCCTTTGTATCATGAGGATATTGGTTGTAATTTTAAAGTACTGAACCTTAATGTAATCCTTGCCTCTGAGAGCTCTATGAATTTAGACAAATTATTTTTGGTTCCTTTTTGGAAAATTGGGAAGTAATTCTTCTTTGGGTAAGGTTTAGTTTTTAGAAGAAACAAATGGTATATGTAGATGACTAAGCACATATAGGAAAGTTAGTCTTGGGCTCAATCTTGCAGAGTTTAGAAAGTAGAAAAATGGAGAGTGAAAAAGCAAAGGAAGGGACATCTTACTCTGCCTCTAAGCTGCATCCATCTAAGCAGGATAGACATACTCCTGACTTAAAAGGAGAAGGCTCAAAAATGTTAATAAAATTCTATGGAAATTTAATACTATGGAATAAATTAGATCTGAAGTGGAAATTTAGGATGGGAGTATTTATTATGTGTTTCTATGGAAAGATTTTCAGATATAATTATCTTTAAAGTTTAAGAACAACTTTACTTTCATGCTTTAAAAATAGTTTCTATAGGTCAAAGAAACATTTCTGAGGAGGTCAAGTAATGAGGAAGAAAGCATTTTATTCACCTGACTACTCTCTGTGTCTTAATACAAGGTGATTTTCTTTTCAATAGGAAGACAAAGGAAGATTTTTGACCATTTGGGGGTATATAAGCTTTTGAGGATGTTGATGAATACTTATGACTATTTATACCATTTGAAGTATCAATTTTCAAAAACATATGTAGAAATTACTATATAAAATAATATATGATTGAGAAATGTTGATTTTTCCCATTGTATACTTTTATGAAAAAATTTCATTAAATTATCTTGGTTTGAACAGTGACACTCCAAGATTCATGTCCACCTGGAAAATCGGAATGTGAATTATTTGAATATTTAGAGATAACAATAGTTAAGGTGAGGTCATTCTACAGTGGGTTCTAAATTTAATGGGACCAATGTCCTTAAAAGAAGAAAAGAGACACAATGAACAAGGTCAAATGAAGATGGAGGCAGGAGGGATGCAGCTGCCACCAAAGAACTTCAGGGACTGCTGACACCCACTGGGAGCTAGGAGAGATCCAGAGTTCTTTCCCAGAGCCTTGGGGAAAATTCGGCCAACACCTAGATTTCATACTTCTAGTCTACAGAACCATGACAGAATAAATTCCTGTTGTTTGAAATTATATAGTTCATGGTGATTTGTTGGTGATTTATTATGGAAGCCCTAGAAAGAGGCTTACACTCCTCATATGCACCTTCTGCACCAGTGTTCTCGTGCATAGTCCTAATAGAATTATGGCGTGAGTCTTTCAAGGCACTTTTCATAACCCTGGCCTCCTTTTAAACTATTTGAAATTAAACAGTACTTAATTCTCTCATTCCATACTTACCTCAATTCTTACTCTATCAGTTTATAAAATACTACTTTATTTTATTATTTTATTTTTTTGTGAAATATGTATGTTTGATCTAACACCTCAATTGTTTTCTATTTTAAGCAATTGTTAAAGATGTGTTTATAATACTCTAAACAAATTAAACATGTAACTTGCAATTCTGAGGTCACTTCCTGGGGTGAGGTGGATTAAAATTTGTGTTGCTTCTTTTTTTCCTCTTTCTTCCTTCCTTCCTTCCCCCTCTTCTCCCTCTCTCTCTCTCTCTCTCTCTCTCTCTTTCTCTCTCTCTCTCTCTCTCTCTCTCTTTCTCTCTTTCTTTCCTTTTACTCTCAATTCATAATATAATTTTTGTAAACACTAAAACTCATTGACCTTGTTTCACATTGACATGTCTTATATGGATAATGATTTACAGTATAAAATAAAGTAATTGAGAGAGTGACCCATAGTACACTATGCAAGTATTCAAGTTTTAAAATTCAACATTCCATTTCCTATAAGATATTACTAGGAGAATGAATTTTAAGAAAATTCATTATCTTATGTTTGAGCAAACATGAGAGTTGCTTGATATTCATCAATTCCAGATCAATGCATTTTTAGATGCAGAAGTGTAATTTATGGTTGAAAAAACAAGTTGCAAATTTGTGTGAAAGTGTGAATCTTTTGTAAACTTCATGACTTGCAAAGCACTTTATTTTTACATGTGCTTAAAATTTTTCACAATTTTCAGGGCTCCTAATGAAAAACTTATTTAGTTGACATTATTATTATTATTATTATTATTATTATTATATTATTATTATTATTATTATTATTATTATTATTATTTGTATGAGAGATTGAACCCAGGAGCGCTTAACCTCTGAGCCACATTTCTGGCCTTTTTTGTTTGTTTATTTAATTATTTATTTGAAACAGGCTCTCACTAAGTTGCTTAGGGCCTCACTAAATTGCTGAGGCTGACTTTGGACTTGGAATCCTCCTACTTCAGCCTCTCAGGTAGCAGGGATTACAGGTATGTACCACCATGCCTGACTATTTAGTTGAGTTTTGTTACCAAGTTCTTTTTGGTCAGAATCTTCATGCCCGCCTCTTCTTTTTTTTTTTTTTTTTCTTGGTACCAGGGATTGAACCCAGGGCACTTAACCACTAAGCCATATCCCTACCCCATTTTTTAAAAAAAAATTATTTAGAGACAAGGTCTCCCTAAATTGTTGAGGGCCTCACTAGGTTTCTGAGGCTGCCTTTGAACTTGTAATCTTTCCGCTTTAGCCTCCTAAATCGCTGGGATTACAGGATGTGTCACCACACCCAGCTCAGTCCATATTTTAATGCATTATGACATTATAAAATTTAGTAATTATATTTTTTACTGTTGACTATATAACTTATTGTAGACTTCATTACAGATACATAAAGAGAATATTGCATACCAAACTCAAGCATCTTTAAAATGTTAAGGACAAAAAAATAAAAATAAAATGTTAAGGACAAAAGAGAAACATACATGGGAAAAAAGAAACCAAGACCTCCAAGGAATATGTTATCTTTACTACTAGAGCAATAATCATTCAAAACTCTATAATCCCATCCCAATATATAGAAATGATATGATGATTTGTACACTTTTTAAATTTCCCTCTTTTCTTTCATGAATAATAGAATAATATCTTTATCATCTATCACTGAATAATTATCTAGTTGCTTCGCTTATATTCCCCATATATTCTTGTTTCCATAATTATTGTCTTTCCAACTATTTCTCAATTATCCACTCAATAAATATTGAGCCTGGAGATGTACTAAGGGAGAGCAGTATGAAATTAGTTTCCTCCCTTAAGCTTAAATTTCATAATGATTGCATCTTTCTTAGAAAACAGAACAGGATTAAAGCACTTCAATTCTTTGCCTCTCCTTCAGATATTGCAATATTTTTTTCCTAATCATATCTGAATTTCTGACAGTCACTGAATGGCTCTCTGCCTTGCTTGCTGCACTCTGGGTCTCCTGCTGCTCTGATGAACCCTTCTCAGTGCACCTCATCACACGCTTCTCTGGGTCTTTTCTCAAATATCATGCTCCACAACATCTGTATTCTACTTGAAACTGTTCATCACCCACTTCTAGAATTTGTTTCACTCAAAATACTCTTTGTTTGCCTTTTCTCCTCTAATCGCTTCTCTGACAAGTCTTCCTAATAGCTTTTTATCCTTCTTTTTCTGTGAGACTACCTCAAGGATGAAGCATAGCCATAGTTTCAAAGATCACAATTTTATCCTCATGAATTATTTAAGTTCCAATTTATCAAATGTAAGGATACATTCAATATGGAACCATCAGTTCAAATTCCATGCTTTTAAATAACACTCACGACCCTCCTCTCTAAGATGGATCCCTTTTGATATTTCAAATGTTGTCAAACACTATAAAATTCTCCTAGCTCCCCAGGAGGTACCGAATGGTCATCAATAACTACTCTTTTGATGTCAAGATATAAACAACAATTCTTACCTAACTTCATGCTCTAAGCAAGACAGAAGCACTCTCTCTAAGTAAGGCTCTAATTGCCCTTCAAATTTATGCCTTTTTATCTTCCTACAGTGCCTCTGCAGGCTATTTTAAAATTCTTAATAAAGTCAGTCTCTCTATCTTTCTCCTTCAATTGTTATCTAGCTGCTTCACATGTGTAAATCTTGTCTGCCTAAAAATCCAGCAAGTTTCCTCAGGAGAGGCTTTTCTCTGTACTTTGAAAGAACTACCTTTTTGACTGAGCACTTTATTGGCACTGCCAGCAAATTTCATAGGTCTTATTTTCCTTGAAATATTAGTTTATTAACAATTTTTTGCAAATGCAAATTAGTGTTTAGTAACTAAAGTTAACATAGAACTGAAATGTTTTAGTAGTTATTCATTTATACATGACATATTTAAAATAAAATGATGAGGTTCAATGGAAAAAAATTAAACCAGAGGAAAATATCTGTACTAATATCCACTTGTCACTTATTTAAGGCAAGAATCAGTAATACCAAATACTTACAAATACAAGAATCTGGAAATTTAAGTCATATTGAAGTAAGCATTTATCCTGTTTTTACAAATGTATATAAATATATTTTAATATTAATTCCTTGAATATTTTAACCTGTTTCTTTCACTTTAAAAGTTAAACTATTAAAATTGACTTTATGATTTATATTTGCACTAAACAAAGTAGTGGGATACTCATGATTTATATGTATGCTATCTCCCAAACAAAGCAGCAGTATTTGTGTTAAAAAATACAAAAAGTGGTTTTAATTTTATGTTAGTAAATAAACCCTACTTGGTATTAATATATTGTGACTAAAAGCGTAAGTTTTTATGGAATATGATTAAAGTCATTTGTACATTATGCAAATGTCAAAACCTCTGATGTTAAACAATTGTTGGTATTTGTGATAAAATGCCTTCTGAAAACTCTATCATTTCATTCCTACCCCATTGACACAGGAAATCCTCTTTATTTGGTGTGCTGATTCCATTGTCAATCTCTTCCACAAGTATTCAATGGACACACTCAGAAACAATTTTTTTTTTTAACAGTTATCTGGGCATCCTTTGGCTGAGTTGAAATGGCATGAAATTAACCATCACAAGTCCAACCCTTCCCAATGGCACCCATATGCATCTCTCAGACCACACTTAGTCTCCAAATGTAGAAAATAACAGATTCATAAGTCTGGCTAACTTGATTCAACTACCTTGCATGCAATGTCTGCTCAAAATTAATGTCTTCCCATGAAGTGAAGAACAACCTTGAGAGATGCTTACTCTTCTTCTGACCCCTGAAACCAAGATACTAGGATATAAACTCTGCAACACTTAAATAATTATATAGAGTCAACAATTTTATGTTATGTGATAAGGAAATCATATGGGAGAGAACGGAGATATTTCCTTAGTAGATATATAATATATGCATATATACTAAAATAAGCAGAAAAAGCTAATTACTATTATGTTCCTTATTTCTGTAACTGGTCAAGAAAGAAGCTCATAGCTGATATTTTTAACAATTCATCTGTAAACCACCTCAGCTTGTCATGGTTCTTTAGCTGGTGGGATGACCCAAACTTTTGTTCCTGAAGCATCTGCCACTTAATAAGCCTGCCTTTATTAGGTTATTACAGTTTTCATTGATCTTGATCACAGGGTATGGAAATCCTGAGTTGCCTTAAAGTATCTTCAACATTCTGTGCATACTCTTCTTATCTCCATTGTAGAGCAGGAGTCCAATCCCTTCTTGATAGTTCAAATCTAACATCGCAGCCAGCACCATTAAACATTAAATCCTCTTCTTTGCCTATTGACTCAAAGGCACATGAAGCCCAGATGACTAAGTGGCAGTCTTAACTTCCAATTTCATGGAATCATTCCTGTCTCTACTGGTAGAAACTTATCTTCTTCTGGAACTAAGATCTCTAGGCAAGCATAACATAAAATTAAGAGAACAGGACACAAAACTTTTCTAATGGGTCACTAGGGGTAAAAGCAAATGATGCCACTCCCATTTCTACCCTTTAATTCCTGGACAAGTGAATCTTGGCTGTAAGAGAAACATCACATATACTGGATGCTGATTCAGAGTATAACAATGCGTGGAGAATTTTGCATGAGTCCTGCAAGTTATTGTCACACAGCCAACACTGTAACTAAGTCCTCAAAAAGCCACTCAGCATTTATCAAGCTAGCCACTTCAGGATGGTAGGAAATGTATTAAGACTAGCAAATTCCATTGCTGCATTTCTTTTACTTCAATAGTCTATGAATCCTTCTTTGTAAATAAAGAGGCTTGATTAAGATGAAGTCTGAATTTCCTTCCAAGTTGTATCAATTCATTTTGTTTTATTCCAACAAAATACCTAACACATACTAGCTTTATAAAGAAAAGAGTTTATACCACAGTTTTGGAGACCAAGAGCATGGCACTGGCATTAACTCCATTTTGGTGAGGGCCCTCTTGGGTGTATCACATCATGGTGGAAACACATGTGAAGAAAAGATCACATCCCTGTGTTGGGGATTGAACCCAGGACCTCTTACATACTAGGCAAGCATGTTCTACCACTCAACTAGTCATTTCCTAGTTCTGAGATTACACCTAGAAACAGGAAGCCAGAGAACCCAGAGTCTCATAATCACCTCCAAGGGGCAGGTCCCCAATCTATCAAAGGATCTTCCACTATTCCCCAGCTCTTAAAGATCCCACAATATCCCAATAGCACCACCCTGAGGATCGGGCCTCCAACAGATGAAACTCTGGGGATATACACTTAAACCATAAGAGTTGTTTTTAGTTTTACATTTCAATGAACTTCCACCATAGTTTCAGAGTTATTGTGTGAAGGGTATTTTGATATTAAAGACATGAATGAAAAGTGTGCTAGAGAGAGAGAAGAGGAAGGGGAGGAAAATGAGGGGACAGGGAAAAGGAAGGGGAAGAACTGTTTTACTATGACTAAAAAATTGTCATGCAATATATTCAGTATTATGTAAGGAAAGAACAATTCTTTGCTTATGTGTTAGAAATTTGAATATACTTATTTTGCATTGTTAGTTAAATAAAATGTATTTTGCACAATGATACCAACTGGGAAGAAAATGTAACACTGTCAGCTCTTTTTGAGATCTATGTGAAAATCTCGAAACTCTGAAACTGCAAACTTTTCCTTTATCACTGCAGCAGCTAATGCCACATACACAATAAGGTGTCATGTCATCCTTTGAACTTTTCCTTGTCATTTCTTAATATGAGAACACCTTCTACTGTTCTGACTCCTACTAAAGCTTAAAGTCTGCTGTTGAGAAAAAAAAGAAAAAAGTACCTCACTCAGTCTCTATTTTCACATGTGGGAGAAGAATTGGTTTCAAATTTACCATAATTCAAACCATTAAATACTGTATTTGTCTAAGATAACACCTTAGTTTCTACTTGAGACACTACGAAGCAGTGAGTACGGACTTTATGTCTAGCTGTAATGCACTCCACATGCTTTACCTGTCTGCAGAGGAGGACAATTGAATCTTTCATGTGGGAATGGGAGATTGCACTACAGTACAGTTTAGAGTGATTGATATTATTTAGAAAGAGGAACAACAATTTCTAAGACAATGATTCAGCAATGATGATGCATTTAACCAATCAATGATTTTGTATGATATGTCTGCACATAATGGACCTATGGACCCCTCTAATACATGAAAAGTTTACTCAAATCAGAAAGTTTTTCTACTTCATATGGACGTCTTTTAAGAAATACAATTTCACTTTCTTGATAATGAAGTGTATATATTCATTACAGAAATTTACAGTATAATTTGAAATATTGTAGAAAATAATGCAAATATCAATTAATCCCACCAAAGATGACAATAATAAACTAATAAACTCAAATTCATGTCATTTCAATGAATCCATCTGGAGTTTCTGAATTAAATTTAACATTTTACTGATTGCTAATTTCCTCTTGGAAATCCATTCTGATTACATTAACCGTTTTGTTTTGTTTTGTTTTGTTTTGTTTTGTTTTTTGCAGTGCTGGGGGATTGAACCCAGGACCGTGTGCTTTCAAAGCAAACACTCTACCAACTGAGCTACATCCCCAGCCCCTTATGTGGTGAATAAGGTTTATTATTTTTCTAAATCCTTATCACAATCTATTTTTAAATTTTTATTACTTTCATAGGTGAAAAATGCTATATTCTTTAACTTGCATTTTATCATTTCAGTAATTTTATAGTTTTTGGTTATATATATCTTCTTTGATGATGTAATATTTCATGCTCTTTACTTCCCTTTTAAAAAGAAATATATTTTTCTAATTGTAAATTCTGGAATAGAATTTTAGATTTTTTAATATTCTATTAGGTAATATTTCACATTTTAAACCTTACAGAGATGTTCTTTACAAAGTTTTTTTTTAAATTTTAGTTTTAACTTTCAATAAGGACAAAGATAGAATAATAAATTTTCACCCTTCAAACTATTTCTATACCCACAAACTTTGTCAATTTAACTTGTATATTTAAAAATACAAAAAATCAGAAAAGCTTAGAGCTGGGCATAATGACACAGACTTATAATCCCAACTACTCAGGAGACAGGGATTTAACAAGCTTGAGATCAGCCTGAGCAACTTACTGAGACTCTGTCTTAAAATAAAAAAATAAAAAGAGGGCTGTAACTCAGTGGTACAGCACTAGCCTAGCATGTATGAAATATGTGGTTCCATTGGTTCCATTTCCAGTATTGAAAAAAATCCAAAAAACCAAAAAACAAAAACAGAAACTGTGAAGGAATTGATAACTAGATACTTGAAGACAAAATAAAGGAAAATAATGTTGCTCAAATATTTGCCCCAAGAATGTGCCTATCAAATATGAATTAATGGGTCAAGAAACCATAGACACGGCATTTTGAAAGTTATCACAGTGATTATGGTTTTCAGGTTGCATCCATGATTCATTTGTTTCTTTGTCCCTACCACTTCTGAGTCTGAGTCCGCAGTGAGTAATGAGAGTACATTGAGCAAGTGATACCTGGTTCCCTTTACCTACATCCATCATGACATCTGTGCTTCTCACTCTGT
This sequence comes from Glaucomys volans, assembly GCA_020662805.1. NCBI lineage: Eukaryota > Metazoa > Chordata > Mammalia > Rodentia > Sciuridae > Glaucomys > Glaucomys volans. The sequence continues at coordinate 433,203 of JAJEJO010000494.1, forward strand.
ATTTTCCACCATTGATTTATATAATGAGTGTCCGCAAAAAGGAGGAGGAGCAGAGAAGATTCTCCTGATAATTAAGGTTTGGGAGCCACTGATTTAGAATGTTTTTAAGTCTTTATTTGACATTTATTTTATTTCATCAAATATTACTATAAATCATCACAAAACCATTCTGGATCTAGAAAGCAATTATTAAATAAAATATTTTTATCAATAGTAAGCATGCAGTTAGATTAATTTTAGCATGACATATATTTGCTATATAAGTTAAGCATGTTATATAAATAGTAAATCTAAAGTCTGTGATATTTGAGGGGTATTTTACTTCATTGTTAGTAAATTTTATTATTTGGAATTAAGGGAGTTATTTATGATTCTAAATTGTGGGCAGGGTTAGTCTAGTAGATATTATGCAACTAACCCTTTGTTGTTAAAGGACAACTTACTTTTATTTTTATTTATTTATTTTATTATTATTTTTTTTTGGAAGCAGGGATTGAACTCAGGGACACTCGGTCACTGAGTCACATCCCAGCCCTATTTTGTATTTTATTTAGAGACAGGGTCTCACTGAGTTGCTTAGGGCCTCGTTAAGTTGCTGAGGCTGGCTTTGAACTCGTGATCCTCCTGACTCAGCCTCCCAAGTCATTTGGATTATAGGTGTGCGCCACCACGCCCGGCCGGACAACTTATTTTTAAACCAGTATCTTATAAAGTTCCAAATAAAAACATTAAACACTATTATGAATTCATCCCAAAATTGCTGTAGGTAAGCAATGGCACATAGCTTCTTTTTTAGAATTCAGTAGTTCTTTTGGTTACATAAAGTATTTTGTCATTCATTTCACATTCTAGATTTTTACATGCTGATAATTTTTTGTTTTAATCTTATTTTGAAACAAGTAGAAAAATCAACTGAAATATGTGCAAACTAAATATATGATTTATGTTAAAATGTTGAGATATTAAAGTTACATTTGTCATTAGTACATTATTTACTCATTCAACAAATATTTATATTGTACCTATATCCTAGACAAGAGTTCTCAAGATATTATTGTTAATTAAGGAAAATGGGGAATTAATAGATGCAAATAAATATTCCAAAAATTTCATATCAGTTTGTTTTAGACAGGTGACTTCATTTTGGACAGAATATGGACCAGAGGATTAATGATGATGATGATGGTAATAAAAATGACCATATTGCGAATACTGTATATCATTTGTGAACACACTTATGAAATACATCATTTGACTTGTTAGTTGAATAAATTATTTAATTTAATTATCAATGTGAAGCAATATAAATAAGCATCTTTATTTTAAAGAAGAGGAAACCCAGACATTAAAATCTTAATTAACCTCGTGTCAAAGTGACAGTAAGTGATAAAAACAAGACACAATTCAAGCTATTATCTTCACAGTTCATGCTAGGAACTGCTACAGAACTTACAGAATTCATCAAAAATAAAATATCATACCTGACAGTTATAAGTCTGATTTACACAAATAGGCATTGGTAGTACAACGTGATGGCAGATACTTGCAGGCAGATTCCCGAAAGAATTTGAACCATTGTCACTGCATATGTATACAACTGTGGTTCTAATGCCAATGAGAATTAGGAATTAACCTCTGCTCTAGAGCAGAAAACAAAGCCAAAATTATAACACACACACATACAAAACAAAAACAAAAACAAAAAAAAACCTCAGTCAAATGATTCCAAAAATATTGAAGGCAGGATGAACATCTTATCAGGTAAAATCTTTGCAGTTGTAGTTGCACTTACACATTTCTGATGTGGTAAGTGGCTGCATGGGTACAAATATCTCATGATAAAGTGAAACTTGAAGATCTAAATGTTCTGTTGAGCATATTTACTGACTACTTCCTCTGTGTTATATACTATTTTAGAAAATATCAACAAAGGATACAGGAAGATTCAAGATATATAATTTAGTGGTATGAACTATGTCTGTTAGAAGCAAATTCAAAGTTTTTCACAGCTTGATTAGAATGGAGACATTTGGTGCTCACCAAGTAGCATATGCTCCAGAATATTTTCTAGTCCTTTGGACGTTATACATGACTGTTTAGGCCCAGGAGCTCTGAGCAGAAATAACACTTATCACCTCTGCATCAGAATATATAAGATCAAGTATGCGACCCTCCCCCTCTTGATTTCCCTGCTGTGGTCCCTTGGAGAAACATGCTGAGATGACTAGTTCACAAGATCAATTGCCATCTGGAGAGCCAACCATCTTGCAGCAGCATTTGAAGGAATAAGAACTAAACATTTGCTAAGGCAATAAGAAGTCTAACTTAACACATTGTGACAGCATTATCCAGTGCATCCTGAATAATACACCTCACTGTGTTTTCTTCACAAGGGCCATTGCCAAACAAACTCTTTCAAGCACATCAACAGTTAATTAGCAATGATACTCCTGATTCACAGAGGAATAACTCAACGTCTTCAAGTAGGATGTTTTGCTGTTCCAGGAATTTCCTGTGTTTCCTTGAGATCTTGCTCTGGAGGTTTCCAGGTGTACCACATTGTGAAGCTCCTAATCATGGGGTCAAGAGGATCAACTTACAGAAAGTTTTCAGGTCCTACATCATTTTGACAGACCTATATGTAATTTGGTACCTATTTGCAAGGGAGGGAATAGATGAGGAAAAAAAATTAAATGACATCCTCTAGCTCAGCACTGTCCAAGAGAAGTATATGTCAGCTACACATGTCATCTTAAATTTTCTAGTGGCTAAACCAAAAAAGTAACAAGAAAGAAAATAAATTTAAATAATACTTAGTTCAACATATCCAGTGATAATTCTAACATGTAATTGATGGAAAACTTTATTAATTTCGCAAGACATCTTTGAAATCTGGTGTACACTTTAATCTTTAAGTGATTCTTAATTTGGAATAGTCAACATTCAAGTACTTAAAGACCATATGAGGCTATATTGGGCAGCATGGTTCAAGATGTAACCTAAATTTATTTAACCTTTGAGATTATCTTAGGCATCATGTTAGATGTACTCATAACAATGTTTATTTTTTATTATGGTATTAATATATGACATTAATATACTGACATATATATTATATAATATATATAATAATAATATTGTATATATTATATATTATAATATTAAATTATTATATATAATATTATATATAATATTGTTATATATATAATATTATATATAATTACATATATAATGATATTGTATATAATATTACATATTATAATATTAAATTATATATAATAATATATCATATATATATGTGTGTATATATATATATTACGGTACTGGGGATTGAATCCCAGGCCTCATGCATGCTAGGTCAGCACTCTACCACTGAGCTACATCTTAGTACTATTATAATATCTTTTGAGTTAACAAATGAATGTACTTACAAAATTAAAAGGTGATAGACTGAGATCCAAACCGGTTCTCCATTTTGCCTCTGGGAGATGGAGCAATGTTCTAGGCAAGTAGAATCCCATGGAATGACTGTGTAATTCAAGCAGGAAAAGTGAGGCCCCCAAAGAAAGTACTGCTATTGGTGATGGAGAGGAGGAAACTAATGAATATTAAAGAGCTATGATTGGGATGTCATATGGTGGGAGAGGAGGAGGAAAGAGGGGCTTTTTAAAAATGGGTTCCTACTTCTGACTTGAGCAGCTCAGTTACCGATCAAGCTATTCAGAGAGACTGAGTCTTAGTAACCTGGAAGTGGAATTTAGTAATAATTTTTTTTTTCATCCATTGCTAGCAGAGTGGATCTAACTCACTTTTTGTTTTAGTCATGACTGTGTTATATTTGACATAAATGCCAGATAACAGTGATTTAACAATTGCTATTGAAGAAAAATGGTGTCTATGTAACAGAACCACTGGTAGATTGGCAAGTCTTTAATACTGTTAAAGAAAGAGGAACACCAGCAACTAACTCAACACCCTTAGATTTGCAGTGTGTGACATTTACAAGCTTCTATGTGCTTCTTCATATCTCTTCTAAGCTTTGTCACCCCACATAAAATAGTGGAGATTTTTGCAGAGTTTTATAGTTTTGTGTTTGTCTTTGGATTTGGAAAATGCTAAGCCTGAACCAGCTGTTGTGGAAGGGTTTATTATATGATGGGATGCCACATACTTTGGAAGATCTTACCTTAAAAAGCCAATGGAACTCAGTCTTTGACTCTGATCAAACTGCATCATTAAGTGTGCAGTGTAGAATATGAGAGGTAACTAAATACAAAATTTGGAGGCAGTCAAGCACCTCAAAAGCTTTCAAAAAGGTACTGCTAGCTCCTAGATGATAATTATGATGAAGGAAAAAAAATGAAGCAATTGTCCTAGAAGGTTACAATTGTGCTATCTTTGTTTTACTGTCTTTTTCATATCAGGGAACTATTAATAAAGTCATTGGCATTAAATAGAGGTGTTACTATATCCTATTGTGGATCACCTTTATTTAATTTGACCTTGTGTATGTCTTCATAGAAACATTAACCTCACTGTAACCAGCATAGTAAATCATCTTTAATAAGGTATTTACAGAATACTGCCGCAGATCACTACAGATGCTCTAAATCAGAGAATGGAACTGTCAGGTTTCCCATTACTCACTCACCTTACTCAGACCTCTTTCAACATCGGTATTAAATTTTATTATATTTTATCACAAAGTATTCCAGCACTGTTCTGACTTACTTTCAGTTACTGCTCTATTTTCCTGTCCTTTGGTTATTTATATTATCAAGACTTCAAAATGTGAAGCAGGATCAAGGCAGAGAACTACAACACAGAGATTACAGGGCAACTTGGATTCTGGGAAAAAGGCTCTGCAAAATGAGTATCAAGCTGGGAAAGAATCTTCCCCAGTCCCTTTAAGTGTTGAAGAAGTTTTATTCAGTATTTATGCAATCTCATGTTAGTATAGAGAAAACTTCATTGGTTTTATGGGTCTGTATGATTGTTTCTTGTTGGTCCACGGAAATGCCTTTCCTGGACCCTTGAGCTCTGAAAGGATGTTCCTTCTGAGTTCTGGTTAGTGTTTGGTACTACCAAAATTGTCTTATTTGTGTTTTGAAGCACTCTAGAGTGCAGGTGACCCAATACTTTTTTTTTCTCATTCAGCTACTGACAGGTGTTAAAAACCACCTTATTCTCTGTTATATATTGCTATTCCAATTTAGCAGAAATCATTCTTCTAAAATTTTAAATAAAATTAAAAAAAAAGCATTTGATGACAATAAACTTCAAGTTACAAAATTCCAGTTACATCAAGATATGCCCCTGAATGTTTTTTCATAGTTATCATATATTTTTGTGGCTTATGATTTGCATGCTTACATTAATGAATATAAAATAATTTCTCACATGATTAAGTGTATCTGACTTTCTGCTTTTCTACCTGCTAAAAAGTCTCTTCTGGTTTTCCTTTGGTCTATTCTAAACTTCTATAATCTTTCTTATTGCTTAGGTCAACTGAGACATAAGCAGACAGTTGTCATTTAATAATTTTCATTCTTGTTTGATTCATTTCCATATGGTTATTTTCTATATAAGATATTTCACTTCACTTCTTTTTAAAAATAATCTGATCTAAATCAAAGTGCTAATATTATACTCTTAGAAATTTTTTTAAAGAGATCATGTATTTGGCCTTAACTTTTCGTTTCATGAATATATGATACATGAATATACAATAGAAATGTTTATAAGAATACAGCAAAAATGTTGACATGGAAGACCACTGGGGTTTCTTTGCTGAAGTTTAAGTTATATAAAATTAGAAAGTCCAATTAAATATTTTAGGGGAACTATATAACACAGCTACACCAGAGATTTTAGTGATTCAAATCATAAACCCAAGATCAAACAGAAAAAGTCACTTGAAAAATAAAGCATTCTACAAAATGATGAAATATAAGTAAAAATACAAAAGAATAGCCTAACAGTACTAAAATAACTTCAATATTGCTAAATTCTTCAAGTTGAAAACTTGAAACAGAAAAGTTTTACCTAGAATTCCCGTCTTTTGTATTAATCGAATTTTTGTTCTCTGAGATTTATGAACTCATTTTAAATTTAATCTACTTAAAACATAGCAATGCTTTTTATGGCATGCAGAAATGTAAATGTTAAGTGTTTATCATGGAGGGCATATGATGTAATCTATAGCATGTTATTATAGAACTATCTTGTATTAGAGTCCTTGTATACCTCCAATTTATGTATGGAAAGGAGACAGTGTGCAACTATAAGATTTTGAAAACAGCCATGTTTGTCAATAAAAACAATGTACAAGGTGAAAGCAGATGAAAATGTAGGAATTTAGTATAGTCCTTTCCCAATTGTATCGTTATAAAGTAACTGTCCAGTATTTGGATTTACAGCAGGTGGACAAAAGAAAATTAGTTAGAATTTTTGAAATCTGAGAAATAGTCAATGTTCTCCCAATTTTAACACTTCACAGGATGAAAAGAAAGACAAGAGCAAAAGTTATTATAATTTCATAGAATTTAGCAATATATGTAGAACACAATTGAATTATGGATGATCAAATATATTTTGAATTTCTAATTATATCTTTTAAATTTAATTTTATCAGTCATAATGTATGCTGGTTTTCTGAACATTAGCTATTAAAATGTTCTAATTTTCATATATTGTCATATATCATTGCTTAAGGCAGAGTTATATTTAGTGTTTAGTAGAGTTACATTTACTATGAGGTACTTCAATTGAAGAAAACCACCAATTTCTGAAAGAAATCATAAATCTAAAAGTAAAAATAGAAACCAGAAAACAAATATTTGTTACTGCTTCACACTTTAAGAGGTAATGTTTAAGCATTCATTTCTTTTAACATATGTAGAAATATAACAAATCTTATAACAAAACACTAATTAGTGTTATGTAAAAACAGCAATATTTAAACAATCTGTGAAAGTACATGGAATCAGTAAATACCTTGCCTTAGTAGAATATTTGTTAGTAACATAATAGCAGATGTGTTCCTGAAATTTTATAATGCATAATTCCTGGGAAAAGACAATTCCTTAGTTTTATAAAGTGAATGGAGTACATCATAAATCACATAAATTGCCATTGATTATTTAGCATATCTGAATATATCATCAAGATTCTTAATTTCAAAATAACTAACTAAAGGATCTATCAGGATTTCTTGGTAAAATAAGGTAGAAATAATATTTCTATACACAAAGTTTCAGAGACAAATTCCAGTTACAATTTAGATATCCACACTTAAATTCCTACATTATGATTATGTGTTACTAAGGCAAATGTATACATCAAATAAAATGCAAACAAGAATTTTATTGAATTTAATTTTAAATATTTTGATTCTCATCTCAAGTTGTAGATGAACAGAATGGTATCTTTTAAAAGAACCATCATAAAGATTAAAATAAGATTTCATATTAAAATTTTGGAATGTTTGATGTGCTTAATCCCTCTTAAAATAGTTCAGTTTTTTTTATTTTTAAACTCTGCTTTTACTACTGAATCTCATTTCATTTAAGTGGAAGAAACAATAGGTATACATACTTAACAAGTTTTAAGAACTTAACATGTTTAAAATAATTCTGGCCAAATACCCTACACAAGTACCCTTGCATTTTCATATAACCAATCTCTTTGTAATGGGCTACTTTGCATGATATGTTTACATTGATATAACATTTTCCTCAGGACAATTTAAGTATATTGTAGATATACGATAAATGCTATGTCATATGTAGTTTAAAATGAATAGAGTTTTTTTTTATAACTGTTGTAATCTTTACCATTCATCATAATATAATTACTGAATTATTGAAAAGACATTTTTCACCATTGGATTTTATAGACAAAAACATTTAAGTAGCTATTATAGGAACTAGAAGTTTTTTTTTTTTTTTTTTTTTTTTTTTTTTTTTTTGCTGTTAATACATTAAAAAAAAAAAAAACCCTCTATGGCCTAGAGAATAAAAACTAGTATTTTACCTTATTACAAACATTCTAATAAATAAGATTTTTTTTAAAGTAAGGAATAGTCAACACATATTTAGAAATTCAGAAAAAATTTAAAAGTCACATTTAATTCTGGAAGGTAACAAGTCTTCACTTCTTTCATCTATGTATCACTTTTTCCCCTTCCAAATAACATTTTGTTTATATTATACTTACTATTAGAAATCTGGACTTCATAATTTTTACTTATATTAAATATTTTGTGCCTTCAATTAAAAAGTCTTTTCTTACTAGCTTTATTTTAATTGCATGCCTTTGGAAGTGATTCTTTCCCTAACTTTTTTCGTTTTTCATTTTTTTCCTTCCCATACTGCTGGTCTCACAGAAGTTGACCGACTGAGGCAGGTTGTTAGAGAAATTTCTAGACACATTGTTAACATCTGATGCAGTAAATGAAAAAAAAAAAAAAAAAAAAAGCTAGTCCAGTCACTGCCTTGGCTCAAGGAGAAGTGACAGCTCCTGGAGATTAAAGCTTTGTGTTTGCCAGTTGCTAGTTACCTACAACTCACTGGTTAATTCAAATCCAGTAATTTATTAATTGCTTAACTTCTTTTAAATCCATGCAATGCAAATTCAAAGAACCATTATGAATGTTTTTATTGATGTCTGCAGATGAAGTCTATTTTTAGTCAGTCTTGTCTCACACTTTCTGCCATGCCTCTCCCTGACAGTATTGTACTATGTAAATATTTCTGGTTATGCTTATTGAGGTGGTTGCTTAAATTTGAGTTTGAAAAACCTGAAAGCTTTCACCCAGACTCCATAGAGTAGCTACAGGAGTTAGGGAAGTTTAGTGTTGCTCTTTGTACTTCAACTTTTAATATCAGAGCACATATTGAAGCCATAAACACAATGAAAATCCAAAACCTATTCCGACGATATTGAAGGAATATACACCCCCCCCCCCATTTATTTTTAAAGAGCCAAGGGCGTGGGGAGTGGCAGGAATAAATATTCTTAAGATGTAAGTCCTGAACGCCATCCCTTCAGTGCTTAACCCCCTAGAAACTCGCAAAGTAAAGAACACCCCCACATCCCCTTTCAAAATCTAAAGCAATATTAGATTCCTGAAATATCGGAAAAGAAAAGTCTTACCGTCAAAAGCTTGCTGCAGGTCCCAGCTCAGACCCAGACTGAGGAGTTGAGCAGCTGGTGAGCAAAAGTTTTAGTTTTTTTTTTTTTTTTTTTTTAAACGAAGTCTGCAAAACTAATTTCCCTCAAAATAGGGCTCAATTTCCGTTAAAGAAAGCAGCACTTACAAATCTCAGAATTCCTGATCAACCCCCACTCCACCCCAACTCTAAGAAATGGAAAACAATTCGATCTTTTACATGGATGTGAAGGTTTATTTCGAAGCCATTATTCCAGAGCACTCCTTAAAATTTTGAAAAGGGAATCAGGCTGAAGCTAGAGGTACTGGGCAAGGGGAAAGGTTCTGCCTTAGGGACACCCTTCCAAGATTAATCAATACTTTTTCCTAATTCAGACCAGATGTCTAGCCCAGTTTGCTGTGCCCATTAATCCCATTACCAACTTCAAAGACCTGGTCACCATCCTCTGGACACCTGAGACAATGAAAATAACGGGGCGACACTGCTGGTGGCACTTTCAGGGCCCAAGCGGGATAGGTGACTGCAGATATACTCCTGATGTGACACTTCCCAGACAGGACCTGACCGTTCCTGCATCTCATTAGGTGCTGTTGCTTGTTGTGTGTTAAAGATTCTGATCCCAGCAGACTGTTACCCCGCAAGCAGTGGTTATACGAAGCCCAGTTCTCGCTCTCACAAATTCACTAGTTGCAAATTTTCTAACTCCTTTTCAGGGGTGCGAATTTTAACCAGGGCGACTTGAAGAGCTAGCAAATTCTGGTGGGTATTGACGTGTAATCTTCCTCAGTAAATGGAACAGTGGTAGTGGGAAGGAGTATCATTAGTTGACTTTTGAGGAAGAGAAGGTGAACTACTGGGAGGAAATGAAGGGACTTGAGCTGGTTACTGAAGAGAGTGAAGTTTGAAATACGGGTGCAATCTACATATCTCATGTGACCGGGACGAAATTACTTTGGAATATTTTTGACCCAGGGAAACTTTGTAGACAAGTGGATAGGAAATTGAGAGAGAGCAGTAAAGTGGGGATAAGGTCTGGAAAATCCAGGAAAGGGGATGCTACTTGGCATAGCACGTGAGGATGCCGGGGGAGGTGGGGGGGGGGCGCTGATATGCACAACCTTCTCCGCCTTATGCTTCCCCGCCACCCACTCCACCAGGTCCTTCTCCTTTCCGCACAGAGAACTTTTCTTTGCCATCCGTAGTACATATTTGCAACCTCCGACTTGGGAGTCTGAGTTCTTTAACAACCCATCTACAGACACCAGCATTGAAAAGCTAGGTGCGCCTCTGAGCGCAGGGAGGAGGGAGAAATGCAGTTTGAAAAACTTTTCGAAGCTTGCGCCAAACTAGCTCTGTTCTTTTCTTTTAATCCTTTTACATCTTCCGCGCTCCTCAAGAACTAGGCGCATGTCTAGTTTTCCTGCAGGTGACAGTTAACAAACTGCACTAACAAATCGCATTTCCTGGGAAAAGTGAACCCGTAGCGAACGCACTAGGTGCGAGATTGGGGCAGGGGTGAGCTGCGGCTAGTAGCGCAGCCTGAGCCTGAGTCGTTGAGCCGCTGCCCGCTCGGGCGGGATTTAGGCGCCCAGCGCGCTGCTTGTAGTCCTGGAGACTGACAGGGTTGGGCGGGCGTGGACGTGCCGCGTCTGTCCAGCAAGTTTTGTGAAGTGGAAGTGAGAGCGCGTGGTGGCGCAGACTGAGCAGGAGTTTTGGAGGGAGTTTGCATGTGGTCAGCGCTGGGCTCCTAAGCCAGCCCCCAGCTCACATTACACTCTATTTATAACCTCTCAGAGTCATTTCCCCCTGAATGCAGTTCTTTGGGACCACCTTCTTTTGGCTTCAACTGCTCCTACTCTTGACATCTGAGCTGCTCAGAGGGAAGCTTCTCCAGGTCCGAGTGTTTATATGTAAAGGAGACTGGCCGCTAGGGCTCAGGACCGGGATTATCCAAGCTCTGCAGAAAAGCGCCAGGCTATTACTTTTGGAGGGGAAAAAAGTCACACGATTTCCAGTGAAAAGTGACAGAGGTGGTGGTGTTTGGGACCGTCGTGAAGTCTTCTGCCTGGATTCCAAGACTTGCATGCTATGGAACACCCGCTCTTTGGCTGCTTGCGCAGCCCGCACGCCACAGCGCAGGGCTTGCACGCATTCTCTCAGTCCTCTCTTGCCCTTCATGGAAGATCTGACCATATGTCCTACCCCGAACTTTCTACTTCTTCCTCGTCTTGCATAATAGCAGGATACCCCAACGAGGAGGGAATGTTTGCTAGCCAGCATCACAGGGGCCACCACCACCACCACCACCATCATCACCACCACCATCAGCAGCAGCAGCATCAGGCTCTGCAAACCAACTGGCACCTCCCGCAGATGTCCTCCCCACCAAGTGCGGCTCGACACAGCCTCTGCCTCCAGCCTGATTCCGGAGGGCCGCCGGAGCTGGGGAGCAGCCCGCCGGTCTTGTGTTCCAACTCTTCCAGCTTGGGCTCCAGCACCCCTACCGGGGCCGCGTGTGCTCCTGGGGACTACGGCCGTCAAGCGCTGTCACCCGCGGAGGCGGAAAAAAGAAGTGGCGGCAAGAGGAAAAGCGACAGCTCAGGTAAGGGAGTGCAGAACACCCTCCTTGAGAGTGCACGCCAGTTGGAAAGGGGGCGGGGAGATGCCAGGAAAGATTCTCGCACTACAGTGAGGCGACAGGGAAGATGAGAAAAGTCTTGCCCTCTTGCTCCCGGTGGCCAAATCCGGCGGTGCAGCTTTGGTTAGGTTATTTGGGGGCACGTGTTTTCCTGAGAGTAACACATATACGGCCAGCAGCACTAAGCTCTCCAAGATCCCAAACTAGTTTACCAGAAGGTTGTGTAAAAAGGGCAAGCGGCAGTATGTGAAATCGATTGCGAAGCATGACAGTCCATCAGAGAGCCTGGAGGGATGTGCGCCCTGGGATGCAGCGTCTGGTGGGCTGGCGTGCGTGCGGGTGCTGCTCCTTGACTTTTGGTTGCAAATTCCCGACTCGGAGTGGCTCGATTTTTCCCATCGTTAAGTGGATTTCCAAATTGTTGCACAATGTTTGGAACTTGTAGTGGAACTTGGCAGAGCGCATGAGAAAAAAAGTTTTAGTATTTTTTTTTTTAATATTCTGATTTTAGAGTTCTTTAAATAGCACCCTTCTTCAAATGGTAAAATATTCTTTTTCGTGGGGGGAAGAAGACATTATCTAGGAATTTAGTTTTCAAGGAATGCTTCAAGAATTGTTAATAAATAGATGCTTAAGATGGTCTTGGGGAAAGACCATTCTTAATCACAGTTCATATTCGTGTGGTGTAGTTCATATTCTTTTCTAAAAAAAGAATCTGAGCTTCAAACGTGGAAAATAAAATCCTCTCTCAATTGGACAATATCTGGACAAGTACCGAGAAGCAAACAGCAACTCCGGTAGTGCTGGTTCACTTCTAGCTTAAAAGTGATATGCTAGCGTGCGCGCCGGAAGCGCTGATCTTTATGAGAATTGAGCAGACTCCTCAGAACCTCCTTGAACCCCGGTGTCTAAAGGTGCTGCCTATCGCGTACATTTTAAGGATCCAGAGGAACCGAAAGTTTTCCAGGCAACTCTTCCAAGTCCTTAGCTATCTATAATCACACAATTTTTAAAAGATAGTTTATAATTGAGGAAGGTGTGAGTTTTCTTCCGTGGCTATAGGGCAACCTAAATTCCATCTTTTTGGAAGATGTCATCTTATAATGCTAGATTTTTTTTTTTTCTGGAGCAATTGTGTCTCTAGTCGTAAACAGTAATCTCAGGTATTAGTTTGAAAAATTGAAAAATGTTTAGTCTCTATAAAACTTTAGCCAAGAAGCTTCATGAGTGACAATGACTGAGCTATTTCATATTACTTTGTAGTAATGTTATCAATTGTTCCTCAGTGTTGGTATGGAATGGACACTTCTCAAAATTTAACTCAAAAGGTCTCAAAATCTAACTTTTCCTTTCAAAGGTCAGGGATGAACTTTTAATGCTCTCTCACAAATTAGTTTATATCTAAGGAAGTTACCAACATTATCACTCATTTTTATGGATTTTACTAACTACAAATGTAATTCTCTTAAGAGACTAATCTTAGCAGGAAAGTTTCCATTATCATTAGGGAAAAAAAGTAAATTTTCGAATGCAGTGAGCACTTCACAGACTGCGCATTTAAGATGAGTCATTTTGGTACACATATCTCAGTGCAGAGTACTTTTATAATTACTGGAAAGTTTACTGTTCATTTTAGTTTCTGCAATGAGAAACCTGTGTGATGGATTGTTCCTTATGCTTCTTGAACTGAACCAATGCCCTTAAGTTCCTTAGGGCAAAAGGTATTTTCATACGCACATGTTATTTCTGGATGGGGTAACAGAAAGTGGGATTCAGGAACTGACTCCCTTAAATTATTTTAACAAAAATTTCATTTATAAATAGTACTTATCATCCTCTTCATCAGTGGAAAATAGTAATATAATGAAATAGACCTTAGTTTTTGCCATTGAAGCTGATACTTAGGGTGCTGGAAAAACAAAAATAAAAATAAAAATTTGTGTCAGCTGCATAACAGGACAAAAATCACTCAGGACTTAGAATAAGCTTTTTCTATGAAGGGTATTTTGAAGGAATGTTTGACTATCAAAAAGCAAGTACCACAAAAGTTTCTGGTTGAATCTAAGGACTGTAAACTTCTTGAAAATAAAATTCAATCTGCCAATTTCAATGTCTTGGTTTATATTTATTACATCATTAGATAAGTTTAAATTCAAAATATCTTTCTTCTGTAATGATGTTGCATTTGATCATCCATAATGATCATTATTTCATTTTATAATAAGGATCTTGATCTAATAGAAATTAAAGCAACATAAAAGATTATTATGATTCTCTTCTATTATTGGCATACTTCTCATTGTTTATAGCACAATTTTAATATTTCAATAGTTCTAAAACAAATTAATTTTGGAACTTTGCAATTTAAAATTGTATTAGATGAAAATTAAAACATAGTAGAGATCATTTGATTTTGCCAAGCAGTTTATAATTATTGGGTTTTATAGTTGAGAGTTAGTACTATACATAAATCTAAGGCAAAGTTGGAACCAGAATTCTGAATTCCTGTGTCTAATACCCAGACTACATGTGTATGTGTTCGTGACTGATTTCTAATAGAATTCTGAGTGCCAGAAAATATTGATAAATGACTGAAATATTTATAAACCTTACACTTTTTCCCTACTAATAATACTAAAATTACAATTTGTAAAATTTTTCCAGCATGTATTTATATGCATTTTCCCTCTACAAACACACATGAACACACACATACACAAACTCAAAATGCTTAGTGGTTTAGAAGCAAGCATTTATAGACTTTGGTCTTCCATTATAGTTTATTGACAATTGAAAATAACCAAGTTTAATAGAAAAGTACACCATTATTTTTTATATGTGTTCAACATTTTTGTAACTTTAAGCCTGCTATGCTTTCCAGCATTATTAGTAAAGTCAACATCTGCCACATCTTCAAAGGGACTCTTAAAAATCAAAACTTTACAACTATACTTAAAACAATCAGTACAAAGCAGGTGATTCTGAAAAATGTCTATAAACAGTGTGAATTGCTTGGCTTCAATTACATTAGATTGTTCTCCAAGCAAGGTAGTGGTAGATATAAATTGCCAAATTAATGAATATAACCTTAGCTGTTAGGTAGGCAATGTGTAATATAAATATGTAAATATTGTCTATTTGAATTAGTTTTTAAAAAGTAAGCATATATTTTATTTTACAAAATCAAACATATCCAAACAATAGGGGAAGGTAGGCAAGTGCTTACTTGGGGAGGTGCCTTTTACTAGGTTTTGAATCATAATTAGATTTTTATAAAATGGCAAATATTTATAGTTACTAGATCATGAACCATTTGCTTTCCATGTCTGTGTATTGCTTGTATACCAATGACAAGCAAGGATTATGTTTAATATTCTGGAAGTTAAACCCAGAGCAATGTCTTACTCAAACTATGTCTGGCATTATATTGTAACTTTTCCTGCGATTTCAATTATCATGCTTTTTGAGAAAAAAAAAAAGTTTTTGTTATTCATTTCTATGTTACTGCATTCTGGCCTTTCAGTATTTGCATTAAAATAAAAATTAGTTTGCTGAATCTTGAAGATTACAGGAGAATATTGACAATATAAATGCCATAAAGGTATGGAATATAAAATAACATTTTATTATTTTTTTGGATGTTAGCTTAATTTTAGGTGTGAACATTCTAAAGTTGTGACCTGATATTGATAGTAGTAATAATAATAATAATTATTATTATTGTAATTATTATTATTTTAAGTACCACTGACGTAATATGAGTGTTCGTAGATAACTGCACTCAAAAGTCAAGAGCAGAAATTCCTTTAGAATGAAGTGATTCAAGGTTGAATGTAAGCAATGAATGGAAGGAAGGATGCAAATATACATAGTACTAGCTCCCAGTTCTGTGTAAACCTCTTTATAGTTTATTTGAAAAGGAAAACCATTAAAACAAGGCAAGGTAACACACAAGCTTTTACTCAGATTAAAAACCCAACAGTAACTATTTAAAATGTTAACTGTTGTTTTATAGTAATTATCAATGGAAATCATTATGTTGACACCCTGTAAGCTGATTCCTAGTAAGAAACTGAAAAAAAAAAAATCAAAACATACACATGCGCGCACACACACACACACACACACACACAATGTCTTAATCATTTCTGGATTTTCCTTCTGTCTTTGAAAACAGATCCTTCATCCTAGTGCTGGAATGTATATCTTATAATATTTATTGTAAGACCTAATCACTTGAAGAAATTAATTTTGAATAAAAACACAATAGCTGAAAGGATCAATTCTTTCTTCTAGACTTGAGGAACTTTGGGAAACTAATTCCATATGCAATGGAAGAATTAATTATCTTTTCATTAAAAAAGTCAACCGATGAACGAATTAATAGTCAACTTATGTAAAGAAAAACTCCCTATTTATGATTCTAGTACATGTAATTGGCACGGTAATGTTGCTTTGTGTGGACAATTTTATTCATTTAACATGTTTGAAAGGGCAACTTGAAACATAAAACAAAGATGGGTGTACTTTTTAGATTTTCATTTTAAGTGAGAAAAAACAATATAATACAGTAACAGATTTTAGTTTTAGATTGTATTTGCTTCATTGGCTTATACCTAAAATTTTGGAGCATACCTCTTTCAAGCATTGCTATGAGAATTGCAAATATCTTTGATAGGTCAATGCTAATGATGGAAAAATATTAGAAGATAAATTACATATAAGAGTTTCTTAGAATTTGTTAATAATTATGGATAGTTTATCACTCCCAAATTTCTGGGTTTAAAATTTTTAATTTCTCTCAAACTTTTCAATTCACCTATTTTTTGAACTAATAACACATTTTGTGAGTGAATTTATCATGTGACATGAGACTATCAACAATAGCATTTTTCTCCCTGACTTATAATCATAAAATAAGAAGGACTAACACTTGAATGGCCAGTTAAATAACATTTCCTGGCTGCTGGTGCTGGTGACCAATTCCAATGGGTAAAAGTATAAAGAGAAAAAAGTAAGTACATCAGAAAGAAATAAACATAAACCAAGATCAAAGTCCACAGATTAGAAATTGATGTAGGTAAGATATGTTTCCTATTTAACATGTGACAACACATTTTATTTCAATTTGTTTCTATTTATTATGTTTTAGTCATTAATAAAGTTCACTGATTTATATATGTATATATAAATCAGTATATATATATTTGTATATGTATATGTGTGTGTATATATATATAAATGCATATATATATGTATATAAATGTAAAGGATGTGAAGGTTGAAGCACTGACATTTTTCCTCTTTTTGTTATGGTGCCCTTATCACTACTTCTTTGAACAGTTGTATTGAATGAAGCTCCCAAGTCAAGAAGGAGTAACAGTATATAGGATAGTTGGCTGTAGAGCTTTTGCTCACAGTCATCGTAAGATGCAAAATCGAATTGCAGAAAATCTTATGGAATATTTTATGCACTAAAAATCACAATGGTAAAAGTTCATTAAAGTATCAGTCTTCAATTTGCCTTATCTATTTAAAGGCAGAAGTAATCTAAAACTGATGCCCTTTTCTTTATTGGTTCTCCCTGTTTCGCATACAGTCTAAATATACAGGGAATATCCTTCCTTTAAGAAAGTTGTGTTGCATAGTATTTTATCATAAAAACTAATCAATAACATACCTATTGATCTATCTGTACAAGTCTCAGATATAGTTTTTTTACCTCTGAATAAGCTTTTCTTTTTAAAACCGTTTGACATGTTTTACTAAATTAACATGGTGAAAGTATGAGTTATTTATAAACTTTCTCTACTTTTGAAAACAAATATACAATTAAAAAGTGTTCCTTTACTAGTGAAACCTTCACTTATAATGTTGCATTTTCCACAGCAATATAGTATTTCTGAAATTATATGTGCTGCTGTCTGTAAATTTTGTACTTTGCACTGGCATTTTGGTTTTTACGGATTCTGAAAGTATTTTGTATGTTTATTGGTCTCTTCTATTCACATATTAGCAAGAATGATCAGGTACAATCAATGTTGTATCTACACATTTATAAAAGAATTTTTGTGAAAGGAAAAAAACTTTAATCACTTTGTTTTCTCTATACTTGATAGATTTTAAAAATTAGTAAGGTATGATATTTCTGCTATAGGATTTAAAAATTTAGAATTTACTTAAAATAATGATTCTAAGATGCTTGTGTGATTAGGTAACTTAATTCTTAAATCTTTGGAATTTTTACTTTTATTGCAAATATAATGTGTTTACTAAGTAAACACATTAATGGCTCATAGTTGTGAAAACTTGAGGTAATGATTAAAGCTTTCAATTCAAAAATTGTCCCTCTCGAAATTTTATAAAATAGATTTGGTTTGTATGTTGCAAATATATTTAAAGACTGTGTCATTTGTTTTCACGAACTTTTAAAGAGGCCTTAAATTTGGTACTTGTAGTTTTTTTGAAGTGATGAATATGAAGTGATAGCTTTTTGTAGTTTTTAGTTTTTGTAAATTGCAAAGAATACATAAGAGGGAGGGTGCTGAATTAGCTGGGATGTGGCAGCTGTACTTAAAGCATATGTTAAATCAGGGCATTTACATAAAGTCTTAACCTATAGGTGTATATAATGTGTGTGTGTATTAACAGGCAGAATTCAAAGAAGAATTTCTAATAGTACATCTGAATTACAGCATCCATACTAACTGCTGTAATATGATGTTAAATGCTCCAATTTCAAATAAAATATTAAGCTTGAAGCATATACAGCTGTGTGGAGAGTCTAGCAGGCTGAGCTGGTAATCAATGATAGTCATAAAAGTCAAAACTTCCAAGTCCCCTGCAGTTTTGTTTTCTTTTGTTTTTCTTTCCCTAGCTCATTATTCTCTGCACATTTCAAGAGATTCCCATAATGCTAAAAGAAAAGAAAAAAGAAAAAATCCTAGTTATCTTACACAATTGTGGGCAAGAAAATATTTAAGATGAAGTCATCTTGCAGGCTCTGCGGAAATGTACAGGAGGGTCCAACTTAGGTTGGCAGATGCCAGTTGAATTTTAAAGGCCTGGAATTTTCCTCTGAAAATATAGCCTTAAAGCTTTGCCAGAAATGACACCCAAATAAAAACTTATTTTTGCAAAATGATAGTTATTTGCAAATGCAGTGGTGAAACGTATTCAGTGTCTGTGGAAGCGGCTTCTTGTACTGTCTGGATTGCATAGTCAACATTTGGATAATTATTCTTAGCCGCCTGAAAGACTAGTAAACTAAACTGAGGCATATTCTTAGTAATTGAAAAAATAAAATGGGCAATAACTATCAAATGAACAATGAATATAAAATAAATTTTACAAATTATTGATTTATTTGGTAGCCAAAACATATAGTTTAGGAAAACAGAATTGTGCCATTCAAAATTTGGAACTAAGGGGTAAAACTTAGCTTTGATTTTGTAGGACATCGGTAATGTAACAAATGGCTTTCACAGTTTAAGGAGCATCAGAATAGTGCTTTCCACTAACTGGGTAGAAGTCAAATGATATTTCTCCTTATTTAATATTTTTCAAAAGTAAAATGAGTTCTTGGTATGTTTACTGCCTTTAACAATTAAAATCTTCCCAACTATAGCTGTGTTTACATGGGAATTTTTTTTTCCTCATTTGAAATATAAACGGGTCTGGATGTATTAAACTAGACAGCATGTGGATGTAAACTGTTGAGACAGATTGAAATGACAGGAAAGCCAGAGTTCAGGCATCCAAATCTGGGGGCCTGCTGCCACCCACATTTTCAGGATTAACATTTTGTGAACATTCACGCTCAAATTTCAGGGAATAATAGATGCTTTTCCTTCTAGGACTCCTCTTTGTCCTGAGAAGTCAGATTTATTCTTGGATACCCAAATGTTTGGGAAAATATGAAAAAGCAGCAACATTGTCTTTCTTCTTTGCAGATTCAGCTATTAGTTGGTAAATTTTAAATTACTTGTCTTATTTTCTTAGAATATAAGACAAGGAAATGGGTGGCACACTAAAAGGGATAATTTAAGAAAATTTTGTAATGATGGTTTGATGTTGGGTAGTATTAAAGGGGGAAAAACAGGAAATAAGGAATCTCCCAGGATCCATCTATAATTGGAAAATAGTAGCTCCTCTAAAGCTGAGAGGGCAAATGCAAAGCTCTCATCAGAATCCTGTAAGAGCACCAGGACAGACGTCTTCTGGCAAAGTCAGGGCCTAGCTGGAGCATTGCAGCTCATATCAATTATCATCCCAAAACTTGTCCTCAAGTCTTCCAGTCTCCTTCTGTTGCCTCCCATAAGCCAAATGCAACCAGAAGCCGCAGCACAGGAGCTTCATGAATAAAATGCATAAAGTGAACCTAAGGGAATGTGGGCCACATAGGAGACATTTGGAGAGTAGATCTGGGGAACATAACAGCCAGAGCTAAACCCTCCCACTGTCTCTGACTAGCTGTCAGTCCTTGACCAGCAATATGTTTCTCTGTACCTTAGGTTCCTGAAAATTTAACTGACTTAATATACATAAAACACTTACGATAATGTCTGATCCAGGAAGTATTTGTTATCATTTTTGTAATCTATCCATGAAGGTGCAGTTATGTTGTGGGTGTGCATCTTCTGAAAACCATCTCTGTTTCACAGTAGCTACTTTAATTTTTTTCTTTTTTGGTGGCAATAGGAGTCAAACCCTTGGCCTCACACATGCTAGGCAAGCATTCTACCACTGAGCCACACCCTCAACCCTACCTATTTTAATTTTAAACAAATATTCTTATAAAAAGTGTCACTTGCCTAAATGATTGGTACAGATTTAAAATAACCCGCACTCTATCTAGAATGGTAGGTTGCATGCTAATTTCCTGAAATGTGGGGTGATTTCCAACCAGGTTATGTAACAAGCTGAAGTTGCCTTCATGACCCTTAAAATTTCTATTCTGCAGCCTCCTTTGCTTGGGGATAGTCTTACCTCCCATTCTTAGATGTCTCCTGCCACTTGTCCATCAAAATCTGTTTTCAATAAAAGCATATATTAAACAAAGCGAAGAAAAAAATCAATCTCATATAAAAATGTAGCATATAGTGGAGCATTTGGAAGGAAGCAAGATGGATTCAAATATGACAAATTTCCTTTCTCTGTTATAGATGTTAACAAGAAGAGTGAGTGTGACATTTTCCTGCTATGTTATTAAGTTTATTGCAGAAAGAAATTATATATTGTAGCTTTTTGTTATTTTTAGCAGTTCTATTTGAAGACCTTCATGAATGGCAAATATGCAAATACTACTAAAATCTAAAAACACATCTCATATAAAATACCCAAGAAAAGTTTCATTTCGGTGACCACTTCTTTTTACAAAGAAAACACTTCATTTGTTTGTTTATAGTTAATAAATTCTTGAGAAGTACTGCTTAGGTTGAGGCAACACAGAGCAGCAAAGTCCTGAGGAATTGGCCACATTCACTTTATTTAATTTAGTCTCTTCTCCTACACCCACAGGGCACTGTGGAGAATTCAGAAATGTACTTGACAGAAATTTAAAATTATTATATGCAATGGTCTTCAGTGATTGTTTTTAAATAAACAATAGAACCAGACACTGCATTTAAATCCCAAAGGTAGAGTTAAATTCTTTTGAAGATTCACAGCAATTTGGTCCCTAAAATGAGAAAAGTTCAAAGGAAATGTTCAAAGTGAGAGTCTCTCTGCTTTAGAATAGAAGAGCAGAAAGGGAGGAGAGAAGGATATAGGGAGGATAAAACACTAAATGTTCAGTGGTACACAGGGATGACAAGAAAGACTCAACTGCCTCAACTAGTTCATTACCTCTTTGATTTCAGAGTGGGCTTCATTTGTCCAAGTTTTCTCAACGACTTATAATCTATAATCTTTAAGCAGATCATCTAAGCTCAGAATTATCATGGCACTAGAAAGGACTGGACATTACCCGGTTCAACAAATGTATTTCCTAGATGAGGAAATGTGCCCAGAGAAGTTAAGTAACGTCTGCCCATCCGGCCAAGTAGTGGCAACTGAACTTGCATATCCTGACTTCAGCCCAGTGCCCTTAAAAGGAAAATCTCATAAAATATTTTGAAACCTTAAGTTTTCAATCCTCCTAGTAAAAATAAATTTCAGAATCATTTAAAATGTTGGCTACTGCTTTTGAGAGAACAAAATGTAATTTGACAAAATAATTTACTTGGGTATAAACTACTATTCTCTGAATGTGATTTTATGATTATCTCAGTCACTTTTCATTCTTGTTTTATGAATATAGACAGTGATGAACTTTCTTAGCTTCAGTTTTTAATGATGTAGCTCCTGTTATCAATGACCAAAGTGCCTGAAAATTTTTGTTACCTTATGCAATATGTCATAGCATTTTGAAGTACATGAACTTTACTCTAAATAATAGACACCTATGTCACCATATATCATTTGTATTTAATTTAGTTCTCTGTCTCCAGGAGTTTTGAGGTAATAATCCACTGAGCATCTTTATCTGTTTTCATTTTTCCCTAACAGAATTTTATCAATTCTGTTACTTTGGCACAAATCAAACTTAACTCTAATATTCTTCTTCTTGCAATTCTATACTCATTTGCTATTATTATACATTTAAAATATAATATAAATGTTCAATTATGACTTTGATGCATATAACATAAAGTATTAATGTCTGTTAATGAAATATTACTAGATTTACTTGTACATATATGTATACAGATACATATGTATATACTTAGAGTTGTGATTTTTTCTAGCAGAGCAATCTTTTTACTTGGTATTTGAAATATAATACTAAATGTTAGGAGCTTAAGACAATGTTCTGGTATTTTCTAGTGTGGGTCCTGTTTATTGTCCACAAGATTTTCTCTACCCTCATTTAACCAAGAACCATAAGTTATATGATATGTCTTAATATCTTATTTCCTTTGATAAGAACGCAGGTGATAAATTAATGAACTTCCATCTATAATCTCCCAGTCTAATCATAAAATCCTTTGTTGACCAGGTGGGTAAGTTTCTTTGATAATGGTTTTGCTTTGTTTTAACCAATCTTTTTTTCCAATGGATTCATTTATGCTTATCCATTCTTAAAAAAGCTATTTTAAGATCATTTTTAATCCACATGCAGTTATAAGAAGTAAATAGGTATGTATTTTATCTGTTTTCCACAAGTGTGGATTATTTAAATCGTTAAAGCACAATAACACACCCAAGAAATTGACATTGATACAACCCACTGAATGTGTTCAGATTTCTCTAGTTTTACATACTCTCCCACTCAGTGGGTCCACACGTTTATTAGGTTCTATACTGTTGGCCACTTTCATTTTTTATTTTTATATAAGAGTTCATAATATTTTTCTAGTTCATGTGCGTTATTTTTATTAAAGTATGGATGGTAACAGCTTCTCAGATCAATGCCAATCTACAATAATCTTTACATTCCTCTTACCACATTAATATCTATACACGCCACAACAATGCACTTACATTCTTCCTGTGGTTCTCCCTGTTGTCCTTTGTTACACATCTTCAGTGTCTGATTTGAACTGCATGACCTCTATAAAGAAAAGGCAACATCTTTTTTTTTCTTTTATTGTGATATCCATCATAGAGCTAGGTTCAAGGAACTACTTGGTAAATTCTACTTCTATAGAAAATATTGCACTAACAATGACTGAATCATCCATGTCAGAGGTTTTCCAAGAATCTTACTTCCAGGTTTCCAGTAGTAGGGACAAATATGAAAGGTACTTAGGCAGTCCACGGAAGAGTTGAATGAATATCCAGCTTAATTTAGCTATCTGATTAATATTTATGGATGCCTTCCAAAGTAAAATACCTTTGATCGCGTGTTATGTATCTACTATTTGTGGATTAGTTGGGACAAAAATAAAACGTGTATTTATTTAAAAAGTTTACTATTATTCAGCAAAAAAATCTATACTTTAAAAGGTAAGGTAAACTTATTTTCAACAATTTGGCAATTATTAAACTCAAAATGACTGTTAACTAATTTTTAGGAATGTCTTATTCCATTATTTTGAAATGAGATATGAATAATGTAAATGTTCTGGTCAGAATTGTTAAGCATTGTTGAATTATTTTTTGTGCATGTGGTACTGGGATTATTGAGTTTTTGAACATGACATATAGTCAGTAACCAAAATATTTTTTAAAAATTCAATGAAACTTTAAATTAATAAGATATTAGGCTATTGACATGTTAACTTGATTGTGGCACAAAGAGTTGCCGTTTTGAAAAAAGATGTGTTAATTTCAAAATTTTTAAGTTGGCTGAATTTTAAAACAGAAATTAATAATCCCTTTCATGAGAACCTTGATACAATGAGGCTGGTTTCATCTATAATATCTGTGCCAGTATCATTCTGCCTTGAGTGTGACTCGCTGACTAAAGAAGATTACTGGATTAGAGAATGTGGATTCCAGACATTGACAGTGACCACACTTGTGGCCTGTCTAGTAAGGAAGGAGCAAGGATGATGAGGGGTGGGCAAGCTGAAGACAATCTTCTCACCTGGAGTTCTAGGCTTAGTTCTAAACTGATGAAAGGAAAGTTTGTGATGAGTTTTCCATGACTCTGATATTGCTTCTCTTTCACCAATTCCTTCAATTCTTCAGGAAAACAGCCATTTGATTCTCCACACTTTTTTTTATTAATACATCTTACTACTCTATTAAGACCAATAATTCTCAAAACTGATTTTACAATGGAATGATATGGACACTTTTATAAATTTTTTAATTAATTTTTTTGTTACCAGCCATTGAACTCACAATCACTGAGCCACATCCCAAGTCCTTTGCATTTTATATTTTGAGACAGGGTCTCACTATGTTGCTTGGGGCCTTGCTAAGTTGCTGAGACTGCCTTTGAACTTGTGATCCTCCTGCCTTAGATTCCCAAGTCAATGGTTGATGGGATTACAGATGTGAGCCCCCATGCTTTGTTCACTTTTATAAAATTTTGATGTCCCATAGATTATGATTAAGATAATATTAAATGGAATGTAAATTTCCAATATTGAATTTAACAATTACAAAATTACAACATAAGAATAGAAAAATATAGTATAATGCATTTTCATATGCTCATTATGTTCAATATTAAGCAACACATATCTTTTTCTACTTTTTATTATTAATGTATATTAATTATACAAACTAGTGGGCATTACTATGACATTTCCATGTGGGTGTATATCATGCCTTATCTCACATGTGATGTACCTTATTTCACTTATGCTATTCCACTTTCCCCTCACCTTGTCTCAGTTATTTTGAAACAAATATTACCTTATTATTCCATCTGGATATTGGTATTTTTAGAAAGTTCATGAGTGATTCCAGTGTACAGTAAGAAATGTACCAGTTTATAATAGTCTTGGTTCTTGATTGAAAATTTCTGAGAGACAGAGATTTTGTATTCTAAATATTATGCCTTTCAGCACATGATCAGCAATGGTGGACACTGTACTCAGTAAAATATTACAGATTTACTAGAAATAGCTGATTGTCTATGCTTATCACCAATTATTGTGATACTCTCTTCTGCTGTGCTGTATAGTAGCCACTGGTTAAAAGTGGCTGAAGTTAAGTATAATTAAAAATTCAATTCCTATATTCCACTGACCACATTCAAAATATGCAATAGATGTACAGCTTCTACTGGATAATTTACTGGGCAGTGTGGATATAAATTTCCATCTATTAAAAAGTTCACCTGAATGGTGCTTAAAACAGAAAGATGAACTTACCATTTAGCCACTGAAAGAGGCATTGAAGATGGGAACCTGTTTAGGAGAGAAAGAGATCATGAAAATTCAAATACCATAGGAAAGCCAAATATAATTAGAAGTAGAAGCATATCTAAAGTAAAATATGAAGCACACTATATTACTTAAAGTCTTTGGTATAAATGCTTATGTTTAATCAAACAAATATTTAGAATAAAATATGTTCATGGTTTGAAATGAGCTAAAGTACATCCTAAAACGAGGAGTAATTGAATATAATATATAAGCCTGAGATTTGGGCAGTTATCAAAATAAAGACAAAATTAGAGATATGAAATCATTAGATTATAGATACACAATTCGAATGAAGTAAAATAGAACATAACAATGGATATGACTCTTAAAAAATAAAATTTTGGAAATGGGAAAGCAAACAATAAAAGCATATTCAAAAATGTAAGGTCAACTAGGGAGATTCTTCCAGGCCTCTTGAGGAATAGGGAGGAGAACATTTTTCTGGGAAAGGGTGGGGAACATGCCAGGAACTAGGCTAGATTTTCCAGGGGGAAAGTATGAAAACTTAATAGAATCAGACAGTGGCAATTAATGACATAGAATTATTAACTTTTAAAGCCTCTAAAAAGATTATGTCTTTTGTAATCTTTAGTCGGAATTCCAGAATTGCAAGTCAGGTAGCTGACAAACAGAAGTTAGTGACAATTTTTTGTTCTAATTTTTTTTTTAGGAAGAAAATGGGAATAGAGTATTCATCCTGGCATGAAAAAAGAGCAAATGCAAGGAAGAGTAAAGCATAGGGAGGTTCACGTCTATATTATGAAACATCTGGGCCTGTTTGGCTGTGGCCATACATTACGCAATTAAGCTGCCATAACCACAGAGTTTTGAGTCTGTGGGAAGCAGAAGACTATTCACTAGTGAATTCATTTTTTTTAAATAGAGATTAATTGGGAATTAAGTGGGGATTGAACTGTTAGCAATTTGTGGTATAAAAGACAATATTAATATCACACATCAGCAAAGATATCCCTGGAAGTATTCATGTTAGAATTTATGAGTTGAGAGAATGCATTAAAATATGGAAATGAAGAAGAATGTTAGTGATTATATTCATGATATCTTAGGAACACAGGAAACAAATAGATATCTACATAATAGCACTGAGTCAAAATAAACAAGTATCCAGGCAACTATTATTGTTTATATGGGTTTTTGGAGCAGAATAAGTCCAGGCTAAGTATAATTTGTAATAAAGTTTTATTGGCAGTGTAGAAGGGTAGGGAAAATCATTTTATAGTTTTCAGTGAGTGAAATTTATGGGTTTACTTTTATTTTGAAACTCTGCTCATATGTTATTGGTTGCCATCAGTATGTAAATGTGTGGATATGGTAATCTGTGTAATTAAAGCCAAAAGGTTTTTACTATAGATGAATAAATGTGATTTTCTCCAATTAAAAAAATACAAACCTCATTGCTTTTTCCTTGGACATAGTGGAGTAAGAGGTGATTTTCTTAATAGAAACCCTTTAGAACAAGTAGTCTATGTATGTATGTATCTCTGTTAGAAAAACTATAGTATGTTAATTAAATACAGTAATATAGTTAAGTATATGCTAGTACACAGTAGAAATAGGTGATTTCCATATTGAATGGTTTGCCTTGAAAACTCAGGATGTGAGGAAGCCAAACTAAACCAATAGGAAATTTAAATATGTTATTTGAAGAGGATGAAATAAGTGGATCCATAATTTAACTGTGTCCTAAAGAGGTGCTGAACTAGGGAGGGGCTGCATTAAGCAAGAGGCACAAGCGGAATGTTATTAAGGGATTTCCTCATGAAGTAGTTGTGTTATTCTCAGGTCAGACATAAATACTTTCTCACATTTTTCTCTACACTTCTCCAAATATTTTTGGGGAACGTTCTCATTTTACGTTTTCCAATGGAAATACTTCTATTTGAGTCACCTATTAAACTCAGGAAGCAGTTAGTATTTTATATCAAACTTCAGAAAGATTAACATTTTATATCAAACTAGCTTATTTAAAAAGCTCAAGGAAGAGCTATTTCGATAAGTGGTAATTAGTGTCAAATTGTAGCCTATCTCACCCCAGGTAACCTACCCTCACACCAATGCAATAGCTGTTCAGTAGCCCTAGATACCACAAATTCATACATAATTCCCTGAATGCCTACTGTAATGTGCCTACTATGAATATGTGATTGGGGTACATCAAGGTGAACAAATACCTTGATGTTCTGGAAGTGTCCACAGTGCAGTAGGAAAGACAAAGATGTAAAAATTGGTCACAGCAGTATACAAAGAATATAATAATGCATGCAGGGAAGGTGTTGAAAATATCCAAAATATTGAAGGAAGTTTTCATAAACACATGATGCCTGCTTCAATTTCTCTGGCCTATTACTTCTTTCTTCTGAAATGATAAGTACATTAAAATCCAAAAACTGTTGCTCTTTGAAAAAGGAAGGGGTTCTATCAAATGATAAGTGTATCAAGTGCAAGTTGAGTTTTAGGTTCCTAGAATTGTACATAAAATCTGTTCCTAGGGTATTTTTATTCATATAGTTTTTACAATTCCTTTCTATCATGTACCAAGGTTAGTGGGAGAGTAATTGGTCCAAGATAGTTAACTTCACAGTTCAAACCTAGTATTTCAGGATTGATATTTTAGCTCAGTGATAGAGCACTTGCCTCCCAGGTACAAGGCTCTGAGTTAAAAAAAAAAAAAAAATAAAAAAAAAATAAAAAAAAAAAAAAGATTCCAGTGTTTGTTTGATAAAATCACAGTGAAAAGAAATTTTGCTCACTAGTGAAACATGTGAGCTATTTTGGTATGAAGTCAATGCCATTTTGATAAGATAAAGGAAAATTAGGCCTTTGGAACACACCATGGAGTACATTTATAAGCATGACTGTGGTATTTCAAAGGTCGACTTTAAATCGCAAAGCAGGTGAAGTGACTTTTAATCTTTCCTATTTTTCCCTTCTTTGGTATCCTTTGTATTTCCTCCTTTCTTCCTTTATCTTGAATCCTGTTGGGCTATATTTGAGCACATTTCATAATCTTAGAATTGGAATGGATTCTAGAAATCATCAAAGCCATCCTCTTGGTCTTAAAAGATGACAGAATTGTAGCTCAGAGTGTGATATTCTGAGGATTGGCATTAGAGTTGTAACTAATAGTCTCCCATTCAGTACTGTTCTCTTTTTTTATAATCAGTATCTGAAAATTGCAGCCAGTATGTTTAATATGTTGCCAAATAGTTAAGTTTTTACTTTTGTGTATTACTGAGTTGATCATTTTTAGCCATAAGGGTAATTGATAGTATATAACTCTACTTTTCTGGTCAACAATATTACTATTTAATTATTGCTATCCATTGGTTTTTCAGTTATTAAATAATAATTAAATAACAGTGTGCTGTTAATTTTTAAAAAGTTAATCTGGAAGCTGTAGAATTTTCATTGGTGAAAGGTCAATATCTGCCTTCCGCATTTACTCCCTGATGAAACTGGTCATTCATTTAGAAGGAATAATTTGGTCCATTCTGGAGTTGATGCATATTCTTCAGATTTACTGTGAAATTTGGAAGAACATTAACAAATACTTCATCAATGACTGAGTTAACTATTAAATCTATAGTACTCTTATACTTGAAATACTTCATGATCTGAAATATAAGGGTTTCCAATGTCCTCTTTGTAGATATCAGACATCTTCAGTGAATCCTTACGATTCATCATTTTTTTTGTTCTTAATATTCTTTCAGTTATTTCCAAAAGATACTCAGTGTTACCAAATCACCAGAATGGTTCATTTCTATTTAAGGTAACTTACATGTGCTCATTTTCTTTGCCTTAGATTACTTTCTAAGGATATGTGAAGGAAGTCATATAAATTTGCAAATTTGAATGTATTGAATCACATGGAATTGATTTGCCAAAATGTATAACATTGTCTTGAACATTCAGACTGTGGTTAAAAGGGAGCTTGAACTGTAAGAAAAGTACTTTTTTCTTTTTTTCTTGTGATGTCCACTTAACTAATAAATCTGTCATCACTAACTGGTCTCCATTTCCTCTGAAATAAACAAATCACTATTGAGTTCTTTGAAACAGGAGACTGCCAGGAAAACGAAAGTCACTTTTGCTTCATCTTCCAAGATAAAGTATTTAATAAATGGAAATGAGATGCAACCAAAGGAGTGATGGGGTCTTCACACCTGCTAGAAAGTCCAGGAGATGCCCCAAAAGCTGGAATTCAAACAAACCTCAAACCTTGACACTCAGCAGAAGTGTAGAAACTAAGCCAAGAAAGAAATTTGTAAGACTCTTGGAAACTTCTTATGTAGAAAGCTTGATCTGTGGAAGCATAGGGAATTTGAAGAGGAAAATAAAGGATTTTTATCTGGATATCTGTGGTCCCCAGTTGAATTGGCCCAAAACTAGTAATATCTTTAAATTGCTAGTCTATTTAAATATTAATAATAATTCCATATTCTACTTTAAATCTAGTGACACTTGGTCTTCACCTAAAAACCTTGGTTAGAAAAGCAGGGTCTTTATTGAAGAGTAAACATCAAGCATCAGTGGAGGATGTTTTGTTGTTTTGCCTACCGATTTGATTTCAGAAGTTTTCAGAGTTATATTTCATTATTATTCTATCTAAATAAAAATAAAAGAGCTCCTTTAAAGAAAACTCATATGAATTTTAACCAGAAGTTCACTAGGGAATACAAGGTCAGGTAAGAAGCAAGACAAACAGGAGTCAAATTCCATCATGCCTAGAAAGATTAAAAAACAAGTAAGATTCAAAGGAAATAATCAGAAGACATTAAGAAGAAAAGTAAAAGTGTATCCCCAAATTAAATTTAAGGCATGATATGTTGCTCTTTCCCTTTGCTCTTTCCCCTCTTAATTTTTTTTAAGAAACTTATTGGTCTCAATAACAGAAAATCTTTCTTAACCTAACCCTTTCATATGTTGTTATTATCTCTTTGAGCATTGAATTATTTATATTTTTTCCTATAATAATAAAGGAAAAATAGAAAGAAATCATAAAAGATGCTTGATAAGAATTTAATTTTTTTTGAGTTACAGTTTTTTTTCATCTCAAGATCTGATAAACTCCTTAACTCAGGTATATACATTTTTTTCAAACAGAGGTGTTGAAAGGACCAAGGGGTGTGATTGAGGAGATCAAAACAGTGAGTCATTCTGTCTTTGCCAGCAGCTCAGGGATGAAATGATGCTGGTGCTTTAACCCCTGGTCTCCTCTGCTGCTTGCCACCTGCCTGTGCTAGTCCCTCTCTCAGGACACCAGCCACTGTGCCACTATTTTTAATCGTTCTAGACTTTGAAGAGCTTTTCTGTTCATTTTTTTTTTTTCTTTCAAAAGTAAACTCAGTATTGGGAATATAGATCAGCGGTAGAGAGCCTGCCTAGTAATCACAAGGCCCTGGGTTTGATCCCCATTGTCACAAAAATAAATTAATAAATAGATTTTAGTGGTATGCCATTCATATATTTTAAAGGTTATTTCTCTTCTTTGACATCAGCACGTTTGGACATAAGATGAGTCTGTATTTTTGAATATTGAATCTTCCTACTCATCAACTTTCACTAATAAATTAATAATTATATTGGTTTTCAAGATAATTCAGAGATATTCCTGATACTTTTTTAAATAAAATATAGTTTATGTCTATGAAAGAATGTCATACCACACACTTTTCTGTGTGGTTTCAGTCATTGGGAACTGCAATAGGAAAGTTTGAAATAGGTGGAATCTCAGAGAGGGAGGAAAAGAGACCCTTAGTAAATGGAGACCTGGATCTACAAGCATGATCTTTAGTTAGAACATATGCCTGTAACTGATCAAATAGAACCAAAACACAACCAATTTAAATGTCATAATATTCAGAAACTTATACAATGTGCCCACAAATGATTTATGGCTACTCAGTTAAACCAAAAAGAAATATTCCAAACCCCAAATATCAAATACTTGTCAAGGACTTGATTTTCAAAGGAGCTTATATGAAAACTTGATCATTTCTTCCCAGGAAAATCATGTGTATAATCAGAGCGCTCAGCTCTGGTGGGTCACTCATCTTTTCTATGAGGTGTGAAGGCTGTGGGCTGCCCACACTCTGACTTTGTGGTGTGCATATAAATCTTGTGCCTTGCTTTTGACATGTCGTGGAATTCTTTTGAGCAGTGAAAGTCAAGAACCCTTACAGGCCCAGTTAAGGTCCCATTCTCCTCTCTGGAGGGACCTCCTCAGACCTCTCCCTGATCGGTGACAAGTTGACACTCTATTCAGAGGATAAATCACAGATGAGTTATTTGTGGATGTGAGAATGATGACTATGCTAATATATTTGAGGCTTGAATTGTTTATATTTCTGAATTATTTGAATAAAAAGTTATAGGGGCCTTTTTGCTCCCAGGATATTGATCATGCCTTACATTTTGATCTCTAGAACATGAAATATGCATTATTTGTTAGGTTATTGCTTTCAAATTATGGAAAACATAGATTGATTTAATGGAACTGTGCTTTAAAATTTTCATATGCACTGCATTCAATCATAAAATTTTTGGAGTGATTTCATTCTTTATAAATCTCAGGATGAAACACAAATAAATTACCAAAAGTACTCTCAGTTATTGCACACTGTGGATATTAAAGAGGATGTGGAAAAACTTTGAAGGAATGGGGGCCTGCTCCATTGTTCTAAGCCAAAAATATCAAAATTTGGCTTCTAACACTATGGAAAATAAAAGTCTGCTTATTCCTATAGGGGATTAATGCATTACTCAACCTTGAAAAATTATATTGCCTGGCAACTGCAAAGTATGTTCAATTTTCCCAGTCCCTCTCTCTTTATTCCTTTATTTTGAATCTAGTATCATTCAAAGTTTCTCATCTGCTGATAGTTCCAGTCTCACTGGAGTATATAGTACCCCTGATATTCGTGCTATTAGAGTAGTTTAATCTATGTATTATTTATTGATTATAAAGAAAATTGGAAAATTTCTTCTATGTCAGTTTAATTAGTTTTAGTTTAGAAAAATAGAGAACTGAAAAAAAAACCACTAAAACTCATACATACTCCTAAGGAGAAAATATTACATGCTATTAATAGGTGCACTTGTTTGAAGACCTCAACATTGCTAAATTTAGGACTCTAAATAATAGTCTTTGACTGATTTACTTTTCCTTGTAAAAAATTGACCATAAGCCAAATAGCAGTATTAGTGCTGAAATTCTGTTCAATATTTTTTAGTCAATATCCCAGGAAGTGAATAAAAGGTAGTATGTAAGGGCAGAGGTAAAAAGGCACTGATATTATTCTTCTGTTGTGTGACAGACATCATTGCCCTGTGTACATGTATGAATGCACAGATGGTGTGACTCTACTTTGTGTACAACCAGAGAAACAATAGCTGTACTCCATTTGTGTTCAATGAATCAATAAGTAAATTAAAAAAAAAAAGAAAAAAAAGACACTGATATTTTTCTTTTTAATTCCAGAGAATTTGGATGGTCTTGTGAAAAATAAAATAGTTAACTTTGCAAAGTTCTGCCTAACTCTTAAACTATTTTATATTCTATTTTTCTCTATTTAACTTGACTTTAATGTAAGCTAATGTACTGCTATTGCATATTATATGATATGACTATACAAATGTGGTGGCAGTAGCTAACCCAGTTAGTTGTTACCTGTTACTGGAAAATTTGTCAACTAGCTGAAGTATGGAGAGTGATACCATAATGCCAAAATCCCAGGCTTAGGTTTTGTGACCTTAGCTTCTCATAGATAATGGTTTTCTTTTGTGGGTATAGAGCAGGGTCCTAATCATTACCAGTCACATAATAAATGCATTCTCTGTTGCACAGAGAACTGTGTGTGCATGTGTTTGCCTAGCCATAAATGGAAAGCCCATTCAAGAATGCCACTTTGAAATGGTTGATCATATTTTTAGAAAGATCTCCTGCTCCCACAGACATTTAGTCATTTATAAAGCACACATTGAGTGCCTCCATTGGCAAAGCAATATATTTCTAAAGCACTGAGTGTTTGATTTTAAAAGGAAAAAGGGAAGCTCAGGCCCCACATTTTATGCAGGTGCCTAACTGACCAAATCAATTTAGTGAATGTGTTAATATATTAATCAATTAAGAGGAAAATTGGGAAACTTTAAATATTCTTCTCTTAAATCATAATTAACTTAGCTGCAAGAATAAGATCAGGTTGCACAAAGTTGTTAGGGTACTTTGTGAAATTCTTCATCTGTGTCACAAGAGCTCCTCTTTAGTTTATCCCAAAATTTCCTCATTTTTAAAAATATGCAATTGTGATCATGAACTTAACTATCATTCTTTGAACACTGAATATGTGCCAAGCACAGTGATAGAACCTAAAGGTAAATCAGTGATTCCCAAATCAGGGTAATTTTTGTCCCCCAGGAAACAGTTGGTAACACTACAGACAAATGACTGTCACAACATGGAGGTGTGGAATGTTGTGTTGGCATCTAGTTGTTAGGGTCCATAGATGAAGCTAAATATCTTACTGTGTATAGGACAGTCACCCACAAGAAGAAGCTACCTGTTTCATTATGGTGCTCAAGATGAGAAAATCTGAAGGGAGGAAGGGACAAGAGTACCTACAGAACAGGATAAAGTTCTTTTTCTTCAGAGGGGCCCATCTGATTCTGCTCTGATTAATACCCTTGAGCTAATATATTTGCATTTCATGTTGCTCATGACTCACTCACTTGCTATTTTTCCCCCGTCTTGTTCTCCAATATTCTTTGTGCGTTGAATTTCAACCCCAGGAGAATATGGCTTTTCAAAGGACATTCTGGGATCTTCTGTACTTTTAGATTTTGTTCTTGCTATTTCCTTTGTCTGGAAAACTCTCTGCCTCTACAAAAATTCTCCTCTTTATTTAATATCCAACCCAGGTGTCTTTCTCCTTGAAGTCATCACTAACTGATTGGAGTAAAGGTATTCGTTCCTTCATCCCAATGATCCTGTGACTTATTGTGCATGATTTTATTTTTAAATGTGTTATTTTGCATTAAAAAATTGACCAATATCTCCTAAACTTCATCACAGTGTTGGAGTCTTTAGCTCCAAGTGATTAGCACAATAACCAACGGAGTTTCTAACTCAAACATTTGATAAAAGAATAAAATAAGAACCTGAATAATTGTAGAAAGAGAATGAAGTGTTTATATTGCATGGGACCTTTGAAACTAAATAAGCTTGATTCTTATTATTAACTATTTGAAATTCTGTGCTTAGACATTAGGCATCCTTTGTCATAAAACATACATAGGAGTAAATTTTGTATTCTATGTACACATACCAGAATGCAAGATCAGTTCATTTTATCCTACTACCAATCCCTAAATTTACAAATAAATACATGGAAGTTTCTTGGAAAAAAAAAGAGGACAAAATATTATAGTTTCCATACTGCACAGTTTAAAATAGCATCAACAAACTTATAAACAAGTTTATATATTAAAAGTAAACTTTTGGACTTCTGTTTCTAGGAAGGTGTAATACATTTACTTTTCTCAATTCCTTGAACTAAGTACAACTAAAAATAGTGAGTCTTAAATAAAAACAAATATAAGAAGATTCTGAAAGCTAGAAAGAGGAAACCAGAATGGAAAAAAAAAAAGTAGCATAGACTGAACAGCTTGAAACACATTTAATTTTCACTGTCTTGGAGGCTGTGAAGTTCAAGGTCAATGTGCTGGCAGATTTGGTGTCTGGTGAGGACCTTCTTAGTAGTTTGCAGATGTCTATCTTCTCACTGTGCCTTCAGATGATTGACAGAGTTCATCTCTTGAGTTTTTTCTTAGAAGGGTGCTAATCCCAGTCATGAGGGCTCCACTCTCATCATCTAATTGCCTATCAAAAGTCCCATCTCCAAACACCATCACATGTGGATGAGAGTCAACATGTGAATTTGAGACATACAAATTCTTGATCCATAGAGGTTAGGAACATTTAGACCCAGTAAATGATATAGTGGTGAGTTCCCTGGTTGCTTTTTGCCTCATCAGTCTCAGACCTGGAGTTGAAGAAATTATCAATCCCCAAAATGAACAGTCACAAAACCTAACACTTTAGTACAAAGACCTCTCTACTCCAGCCAAACACCACAAAACTGTACCCTCTCAAACCTAGATTTCTACCCCCACCAGTCTGATGTCAGCAAACACTGGAAAAGAACCCAGAATTTTCATCTTTAACTGGCATTAATGAGTCCCTCACCACCCCCCACACACGGTGTCATTGGAGATTATATGTGAAGACTTCAATTGCACACTAATTTGGCAATAATGAGTCACACATTTTATGCCCCTCAGGCTTGGTATCAGTGAGGTCTAGTGGAGAGTTAGGACTTTAACCACCACTCAGAGACAATGAGAACAAATCTACTCTCCTCTGTACTATCAGTAACAAGTCTCTCTTATCCTTTCCAGCCAAGGCAGAGGCCTAGCAGGAGCCCAAAATTCTACCTCCATCTTCCTGTAATCAGGATTGCTTCTTCAGCTTTAGTATCAACTGAGGCTAAGCGGGGAATTAGAGCGTCTACCCTCACCTAACAGGAAAGAGGCTGCACTACCTCCCTTCTGCTAGTTCAGTATCAAAAGAAGTCAGCTGAAACAGAAAGTTTAAAGTAAATTAGAGTATTATGACATAATACTTGATATCAGGATTCTATGGAAAAATCACTCATCATATTCCTATCAATGAACTTAGATAAACCTAAACTTCTATTCACCAAAAAATAGAATTTTAAAATATATAAAACAAAAATCAATGGAACTGAAAGGAAAAATATACAAACCACAGTTATAGTTGAAGACTCAAATATACTTCTCTCACTAATTGGTAGAACTGAGCAGGAAACTAGCAAGAAAATAGGAAAAGCTAATGCCATACACCACCAGGATCCATCAGATATTCTATAAACTATATATTTCTACACAGAAATAGCAGAACGTATGTTCTCTTTAAGAGCCCACTGAACATATATCAACATAGAACAACACTTGAGTCATAAAACAAACCTTAACAAACTTAAAAGAACTGAAACCCTATAGAATGTGTTCTCTGACTACAGTGGAATCAAATAAGAAAAACGGAAAAATCTCCACATACTTTGAAATTAAACAACACATTACTTAATATTATGGTTCCAGGAAGAAGTCTTGATGGAAATTTAAAAAAATACATTGATCTGAATGAAAATGAAAATATAGATGCTAATTTTTATGAGATTCAGCTAAAGCAGCACTGGGAAGGAAGTTTATAGCACTAAATGCATATTGAAAAAGAGAAAAAAGTTTCAAACCAATAATCTGAACTTCCACTTCAACATCTAGAGTAATATGAGCAAAATGACTTCAAGGCAAGCCTAAGGAAGGAAATAAGGTAGATGCAGAAACCAGTGAAACTGAAAATAGAAGGCCAATAAGAAAATAATAGAAATAAAAAACTGATTCTCCAAAATTGCCATGAAGCTGGTGATCCCCTTGCAAGACAGACAATGAAACAGCAAAGACACTAAAGGCCAACATCGGGTGCCATACAGGAGATAGGACTGCAGATCCTGCAGACGCCAAAGTGGCAAAGCAGGGATGCTGTGGACTACTGAACATTCATGAATTTGACAATGTAGAGAAAATGAACCAATTCTATGAAAAGCACAAACTATTGCAACTCACCCAATATGCAAAACGATATATGGAATAACTCTGAATCTATTAAGAAAATTGGATTTGTAATTTAAAAACTTCCACAAAAAAAAAATCTGCATGCCCCAGTGATTTCATTTGGGAATTCTATCATATTTAAAAAAGAAGTAAACCAGTTTGACACTATTTCTTCCAGAAAATAGAAGAGAAAGAATACTTCCAAATTCACTTTATGAAGATGGAATTATGATATCGAAAGAAGACATCCAGTTTGAAGGAGAAAACTGCAGAACAGAATCCCTCACAAATAAAGGCAAAAATGCTTTAAACAAAATATTAGCAAGGAAAATTCAATAGTGCCACATAATTATATACCATGATCAAATTGTATTGAGTTAAGGACTGCAATGATAATTCAGTATTTAAAAATCAATGTAATCACTATACTAAAACAATTCTTGTTAACAGACAAATTAATACCTAAAATTCTTTGACAAATTTCTAGACATACTCATGATAAAATTTCTCAGAACACTAGAAAGGGAGTTTCCTTAACCTGGTAAAGAACATTTATAAAGAGTCTAGAGCTAATATACTAAAAAAAGTGAAAGGACTGAATGCTTTTCCGTTAGGTCAGAAACAAGGCAATGTTTTCCCTCTCTCAACACTTTATTCAACATAGTACTGAAAGTTACAGCCAGTACAATGAGAGAGGAAAAAGAAATCAAATGCTTAAAAATAAGAAAGGAATTTTTTTAAAAAAACTACCTGCTTTTTCAGATGATGTGTGCAACAACATAAAAAATTTATAAAATTTGCAAAAACCCTCCTAAACCCTCCTAGAATTAATATGTAAGTTCATCAAAGTTGCACAATACAGGATAAACATACAAAATCAGTAAAGACACTATATTAGATGAATTAGCTAGGACTACATATAACTGTCACAAAATATAAAATTCATATGTAAATAAATACAGATCCTGAATATTCTAAGTAATTCACAATATTTAAAAATATAAACATATATTGGCATACAAACATGATAATATATATTACAATATTTTTGTAAATACCAGTAATGTAAGTAGATCTTCTGTTTTTAGTCAGAGAATTATTTCCTATTTTGAAAGCAGCTCTAACACATTGAAAAAGTAATATCTATTAAAAATATAAAATTTATCATAACATAAATAGTTAAGTAGATCTATATTATATTGTATGGAAAGATATTTTAAGGAGCTAGAAAGCCATATTTCTTATTGACCATTTTAGTTTGAGACAATTGTTAACATGAATTGTTAACATTCACATGAACCCACATTTCTGCAAATTCTCTATTTCTATAATTTGGTTCTTTCACTTATGTTATATAAATGGCATAATACAGTTTTTAACCTTTTTGGATTGACTTTTTCACTTCCCGTAATTTTCTAGAGATTCATCCAAGTTGCTGTGTATGTGTTAATGGTTCCCTTTTATTTAATGGGTGAGGAGTATCCCATGGTATGGACATACCACAGTTTGTTTAATTAATCATCCGCTAAAGTGTACAGTGTTATCTACTGTTTCCAGTTTTGAGTTAGAATGGTGAAAAGAGCTATGGATTTTAAAGCACAAATATTTTTATAAACAAAAGTTTTCATCTATCTGAAATAAATGCCCTGAAGTGCAATTGGCAGGTAATATGGTTGGTTGCATGTTTAATATTTTGTAAGGAACTGCAACACTATTTTCTAGAGTGTATAGAACATTTTAAATTACAGCCAGTTGTGTGAGTGACCATTTATTCACATACTATCATGTGATATTATCAATATTTCTTAAAAGGTCCGTCCTTATGATGTCTGTGTAGCAATACTATAGAGTGATTGTAATTTTTACCTCCCCACTAGCAAATGATGCTGAGAGCTGATAATGTGTGTTTATTGACCATCTCCATATTCCATTAGTTAAATGTCTCTTTTTGTCATTTATACACTTTCAGATTGAAGTTGTTTTGAGATTTGAGTTTTGGGTATTCTAAATATTATTCCTTCATTAGGTATGAAGTCGACTAATAATATTCTCCCATTTTGCAGTTTGTCTTTACATTCTCCTAACAGGGTTTTTTACAAAGTAAAAGTCTTTCATTGTGATCAAATCTGAGTTCTCAATTTTTTATTTTTTTACCATGTTTGATATCATGTCTAAAAACTCTCTACCTAGCTCTATAAAGTTAAAAGATTTTCTTAGAGTTTTACTCCATTTCATAGATTTATTTATGGTCTACATTTAAGGCCATGATCCATTTTGAGTTAATTTTTTTTATAAAGTACAAGGTTTAAAGCAAGATGCTTTGGGTTTATTGATTTCCTATTATCCTAACACCACTTGTTGAAAACACTGCTTCCCCTTTGCTTTCATACCCTTGTCAAAAATCAGTTGGGGATATTTGCTTTGGGTTTGTCTAGATTTTGAGTTTTCTATTTTTTTCCATTGATCTCTTTTTCTGGTCTCAACCAATACTACATGGTCTTGATTAGTGCAGTTATGTAATAAAACTTGAAAGAAAATACAATGCTTCCTTCTGCTTTATTCTTCTTATTCAAACATTCTTTACCTCTTGCAGTCTTTGCCTATCCAAGTACATTTTTAAAACTCTTTTTGTGTTTCCATAACAAATCTTGGTGAAACTTTCATATAAATTGCATGAAATTGTCATATCAATTTTGGGAGAAACTGACATCTTTACTATGTAAAGTTTTCCACTCCATAAAAATAGTCCATCTTTCCAGTTATCTTAGATCTTTTGGGATATCCTTCATGAGCATTTTTTAGTTTCACCATAGAAGTCCTATACACGTTTTGTTAGAAGTACATTTAAGAATTGTGAGGTATTAGAAATTGAATTTTGTTTTAAGTTTGGAATCCATGTATTAATTACTAGTACATAAAAAATCTTGAATATCAATATTATGCCACAATTAAATGATTTTTTGCTGCTATTCATTTCCTTTGGTATATCACAAATGGCAAAAATACATAAAGGACCCTGCCATTAATTGATGTGGACAAGAGACATTCTCAGACTATCAAAGGAACATAAAGACTTTAATAGAAGCATGGTGAGGGAAAATAGATTTCATTTATAGATACCTAAAATTAGAAATTCAAATTGTGTCAGCTTTCCATTGTTGTGACAAAGTGCCCAAAGGAACCAGCTTATAAAGAGGAAGGCTGTGTTTATCATTTCTGAGATTTCAATTCATGGTCACTTGATCCTACCACATTTGAGTCCATAGTGAGGCAGAACATCATGGTGGGTGTGTGTGATAGAAGGGTCCTGTTCACCTCATGGCAGACTAGAAGAAAAGAGAGATAAAGAGGAAAGGCTAGGGTCCTAATATATCCCCCAAGGACACACCCCAATGATGTAACTATGTCCTACCTGCTAAAGGTTCTACCGTCTCCCAGTAGTGCCATGGACTGGGGACTTAGCCTTTGATACAAGGGCCATAGGGGACATTCAAGATCCAAACTGTGACACCAACCAACCAATTTTATGCTCTTCTGCTTTAAAGTCAAAATGGCTTCCTGTTACCAAGAGAAAGTTCTCAGCACAGAAATAAAAAATTCTCACAGGTTGACTCTGATCTCATCTCCCTTTTTCATTTCATTTCATTTCCCTGCCACCCACATTTTGAGGAAGGAAGCACTTTCCATATGTTCTTTCTCAGTCCTCTATTTACTCTCATTTAAATGTATTTTCCTGTTTTCTTTAAGGTAAGCTGTTTTCCATTTTCACACCCTGGCTCACATCTACCTACTCTGAAAGTCCATCTCAATAAAAGGCAGACAAATAGAATGCCTCTTTTCCTCTTCTCAGACCACTACAGAAATTCCTCCAGTGTAACACCAATCCTTCACTGTGTTGATTTATTTTCTAGTTCATTCTTATAATTGAAAATTGTTAAATATAAAAAGTGTCAAGAAGAGTGTAATGGGTTTTTTCTCCTTCTTGCTTTCTGTCCAAAGGCAAGACCTTCAAGGGATGAAATAATTTTTTAATGACTCTATTTTATTTGCTTATTTTAATGTGGTGCTGAGGGTTGAACTCAGTGCCTCAAACATGCTAGTCAAGACCCCTACCATTGAGCAACAACTCTAGCCTGGGCTGGAATAATTTCATTCATCTTTGTATTCCCTCATTGCCCTGCACTGTTATGGCACATAGAAAACACTCAGTAAATGTTTGATTAATAATGGGTTTACAGGAGATGGAATTGGTTTGAAATATTCTTGAGATTCAGTAATGAGATCACCACTTGCACAGATGATACTTAGCAAGATAAAATAAAAATATTTTTAGAAGGTAGAGTAAAAGCAAATTGGGAAGTACCCAGAAAACAGGTTAAAAAAAAAAAAGTGTGAATTGGGCTAAGAGGTTATTGGAATAGGTTTAGCACAAGCTGCTGAATCTGAGTCAGGTCTTATTTGCCATTTCAGAGGAAAATTACACAGAACATTACAACTAGTAGTTTATCTTGGATTGAGAAAAGTAGAAAGAATTAAAACTGTTCAAGGGTTTTGAGCTTGAAAATGGGAAATTTGTGTCAGTCATAGAAGGAAGCTAGCATAATTTTTGTGAAGAAGAACTGAATTCAAAACTTGCCGATTTTTAGGGGAGTGCAAACCATTCCCTGTAGGCACTTCAAAGTGTGGGACTAGTGAGAGCTCTGATGAATTCCAAACTTAATTGTAGATCCTCAAAAAGTGTTTGATCTGAGGGCTCGGGCCTATCTGGTCACCAGTTTTAAGAATTTAGAATGAATTGCTTTGTAACAGTTCAGATAGGTGCTTGGGCTTTCCATTTAACCTCTACCATGTTGGCTTAATGAGAGCTGCCTTATTTACCCAGGAATATTTAGTCCAGACTCTGCTGTGCTCATACCCTCCACTGCATTCTTGATGATTTATTAGCAGATAATGTCCTGTTCTACCACTAATGGCCCAGTGACCACACAGACGGGATACTTGTATATTTGCCATGTCCCTTCCTCATTGCTATAACAGAAAACTTTTTACTCAAAACATCTCACCACCTCCCACAACTCTCTTCATGGGATGACTCCACCATCTCTCTCATCTGTACACTCTATTCCAGGGACTCACTGTTCCCGGCACCCACCAGTCACTCACCTTATGTTTTAGCTTCTATTTTCCAGTTACCTGGAAAACTTCTGCTGTTTAGGAAGCTCTGTTCTCCCCCCTCCCCCCAACCCCAGTACCATCATAAATACAATCTGTTCATGAAACTTCATGATTACTCCACTTCATGTGATTGTCCTCATTTGATTATGCATACATATATCTATCTTCTGGCACTAAGTATGTTCTTTGATGTTTTTAGCTATTTCAGAAATTATTTTTATCCCTGTGCCTTTCCCCATGCATATTTTCATAAGCTCCTTTAAGAAGTTACATGGTATTTTACTCACCAGTTCTTATCCTAGTGATTAGCATGATATCTTGCATTGTACATACTCAATAAATATTTTTGAGTGGATTCATATGGTAACTAATACCTTGAAAATCGTGACCTGTTGAAAACATGGAAATTACAAAAACATCAGAGTAACCTCAGCCCTTGGAGAATTACCCATTTTGAAAGGAGAAAAACAAGTGGGAGCAGAGATGTGGAATCCCAGAGATAGTAACTTGCTTTGGCTATTCGTAATTGTGGGAGGACCTCCCAGATCCTAGGTCAACTGGGTCTTAGCTAGCGAACAAGTTAATTTCATGTAAATCAGCCAGCATTAATCATTTATAGAGTGAAACATTTCTGCTCCTATTTTATAGCTGTGCTGGAAAGTGGGTGCCAAAGGAAGAGGTAATTCCCTGGGTAGCTGGACTACAACCTCAAGCCTCTGTGCTTCTTCTGGGTGATTAATTATGTCACAAGGTTCTTAACAAAGGACCCTTGATTCAGATCGTCAAGCGTGAGGGTATTAATGCTGCAGCACTTTCACTGCATCCTAGTTCAGTGAAATTTTTCTCAAAGCTGGTTCCTATTTCTGGCAGTTACTCTTCAGTTCTGGAACTTTAGTTCCAGCCAAAATAAACTATTGTCTCAGGTCTGTATTTTTCCTGAAGCACCATGGCATTTTTATGGAATGTGGAGACAGTTTTATGTAAGACTTTAATGGTAACAATAAAGGACCCAGATCTTTTTCTTTGGCCTGCTATTCTTTCCTCTATATCCAGCAGTGATTATACAGGTTCCAAAAAAGAGTCATCTGAAACCTTCCAACACAACTTCTCATTTATATGCTGTGTGATGTAATGCTTGCATTCTTGTTTTTTGCCTTTATCCTCAACAGCATAAAATTATTTTTATGCTGTATTTTATTGTCTATATTTTTAAAGAAAAAGCCCCTTATTTTGTGATTATATGTTTCAAACTTGTCTTTTTATTCTTTTATGTTATGCTTATAAAATTTTACCTGTAAATTCATTGTATTGATAAATTCAGAGAAGCAAAATTACCTTAAATATTAAATCTTAAACTCTTTAAATACAGAAGAGGCAAAGCTTGATTTTGTATTAATTTGGTATGTATTAATTTAATTTTTTAAAGTAATTAAGCATGACTTCAACTTCTATGCAATATCACAGTGATAAGATCAAGTGAATATTCAGCATCTTGAAGCCCAGACTTCCCCACTTCAAAGAGCAGGCAAAGAAATTTCTTTGGGCAGCATTGTTACCATTATTTGATTT
Source organism: Glaucomys volans (assembly GCA_020662805.1). Lineage (NCBI taxonomy): Eukaryota > Metazoa > Chordata > Mammalia > Rodentia > Sciuridae > Glaucomys > Glaucomys volans. Next base: position 477,338 of record JAJEJO010000494.1, read on the forward strand.
TGTCTTATGAGTTCTCCAAAATATGGCTTGTAAGTTGAAAAGCTTAAACATTGGAGTTCTGAAGTCATTGCTTTATGAGCTAATGCATGCATGTTAATGCTGTAAAAAGTGATTTTTTTCAAACTTAATTAAATTTTAGAAGATCTATTGTTTTATTAAATGAGTATCTTTTCAACTGAAATATTATATATTAGCATTATAAGGAAAATTGCGGTAATCAAATGTTTCCTGATTTTTACAAACAATTATAAAGTTCCAGTCATATGCATTTTCACTAATATGTCTTGACTATTCCACGATTCCTTAGTTTAGTCATCACTACTTTAGTCTTTACATTTCATAACCTAGATTGTGATCAATGAGAACTTCAGTGTTAATGTATAAAATTGCTCAAGAAAGAAAATGCTATAAAGAGAGAAAACAAATAAATTAAATCATCAAAATAGACTATTGAATAATAGAATATGAATGCTTGTTGAGCTTAGCTACAGAATTGACTAAACAGTATTCTTGAATCAAATGTCTGGAAATATCTTATTATTTAATGCAAAAAGTGTGGGTACCTCCCTGAGGTATGTGATGGTGTGTTCATGAAGCAAATCTAGATTATTGTTTAAAAATAAGTAATGACAATGTTCTTCTGACATCCATTTCATTTGTGTTTGTGTATCATAGATTTGTGGGAATTGCATGATGATTTCTTTTTCTCACCAGAAACTTCAATATTTTTAGAGCACGATATCTATCAGAAAAGACTTTCATTCAATTAATAAAAAATTTATTCCAATGGAACTATTAAAATGCCTAAATTAAGGAAATTTTCTAATATTTGGGTCTTATCTGTGAACATTAAACAAATTTGATCATTAGCTAAAGTTTAACATAATAAATACTTTTGTAATATTTGTTTCCCAGTATGTATAACTAGGTATGTGAACATATTGAATGCATAAATAATATTACATATAAATTTCATTTAATATTGCAAACAATCTGATATAAGTATTTCAAAAGTCAATATAATACTCAGAAGATAATAGGATATTGACAGAGTGAACATTTATGAAAATTAGTTTTTACTTTAGAGAAGGAAGGGTGAATGGTTTGTTAATTCACTCATCATTTTTCTTACTTTGGATATTAGAGTCATGTCAGTGTGATTTTTTTACAGAAGCCTTTCTTAAGTTCGTGATTACAAATTTACAGAGATTTATCTTTCCATATGGAAAATCTCATATTCCTGGAAATATTCTTTTTTTATTTTTATTTGGTACATTATAGTTGTGTATAACAGTGGGATGTGTTGTTACATATTAGAACATGCACACAATATAATAATATAATTTGGTCAAATACCTCCCAGCACTTCCCTGCTCCCTCCCTCCAATCCTCTGCTTCCCTTCCTGTATTCTGATCTCACTTTGCTTTTCATGCAATAACACTCCCCCACCATCTTTATTTTCCTTTTTGGTATATAAAAACAAAAGAGTTTTATTCAGCCATAAAGAAAAATGGAATTATGCCATTTACAGGAAAATGGATGGAACTTGAGAACATTGTGTTCAGTGAAATAAGTAAAACTCAAGGGTCACATGTTTTCTCTCATGTGAAAGTAGAGAGGAAAATATATATATTTTTTTATCTTTGGAAAGATTCTTTTAACAAGACTTTGTTTTGTAGGTAAGCAAGTGATACAGCCCATATAAAATAAGAGCAAACATTTGTATAATCAATTAAGTAACAATATTTCCAGTAGTCCAGAGCATTAATGTCATGGATTTTGCAAAATTTTGATATACTTTATCAAACTCAAGTTCAAAACATTTTTTTGTTACAAAGAGGGTCTCTCCAGTTGAGAAATTACATATTCAAGAGTAGAAAGAGCTAGGTGTATAGATGCATGACATGGATTATAATAGAAAGCCAAGATCACTTCATAAGAGGTCTGAAGTGAAAACATTATGTCATGCAAATGTATTTTCATAGTGTTAAAAGAGTTTTTCACAAAGTTTTATGTTATTTACAATGTAGTTTATAAACTACTTTCCTATATTGTCCCATTTGTCCATTTATGAAGTCCACAAGGCAGTTAGTAAACTGAGAGTAGAGGAGTTACAAATATTAGATTAATGAACAGGGAGCAGATATGAGGTTTTTATGAGAATTTTGTTGCCATTTTCATTACCTTAGCTACTACCACAAAAGCTAGGGTTTTAGTGTTGATTGCTTAATATTTATTGAATACCAGTATTTAGTGTATGAAATGGTAAGGTGCTGCAGATCTGGGTATGCTGGGATCACAGAGCTAGGATGGGCTCTGTGGAGCCAGTTGTTAAATTTTCAGGATGTATGAGAGCCAGTTAGCATCACTTTAGCTTGCTGGCTTGGAATTCCCTAGGGTGAGTGTATTATGTAAAGCAGCAAATCACACAGATCGAAGCACTTCTTCCCTCTCACCAGCACACAACTCTGCATAATTCACCCTGTTATTAAAAAGAGATTCAAATAGTGCTTAAACATGATTGATACTCAAAAAAATCTAGAAGTGCTTTATATAGTGCAAATTTTGTATGAATTAGATTAAATGCATATGTGACCAGTAATGCCTAAATGAAACATTTTAAATGTTTAAACTACAAATATATGTACATAAACACAAACACATATTCACAATTTATTTTGACTTTGAAAATAAAAGACAATGCCATTTAGTTAAACTCAGAAACACAACTTATGTTTTAATTTTGACTACTTTCTAATAGTGAAGCTATGAAAGAAAATATGAAAAACAAAATATACAGATGTGCAAAACTCATTTTTTTAAAAAAGCAAATATACTTAATCCTCCTTGATAGGCAAAGAAATTATGAGCACCACTGGGTCTTTTAAAATATATATTGGTAGAGAAAGCTAGAAAATAAAATTCTCTTTTCTAAAATGAATTTCACAAAAAAGACAAAGATATATATTCTCTAAATACTAGGTTCAGAAGTGATAGGTAGTTCAAGTAAAATTAAAAGACCAATATATATGAGAGTAAACATTTCAGTTAATTAAATCTTATGGCACTTTTTAATCTTATTAAAAATAAATGTGTTTTTTTGAACAGTACTATACCTCAGATATACATACTTTAAATTCCCTAATATTACTCTTTATAACAATCATGTATGGGTTCTGTTGATGGAGAATCTGAATTGTAAAAGACTTAACAGGTTGGACGTCCATACAGTTAGCTACCAAGTATCATAACAGATATCCAACTATAGTGACCTGGCTGCTAGGCTCCTACTATTTTTCCCAAGCCTTTCCTTCTAAATATGTAAATGTTGCAAACAAATATATACAACTTATACAGCTTTAATAATATCCACAATCCTATTTAACCAATGTAATATTTTAAAACATGCTTATAGCTGTTATGATGTTTTTTCCTACTAATTAAAAATTATTGCAAGATAAGCAGGTGATATTCTTCCAGTGTGTATGTTAGAAAATTAAATTCTAGAAGTAAATCACATATTCCCTAGTGGGTGCAGGTACAGGTAGGTATTAAGTGCAACAAAATTATATATACTTCATTCCCCATTCTCTCCACCATGTAATGGAACTCTGGCTGCTCTCTAACATCTAACCCTCCTAAACTCTGAAACATTTCAAAAGATATAGACTGTAATCTACAACACATGAAAAAATATCATACTGTGAGTCTTGGTGGAGAGCCTCAATTTACATCTATCTTGATAGATATTTAGAAATAGATGTAGAAGATCACTCTTATTCAATATAATATTAAAGTTTTTTTCCTTGGTATTTTGGATTTCAGTGAAAATTATTTCCTGGTGAAATTTAATAAGTATAACATTCAAGTTAGTCTTTAAAATATCATGAATATATAGATAATAACTGAATTTCAATTTTTATTTTTACGTTTTAATGTATAATGGTACTGGAGATTATCAAAGAAGTGTATTAGACACCCCCTATATGGTCAGAAGATTTTAAGGCATTATAAAACCTTTCATACCATATGTGAGATTAAAAGAAAGACTCATGGGTAGATGGTTATAGTTTATTATATATGCAAATATACATGTTTTTCTTTATCTGCCCAACATGAAATGGAATAATAGTGATTTGTATATGTATATCCTATAAAGATCTCTATCAAAGATTAAAATGCAAATATATCAACTTTCTACACAAAACTTCTGTGATAGCACCCTCCAAACTATAATTTATAATTATTTATGAATTAATGTTGAGTGGTTTCTGTTCTCAACTTGACTCTAAGCTGCTGTGGGATAGGTAATATGTCATAGTAATGTATTTCACAAACATTACGAAATCAACTAATGTATGTACATCGCATGCCATACTTTCACCACAGGGTACTGGCTATCGGTATGTGGTTCTGGTTCTAAGATGGATTATTGCATCAATATTTTATGTAAATACTTTATTTTCAAATGGGACAGTTCAATAATATTGTCGGTTCTCAATACCTCTCTCCACAGACAAGCAATTCCTAAACTTTATTGTCATCCTTACCCTTCTTTGTCCAAGAAGAGGAACAATAGAATCAGTTATGCTAATCTCAACATTTTTCTTCACCTAGCACCAATCCACTAAACTACAGCTTTATCTTTACCTCTCTTATTCATAATCTTTTAGATGCTGCAACCATTCTGCATCACTGGTCTCTGCATATTCTGTATGGGATAAACCAGCACATTCTAATATTTTATAGTCAAATATCCTTTTGATTATCATTTCATTTTTCTTCTTGAATCTTACATTTGAGAACTTTTTCCAAGTAAAAGTAATTGAAGTTTTTCCCAACTCAATATATACTTAAGTAGTGAGAAATAGCAGTAATGATGGTTATGATGAGGAGGAGGAGGACATGATTGCACATTTTGGGAAATGTCAGCACTTCTTGTCATTTTTTTGTATTATTTTCTCCAAACATGATTACATCAGACTTATCAGAAAAGTGTTAAATCACATCCCAAGTTGATTTAAATGTAGAGTGTTGATTTTATTTTTATTTTATTTTATAAGAAAGCAATACTACTTTTCTTTTAAAATGTGATGTGAATAGAATTCTGTTTGTGAAGGTATTTAAACAGTGTTTTACAGATTAAGTTCCAGATTTTTAAACTTCTCCTTCAGAGATCTCCTGAAACTATATCACCTCTAAAGGAATACCTCTCGTTATTGGAAAAATTCTTATACAGAACAATCACAAAGTGACTATAATGCAAATGAGTCACCTAAGATAGGTTCCTTCTTGCCAGTAGAGCTGTGCCAGAAACATAGATCACAGAGCACTGAAATTTACCAGGAGAAGGTACCAGAAAAGACTACTTGCTTTATAGGTCGAAACCTCAGCTTGTTTGGGATTTAAAAGTCGTTTTCATTTTATTACTTTCATATACTATTTATTATCTTATAATTTATCTTTGGTACTATGAAATTAAAGTCAAATCAATTTGTGAGTCATTGGCCATCAGTCTTTCAATGTGATCATTTTAGTGGTTAAACAATATCTAAGTGATTTCTTTCCCAAGTCCTCCTTATGAAGTAAGTTATAGATAATATTTCAAATAAATGAATGCACACACAATATTGGCAGATGGACTTTTAAGTGTTTATTTTTTAGCAATTATTTCTTTTATTTCTTATTTTGACTTTTTAAAATCCTGTCAAGAATATCAGAGCTGGTGATGTGGCTCAGTGTTAGAACACTAGCATTTTGTATGCTCTAACATCTAGGCAGAAATGGACTTTTATCTTCCTAAATCCATGGATCTCTTTTCTAGGACTCTTTAAAAGAGAGAAATGTCTCTTAAAAGAGACAAACACACACACACACACACACACACACACACACACACACAGAATCCAATTTACTATGTGTTCTGGGTTTGGGTAAGTATCATCAAATTTTCCAATAAAACTTTTAAAGGAAACAAATACTCATGCATTAATCCCACTGGACCTTGTAAAGTGTCACCTCTGGTTTCAGTGGAAAATTGTAACTAATCCTTCATCGTATAGATTCCAGGAGCTCATCCATCTTCAAGGAAAAGGGGAGCACTGTTAGTCACTGCATAAATTCCATCCTTCCTAGACTTGAGATTGAGCTCTACTTCAAGAAAGAAATTTTCCTACCTGAAAAATAAAGTGTTCTAACTCCTGATTCTGTCAGAGCTGTTTCAGTCACTGAGGCCTGAGACCACAGTCCTCACCTAACAATGGTGAGAGGTTGCAACTGATTCCTGAGTGTTTACAATGTGCAGGCACTGTTCTACGTAATTTCCAGAATTTAATCCTCTTCACTTGAATTCCATGTTAAAGATTAAGAAAGTGAAGGTAATAGTAATTGAGTAAGCAGAGAAACAGCAGACCATGCTCTTAACATCTGCAAATTTGTCATCTTGGTTAATCGAGATTTTCTTTGCCTACTTAGCTTTCATAGTTATATTAGCTTAACTTAGCAATTAAGTGGGGGGTATTTCTCTAATCTCTGTTCTTGTGAAAAGGTCATGCAATAGGTACAGTATATTGAGAGAGTTCAGAAATTGTATTTATGTTATTTCTGTAACTGAATGAAACTTAAGATCTAAAAGCGCGGTGTGACTATAGACCCTCTGTTGATCCTGGAGCCACCCTGAGCCTCATTTTTCATCTATTTCATTGTAAATAGAGTGAGTGGAAATAGGTGATTTGTTAAAACCTCCTCAGGTTCTAAAATTAGTGCATATTAGGTAAATATTATTAATCTGATCCCTATTTATTAAATAAAATGCATATAATAAAATAATTGATTTATTACTAGTTACTATGTGCTGTCATGTATTGTAGAAACATAACACCTCCCTCTGAAATCTACTGAATTTATATCACCTTTAAATAATTACAAGAGAAATGGCAAAAAATTTCTATGGTGATGTCACATGTACCATTTCTATACATGGCTAATTCTCTGAAGCTATTAGAGGCACTTATTTTACAGTTATATATTTAAATAAATAAGTTTTGAAAAAAAATCTCTTTTTGAGCAATTTTATCTGTGCACAAGCATCACTGACTTGCAGGAGATTAGACTTGCCCACAAGAGTGGTAACCAAATTTTAAAAGTGATATTATTTACACAGAGGTAATTATAAATTAGTTTGATTAATTTTAAGGAACTGTACAACTTGGATTTATTGATGTCCTTCTCCAAACATTATGCACTGGCCCTCAACTAAGGGTGGATTTTTTCTTTAAGACTCATTGGCAAAGTCTGGAGACCTTTTTAATGTTACAACTAGGATAGATTGCCAGATTAAGCCAATTAAATAAAAATGCACAGTTAAGTTTGAATTTCCAATCAGTTGTCAGTACTTTTAATGTATTATCATGCAATATTTGTAATAGACTATTAATTATTTGTTGTTTATCTGAAATTATATTGAGCTGAAAGTCTTGTATTTTTTTTCTGGCAATGCTAAAAGTGTGTTGGGCCTTGGTACAGTTATCTAGGGAACAGAAGCTAAATGTGTTGCTAAATATCTGCAGTGCCCAGAACATCCTTGTCTCCTGACACCTTTATCCTGAATGTGTTTACATACCACTGAATATGAACATAACAGTAGTTATCCAGTCCAAAATGTCAGTGGTGCTGAGATGAGAAATTCTAATATGTATGAAATCTATTTCTTCACTTGGTATAACCTTCAATCTCTTGGGTTTTAAACTTTACCATAGTGACATTGATTTGGCACTTTTTTATTTGAACACATTTAAAAATATCATTACAATCTACTTTGTGTACAACCAGAGAAACAACAGCTGTACTCCATTTGTGTACAATTAATCAAAATAAATAAATTTTAAAAATGAAGGTAATATTGCCTATCCCATCTTTCATAAATTAGGTAAGAGTGTTCTAAAGTGCTTTGAAAGTTAGTATAAAGCAGTATTGAGTGTTTTTTTTTTTTCCATTTTCAAGCAGATTTTCAGTTGAATTCTAACAGACCAAAATTTCTTGGGTCTATCTTTGAAATCCTAAACCATGAATAGCTTTAGAATAAGGTGTGCAAAGATGAATAAGGAAAAATTCATAACCTTAATTTCCTTGACAGTAGAGTCCAGTAGAGCAAGGGAGATATGAAGATAAATGAAAAGTTCAGCAATTCATAAGTAACAACTATAAAAATATCTTATTGTCACTACAATGGTTTGTTAAAAAGGGGGCTAAGAAAAGTGTAAATGCAAGCCTTCCTACTCTGAGAAGACATAGACTTGTTTTCTATAATTTTATCCAAAGAAAACCCTATGAAAGTTCTCCTGTTACATGTCCAAGGGATTTACCAAGCTACTAATAGAATTGGTACTGAATTTTCTGACATTGCACTGCAAATGCATATGTTGTTGTCTTATGTCATAAAAGAGCTCAGTACTTTTTGCTGTGTGGACACCTGTGAACTAGAAATGTCACAATTCTGTCTATATGCCAAATTACCTATTGTCCCTAAATTGTGAAAATAGTTTCTTTCCTTCCCCATCTCCCCAAAGATAACAGTAACACCAAGTAACTCCAAGCCATTTGCTTACACAAGAGCTGTACAGGAGATGAGTGGGGTACGTGTGTTGGGTTTGAATCCTCTTTACAACCTCCCTTATTCTTCTGTATATACTGCAATGCACATTTTATCTTTATTAACTTCCAAAGTTTGAACAAACCAGAAGAATAGTTGGCATCAATAATTTGCATTGTATTAGAGGAAAGAAAGCATCCATATAGTGGCAGAATGTGGCAAGAATTGAAGAAAGTAGCAAGAAGATTTTGATAGGAGTCCACAGGAGGGCTGGTCTCTTTAATATGATCAGAGAAAATGCAATGGAATGCTAGGTGTCAGCACATCTTCATTAGGGGTTCCTCACTCCATGACATGTCTTTGTATAACCAAAGCACGTGTGCCTTGGTTAGATGCACAGCCATGATCTTTTGTAGTCTATGTTTTCTCTCTGGAATAAAGCAAGAAGCGTAAGGTCAATTATGAGTATCTGCAACCAGTTTCTAAGCCTAGAAATGTACAAGAAGATCTACAAGGTATAGATTTGCCCAGAAAATATGTACTGGTTTGTTTTTGTATTAAGTGCTTTGAAATTTGTAGTGAGAAAAGTTAAATCTACGCCAAATTTGACTCACGTAAATTGCATTAGATTACCATTGTGTATCTTTGGCCTCTTTTAAGTACTTTAATGAAAAATACTGCTTTATTAAATGTTTTTGGAATTTTCAACAGCAATTAGGATATTAATTTTATCAATTTATTTTGTGGATTTCACTGTGTACTTACATCATGGAGGAAGAACCATTGCATTGGCTATCTCCTTGCTATCAGTAATAATTACATAGGAAATGAATCACAGAAAGTAGAATAAATAAATTAAGGTAAAATTAAGAGTTAGAATCACATTATTTAAAAGTAGAGGAACTCCACTAAGAATAGGCTGCAAGGTAAAACTGATTAATACATTGATGGCTACAAAGAGTAGGGAATTAAAAGGAGTCATGGATTAGGTATCAATTTTAAATTTACTAAACTTTCTGTAATTGCCATCATGGCAAAATTATGGACAAGAGAGGAGAAAGCAAACAGAAAGCCTTTGTTGTGACACTTGTCATTCTATTCCAGGAATGCAATGCAAGGCCAAGGCAGGATCACCAACCATTCCAAATAAAGAACTACCCCTAAGGGGTAGATGAATTTAGACACCTGGCTATTTAATTTTTATGTAAATTCTGAGGCATCTGTTTTGAAATTTTTCATATTCAATTAATGCTAAGTTCTTAAATTTGTACCAACTGAAGAATAATCTTGTGCTATTTTTTGCATTCACTCTAGCTCCCTTAACACACTCAAACACTCACAGAGAGAGATGCATGTTTGAATTTGGCCTATTTCTTTTCATTTTTGGTAAATTTAAAATTTTCATATTCTATGATGCATTAATATTATGGTATTTTTGGAAATCAGAATTCTTAACCCTTCTAAAATGCAATCGAAAAATATATAAATTTTATGAAGCATTTCAAATCTTCATACTTTCCCCCTTTTTGTACTGCATGATTTGTTTATAAGTTAGAAAATATAGTATTTTTTATTTAAATAGTATTGGCACAATAAAGTATATTAGAATTTCATTAAAATCATTTTTAGAATTCATTGCATTAAACAAGACTAAATGTTTAGGGAAGAAGTCAAGGTTTTAAAATAAAAATGAAGAACTATTACATATTTTTTTAATCTATGCACAGTTAATCTTCATATATAGCTCACCAAGTAAGAACTTTTTTGCTCTCAAATAATTCTAAAATATTCTCATAAATTCTTTGTTCAAAACATACAATCACCTAAACAAATGTAATAAAACTGATCAATCTTCAATTTCACTGAGCTGAAATTTACCTGGTTTATTTTGTCCCTTAGAATATGTTAGAGAGTCCCACAAACAATTAAGGAGTTGGACAGCAGAGAGGCCAGAGGTGGAAAGAATACATCCACAATTGACAATTGCTGGACCTGTGGGAGAATAGAGGAATCGTTAAGACAGCTGTCATCATGATAATTCACTTTAAAATCTATGGAAGTTCTCTTTTGGTGACATGCAAATTTGGGATGGTTTTATAAGAGAAACTGTTATCATGGTTGTACATTTTTAAAATCAGAGGTACAAAAAATAATTGATGTTTTCAATGCAATTCTATTCTAGATCTAGCACAGTGGTTTTCAATCTTATTTTTTTCACCTTACACATCTCAGTATACAATAGATGCATTTATTAGTAATAGTAGCTCCCTATGTCTGTGATTCTGAAATCTGGGAAGTGGATGGGCAAGAGGATTTAAGAAACCCTGGAGAAGATTATTTACTTTGAACAAAAATGGAGAGGCTTGAATGTGTACTCATTAAAAACAGAGTAGCAAGTTGGATGAATGCCCATAGGAAGGAGGCAACTTTCCGTTCATATGTGAAAATTGCTAGCATCCATAAGATTATTTTATAAATTTTCCTATATATGGGTGATTATTATCTTCCTACACCTATGGACTTGTGTAGTTTTGCTAATAAATAACAGAGTATCTCTCATTTTGAATAGTCTACAAAACATTGATATAAGAAGTTGCAGAAGACTAAAATATGCTTACCCTTAGTATTTATACATTCTTCAGGATATGAAACAAGAATTCATTTTAGAACAAGTTATATAGATGTTCCATTACATTTTAATGCTTTACAGACATAGGTAAATTATGTTCTTCATTTAAACAAGTTAATAAAGTTTACCCAGAGTAGCCAAAAATACACTCAACCATACTTTATTCTCTTTTGTTAAAAAACATTCTGTGCCATGAGTGAACACACCGAGCCCTCACATCACTTGTCTTCCATAAAACATTATTGTCTTTTGGCGTCCTCTTGCACTAAGGGAAATAAAAAGTCACATGTGGAGAAGTTCTAAACTCTAGACAGAAACGATCCTTGGAGGGCAATTTTTATCCTCCACGGAAGTGTTACAGACTTCTTCCATTAGCATAGTCCCAGGGAGCAAAAGGTCAGGGAACTGGGACTCCCAACCATACCTGAACATAAGTCAACAAGTGTGCACTCAAAATTCACAGGTGCATTAAAGTACTGAGACAAAAAAAATTGCAATATTTTACCTTGGAATATACAGTACAGATGGTGACATTTTGTTTGTGGTTGTAGGGAAGAAAGGAAAGCATTTCCCAGATTTCCCCCTCAACACCTACCTTTTGGCATAGGGTACGGGAGGTTGGTGGAAACGGAGGGTGCGTTGCCTCAGTTGAAACAGCTGGGAAACAGATGGAAGTTGATGTGAAATTTGCCAAAAGCTTTGTCCAAACTTTGCACCTATTTTCCACCAAAGAATACTTTTCAGTGATAATAGTAGAGATCTTGGAATCAGCAAATGATAAACTTTGGCAACTTAAAAAAAAAAAAGGTTAAATGGTTTAAAGTCCCAAGATTATGGGATATACAAGTCCAGAAATGCAATTCCAAATACATGTTTCCAATAAAAGTGGGAGCATTCTGGGTGAAAACCACAACAGAATCGTATACCATGATAAAACTATCCACTGATTCATCAACAAGTACATTGACATCCCTCTTAGGTGATGCTGTCAGGAAGCACACGCCTACTCGTTGTAATATTAATTGCAATTTAATGACTCCTTCTTGTGATTATTGTCAATGTAAGTTTGCACAGCTCACTTCATTTTAGTCACTGGATTTCACTTCATGAGCAATTTTGGTTTGGACTCTCCAGGCATTCAGTAAATTGTTTTTGGATTTAAGGGTTGAGTTATAGCCAGATTTTTGTTTAAATCCAGTCACTGGGTATGTAAACCTCCTGTTGTATATTTCTAGCTATAATGGATGCATGTATAGATTTTTTACATGGACTGTCCTTCCAAGAACTGGCCCATGTTTGGTGTGTTTGTTTGTGTGTATGTGTGGCATTTATGAAGTACTTTTGAATATTTCAAAAGTTGGAGAGATCAGTTTCAAAGAAACAAAAATAAATTCAAGTTAATAGGCTTTTCTCAATGTGAATTTGTTCATTCATGCTTACATAAGGGAATGTGCTAACCATGAATCATTCAAATTGAATTGCTCATGAGAAAAAGTATGCTGGCTTTGCCTTCAGTTTCCAGAGCTGCTTAACTGAAGGGGAAAAGAGCATTGTCTCCACATAAAGAATAATCAGCCACAGATTTCAGGCTGAGTGGCTCCAAATTGGCAAAAGTTCTTTTCACTCACGTGAGAACATGGATTCTTGTGAGAAGGACTTGTTATCAGAATATTCTATGCTGTGACTGACATTTCCAGACTGCCAGAACAGTCCATGGAAAAAAAAATTTTTTTTGATCAATCATTTGGAAGTTTTGTCCACACAACCTCAAAATAAATGCTCCAACAATGTGGATGTTGGCAAATCTGTACCTTAAAAAAAGTGTGTGGTGAACTGTCGTTCCATTCAGAAGCAGGTAGGTTCACATTTGTAAGCAGATCTACCTGAGAGCTCACACTTCAGCTATTATATGACTCACCTGGTCCCAGAGGATTCTTATAAGATGAAATCTACCTTTGTGTGACTTATCACAAAATACTTTTTGCCCCACCTGCCTGCCAAGGTGGGGAGCCAGTCAACACCTAGGTACGTGACAAGCCCAGAAATGTGGTCAGTGAATGGTGAAGAATTTTAGACAGTGCCAATGCACCCATCGGTGAAACACATTTTGTGATCCAGCAGAGGAAAAGGAGTGCCCAGTGTGCCAAGATGTTGATGCAAAGGACTGGGGCTGCTGCAGGGCCTAGACAACTGTACATCTGGTCAGCTTAGACTCTGCTAAGAGTCAAAACAGAAGTGTTTACGTTAGAGCGCTTTGTCTAGCACGTTTCCATTATGCAGGGCCCTCTCTAGTTTAGACTTCCTCCAAGCAGACAGAAAGGAAAAGAACACTAAAAAAAATTGTTTTTGTACTTCTTGGCATAATTAAGTATCACTGGATGAAAAAACAAATGTAATTTAAAAGATAATGTATAAACCATACCACATTATATTTGTCAATTAAAAATATTTAAAATATCACTCTGTAACCTTTAATTAAACATTATTTTCCTGAATCACTTCTCGTTTGGGCTCATAGAAGAGCTATTTGTACTCCCACCTGAAAAACGTTTTACAACTTGTGTGTACATGCTAAAAAAATTAGAAACCAGAAAAAATTTTCATGAGAGCTCTAGCATGCCCTTTATCTTGCTTATGTTAATGTTTCACTGAAGATAAATGTAACATGATTTACTAGAGCTGAGTATGATTACTTCCTACTTGGTGTATGCAGGGTTTTTTTCCCCATTATAGACATATTCTGTTTTTCAGTGTATTAAGGATGTCTTAACTTACATCTCAATAATATTAGAAGGATAAATAAAACACTATATGTTAATTAGGTCTTGATCTCTGAAGAAAAAGTTGAAATGATATGCTTCACGTTATTATTGTTATTTTTACCTGGCCATATAAGATTTGATGTTGTGAATAGTTGATATTATGTGCTGTGCAGCTTCTTTATCATTTGCACAACAAAAAATATATTTTAAAACTCTGCTCATATTTTAAATTATATGAACCCAATTTTATTTATGGATTCCACATTGAACTGAGTATGTTATACAATAAAAGATGAGCATGGCTATTGTCAAGGCCATACTTACATAGCAATAAAAAGACCAATAACTACAAGTGTGCTTTTATGTATGCTCAGTCTGAAAATTCAATGTCCTCAAATGTCAATGTTCTAACATTAAAAAAGTTCATTATTTACTTATTCTCTATTAAAAAAATTCTACCAGTCCAGCATTCCAAATACTCAAATAGCCCATTTGCTAAACATTTTGTTCCTAAAATATTCATATAATCTGTTGCTACCTTTTTTTCAGGATTCTGTATTCAATCATGCTTATAGAAGTAAGTATTATCTGTTAAGGCAAAATTTCATATCTAAAATTGTTTTCTGTTGAGTCTTTGGTTTATTTTATTATAATTATTTCATATTATGAGCAATTTTTTTCATATTTTGTAAGAAGAAAATGTAATGCTTCCCCGATTAGCCTGTGAATTACTGTTTCTTGCTCTGTTAAGGTGAGATCAATCTTATTGCCATTGCTCTGTTTGCTCATTCAGCACAATACCTGGACATTACTCAATAATGATAAATGATATGATGGCGTGTGTTTGAGTGAGTGCATTAGCAGTAATCCTCTTTTACTTTTCTTTTTCCAGATTCCCAGGAAGGCAATTACAAATCAGAAGTCAACAGCAAACCTAGGAAGGAAAGGACAGCTTTTACCAAAGAGCAAATCAGAGAACTTGAAGCAGAATTTGCCCATCATAATTATTTGACCAGACTGAGGCGATATGAGATAGCTGTGAATCTAGATCTTACTGAAAGACAGGTAAAGCTGGACATTATCATCACATGAGCTTTTTAATTGCTTTGGGTCAGAAATCTTTTGCCATATTTGAAATATTTAGATCTGTGATTCTTAAATACCAATTTGGAAGGCTGGTGTACTCTTCCATGATGAAGATTTTGTTCAGCAAAATGACAGAATTAAAGATAATAAAATGATATTTTAAAGAAAACATTTATGTAGTTTAAGAAAATAATCCTTTAGTCTGTTATGAAAGCCTTCCTTTATTTTTGGCTTAAATATATTAGTTATTTTACATAATGATGACATATGGTAAGGAATTTTGTATGCTTACATTTAAAAATCTTCATATTTGGCATATAAAAGTTAGTAACCCCGTATTAGTTTTCTGTACCACTTCGGGTAGGGTATGCATGTTGTAGTAACTTATTAACCCTCAAACCTCTACATTCTAACATTTTTAAAGTATTCATTATTTGCTTATTTTCTATAAAAACTCTACCAGTCTAGCATTCCAAATACTCACTCATAGCCCCAATTTGACTCTCTGGAGTCTCAACATATGGTTTCCCTGGTCACCCCAGGTGGTAAGGAAGATTGGAAGTTCATGCACTGACCTCTGAATGTTTTCACCTGGAAGTGACCCATGTCACTTCCATTTATACTTTGACATTCAAAAATAGTTAAATGATGCAGCTTTGGTGGAGGAAGGCTGGGAAATAATGGAAGGCAAGGGCACATAGATCACTGGTAAATGTTTGTCTCGATACTCAAAATATTTTTGAAATTGTATTGGTGTCACTGGTACCCACTTGAAGAACACTTTAAAATTATTAATGATCTGTGGACTCCAATTAAAAAGGCATAAACAATATTTTAATTATATTACTCTATGGATTCCTCTTTTGGATTTTTTTTTGCACCAATGATTTTCTGCATGAGTACTCACAGAAGTACTTCTTGTACAGATTCTGATTTGTGCTAAAAGAATCTTGCCTACTGTTGGTAGATAGTTACTCATCTTTACAAAAACATTCCTAAAATGAAATGCAAACATCTTTATGGACAGTGCAATTATGATTGGCACCCTTAGGGTTAGAGTTTTATTTCCTCTTTCACTGTACATACCTCCTCCAGAGGTCCCACTGGAACCAAGGAAACATCAACAGGGTGTGGACAAATGAATACATAGCTTATGAGAGCAAGTTATTTTATCCATTTCTTAAATCATCTTCTTTCTGTGAATTTTCAAATTTCAGTTGGTAGGTTATTTCTGGGTAGTGGAAATATACAGAGGAACACTTTTATGTGGTTTTATTTATTGGCAGCTTATATTTTATTAAATATTTTGACTGGTACCTAAGTTATGGAACACATTTCCTTCCCTTGAGCTTCACATACAAAAATCCCTCTATAATTGTACAGCATTTGGCACACTGGAAAGCAGGATCCAAAATCTACATCATCAGACATCTCTTTTATTTTTATTTATTTATTTTTAAAATTACTAACAGAAAATAAAGTGGGGAGGGTTACAAATTAATGGCCTTCTGTAGAGACAGTGAACTCCAGGAAACATAACCACATTTTATAGAATGTAAGAAGGAAATAAGAAACTAGAATTTACTTTCAATTTACAGAAATGAGAGAAGTGGTATGTCCTCACAGCCAAGAGCAAAGTCAAGATTCTGTGCTTACTAATCTAAAATGTTCTATGGTTATCTTCCATCATTTGGTCACAGAACAGAAATTTTGCTTTTGTCTAAGAATAATTTCTTTTTAGAAGCAGTTCTATAAATCTGGTTTGAGGATTTGAAGGTATTTTAGATGGATTTGCATATATACACACATGCATACCCAATTTTAATCAGTTTTTTACTTAAAATAATAGTTTGTCTTAATGTTATGTCAGTTAGTCGTAGCTTTATGACTAACCACCCCAAATATCAGTGACTTCAAACAACCAACATTGAGTTAGCTCGGAATTCTGTGGGCAGGAGTTTTGGTTGGACTTGTCAGGCTCACATAGATCTGTCATGGAGCTGCATTCAACTGTTGGTTGACTAAAAGCTGTCTGGGACTCTGTTGGGACTGCTAGTCTCTGTTGCATGTGGTTTTGTCTTCAAATAGGCTGGTCAGGGATTTTTCAGTGGGTGGTAGGAATATCCCTAGGAGCACTGAGAAGGAAAACTCCAATGTGCAGTGGCTTAAGTTTCTACTTATATTTACCAACGTTCCATTGTCCAAGGCAAATCATCTAAGGACTGAAAATTTGATTGTGCAGAAGACAATTTCTTATACCATAAGTTAACATTTGCAATTTTACACATTAATATGAAAAGAAGATGTATACAGACGGAATCTAAACTCTTAATCAAGACTAAGTCTTTAGAGCATCACTATGGATTGGTAAGGAAAAAATGAATTTTAATGAAAAATCATCTGAATGAAAATCCAAGATTTGTCACTTGGAATTGTGCATTCTTAGAGAAACGACAATCTCCTTGAGGCACAGAAATGAAACTAAAACTTCCTGCTCTTTCTTCTACTCAGATTTATATGTCATGATGGATATGAAAAATTTTTAGCATAAATATGAAAACAGAACTATCACCCAGAGGGGAAATAACTTTGCTATGCAAGACATGTTGAATTAATTCATTTGTAATACAAATAGTTTTTGAGCTGGTGCTAGAAATAAAATCTAGTTCAAATAAACTAGAGATAAAATGCTAAAACTCACAGAAGAGACAATAATTGAACAAGTAGTACAATTATGATGAATGCTGAATGTCACAAAAGAAGACTATATGGAAGAATATTCCTTGTTATGTCAAATGTTAGCTTTATTACCATATTATTCCATATTTCTGTGCTCATACAGAAATAAATTAGAATCTTAAGGCTTTATTTTTATTTTCTGGGCTACATATTACTGTGCTGAGCTTATCTGAAATATATTGTGTACTTCAACCATCAGTTTCTCTGTTTTAAATATTTTATTTTTAGCAGACAAAAAATAAAAGTTGTACATATTAGTGGGGAACCATGTAATGCTTGATGCATGCATATATTATATAATGTTTAAATTAGGTAAAGCTTATTTTTTCTTGAAACTTTTATTTATTTATGGTGAAAACTTACAAATCTTTCTGCTAGTTTTTTGAAATGTTCATTACATTACTGTTGTGTAGAGTCATCATATTGTGCAACAGCAGCCCAGAGTCTCTTGCATGTATCTAACTGTAACTCTAATTTTGCTGTTCTTGAAGATCCAAAGTCAAATATAACCCAGTGAAATATTTTCATTTTGTTTTCTGGAGGTTGGGCTTTTAAAGTTATAGTCAAAGAGTTATAAAGTGAATTGTTTTAAGTCTATCTTCTTTAATTTGAGATGTAACTTGTCTTAGTCCATTGGGGCTATAATAATAAAGTATTATTATATATAATATCATATAATATAATAGTATTATATTACATATTGCTTCATAATATAATAATTATATAATGTAAATATAATTATGATATAATTATAATAATATATATCTATATGACAAAACAATTATATATAACATAATAGTGGCTTATACACATCAGAAATTTATTTCTTATAGCCCTAGAGGGTGGAAAGTCCAAGATTAAGGAAGATATTGCAGTTTCAGTGTCTCACGAGGGCCTGCTTCTTCATACACATTTGTTTATTCACGCTTAACTTCACATGGTTGATGGGTCTAACTAGCTGTCTGAAGTCCCTTTTACAAGGGTGATAACCCAATAATTAGCAATCTGCTCTTAAGATCTAATCATCTTCCAAAGACCTTGTTCCTAATGCTATCACCTGGAGGCTATGATTTGAACATAGGAACTTGGGGACAATAAACATTCAGACCATAATACAGCTATTCCATTATTTTGATTTTGTTCTAATGTCATAAATGCTTATCCATGCAATCCATATCTTGGCCCAATATATTCTTTAAAAACAACTTCTTATAAGATTTCCAAATGTAAACTGTTCTGATTTTAAATGTGCATCCTTTTTATCTTTGTTCTGCAAGATTCACTTTTTCACACTTTACAATAATGTGAAATTTAGTAAATTAAACATATGCACCAAAAATATTAAATCTAACCTTATATTGTTCAATGTTTCTCTTAGTGTTGGTAGCATTCTCTAAAATATTTTTCATGACTGATGGAACTTTCATGTTCACGTGAGCGAACAGAAGTCATATATATACCATATAAAGGGGGGGAAACAACACATATTAAATCATCTAGATCTCTAGGAGAATGTTTTAGAGAAATAATTTTCTCCAATATGAAAACTTACTTTATAATTAGAACTAGTCTTTAACATACTTTCGTGTAAAGTTTTATGTGATTGGCTATAAAACATGCATTCCTGCAAGCTATAAATTTAGCAACCCCTACTTCATTTATATCATGATCAGTACACCTGCCACACATTTTATGATAGACCACATTTATGTCATTATAAAGATATGCAATAATGATCAGGTGTTCTTTTACAAAAAGTCATATATGTTAAATCCTTACATATCATTCAAACTTGAATTTTCCAATTCCCACCTGAAGAACAGTCATAAAAATCTCATGAAGGAGTCAGACTCAGGTTTGTGTCTTCCATAATGCAAAGTCAGGGTAGCCTATAATTCTTTTAATAATCTATAATTCCATTTGAACATTAGCTGGTAAAAAAAGAAGTAAAAAGGAGGGTTTTCCCAATTCCACACTAGCAAATAGGTATCAAAGACAATTATTTTATATTAGATTAAAATGGAGACCCTAAGAAAATAGTTGCATTTTTAGTTATACAATGTTGTTTTGTTGTTTTATGAGTCAGTAATCACTCCAGTAGTCTGTTAGCGTCTACCACACGTCTTCCACTTTACAACATATTCTCACATAGTCTTCATGATAAATGACAAATGATCATTGATTGTTGGGGTCATTTAGAACTTTTTGCAGAGTCAGTCAGCCTAAAAAGCCTCCTGTCACAAAGTATTTTTAAGTTGAACAAATCTATTCTAGTTTCTCTAATCAGATAAATTTGGAGAAAGCTCATATCAGGTTTTAAGTATCTCATGGTGGGAAGAAGGAAGACAGCAGCTGTATGAGTGTATACAAAGATGGGCAAAGTAGACATTTTTATAGAGTTAAGGCTGCCAAATATAGAAGCAGTACGATATCCTTCTACTTTATAAAACATTTTCACAGAGCTAATCAAAGGTGCAATGTTGTAGATTTGTAAACTAGCTAAAATTACTGGAATAAACAAACTGTTTCAGGATACCTATGCCAAGATAAATGGAAAACCCACCTAGTTGGATCAAATTCCATTAGTGGAAATGAGAGACATTATGTTTTGTTCGTTATCCATTACTTGTTAAATGGCCCAATGCCAAGGATTCTCAACAAATAGCCATTCATTTCTTGGATGTTTAGAGAAGAATTTTTTTGTGTGCCAAGTATATAGTGGTTTTTCTTTTTGCTCTTCATTTTTTACACACCACTTCTCCTTCACAGGTTTATTTCTATATGTTTATATGAATACACTGAGTTATTAATTTATTGTCTCCATGACCAGACATATTGGCCATTCAAGTTAATCCAAGAGTATCTGTGTAGTCAGTGATTTTAGAATATTCTTTCCTTTGTTTATAGCAGTTCTTCACAGTCACCTGGAGTAATAGTAAGGTGTTTTCCTTGCTGAATTCATGTGGTCAGGTATTTGGAAAGACTAAAGCTGATTTGACTCCAGTTGGAGAAATGAGCCTAACATAGGTTGGAGGAGTTAATGGTGGTGCAAGAGAAAGAGTCTTAGTTGGGGATGAGGAGAGATATTTCTGATAATTCTGTTTTTTAATAAGTAATACATATTGATAATATGGATGAACCCTAAGAGCAAAACTCAAAACTAGCTTTGATTAATAAAAAACAGGATATATGAGAGGTAATATAAGAAAGATCAGTAATAAAGCAAGATCTACACAGTGTTAATCAATGTTTCAAACCTTTCCTAAGTCAGAAATATTACCTGTAAAATAAGACTGAGAAATAATCAACTGATACCTAATTCTTTACAAATGTAAATATTCAAATTGGAAATAATATGGAAAAAGAAACCTTAGAAAAATAAGATCCTAACTTATTGAACTGACCTTGAGAATATATATATATAATATTATGTATATGTATAATTTATATATTCAATACATGACTTGCCTATAGCTAATGTGTATTGTTTTCTTAAAAACATGAGAAATAGCAAACTTTTACTATTCACTACGTTAGTGAGCCTGTTCATAAGAATTGTGAAAAGAGGAAAAAGAGGCTTCAGAACTAAAAGTTATTGAGGCAGGAAAAGAATTCCCACATCATAATTGCTGTGCTATAATGGAGGACAAAGGTGAGATGCAGCACTACAATCAGGAATTCACTCTTTAGCATGAAACTTGTCCTAACACCATATACCCACCAACATGCACACCAACACCTTCCAACCCAGTGTACTGCTGTAGAAACAGCAGAGTCCTCTAGTGGCTCCAATATGCTTCTTCGAAGCAGCTGAAAGATTCCTTCTAATCAGATATGAATCTATTCAGATAGGACAGAGGCTTTCTTTCCCTAATTTCTTCTACTTAACATAAAACAGTCACGATTCTAATTCCTCAGTTCTACTACTGACTTTGCCACCAAATTATCTGGGAGGGTCTTTCTTGTACCTGTTTACAGTGAGTTTACTAGATAACTGCCATGAACAAATGTAATCACTGAGATGTAATCATTAAATCTGAAAAATTCTATTTGTATAATTATTCTTTGCATGTTTTCACATCTTAAAGAAGTGAATAAATATTTGTTAGACAGTGTCTACAGTTTTTCAAGATAAAAATGGAAACAGTTGAAATATTAAATCTACAAATTCCAGATGTTTGGAGACAGCTAAATATGTCACTGAAATTTTCAGTTTTCATCCAGATGTTTGGTGTTATGTCTATTTGTTCTTTCAAAAGACAGACATTTATGGTATTACATAAATATGGATTAGAGCATTATACAGATAGAAATTTTTAAAAACCTCTTTTCCTCTGGATAACTTATTAAAGTATGTGATAGTACAGATTTATATTTAATTTTTGTTCTTGTGATATATTGTGAAGCATAAGAAAATAAGGATAAATTTATATATCCAAAGCTATAATGTAAGTGGACTACATTATAACTGACTAGATCAGTTAAAGATCTAAAATCAATATTTTACCAATGGCAATAGTAATCCTCTTTTACAACAATTTTTTGTAAAAGACAAAAATATTATTTCTGAATTCTGACATCATTCAAACAAATTAATAACAGAAAAATTCTTTTGACAGCTTTCTTCTGTAAAAAGAGTCAAGATAGGAATAAATATTTTTGTACTTAAAGATTAGTTTGATCACACAGGCAATGTAAATACTAAATAGTTTGTTGACTAAGGGAGAACAAGTGAAACATAATAAAAAGATGTTCTGAAAATTAAACTTCATAATTGGACACTTTAAATATTAGCTACCATGACAAGAAGCAATTATACCTTTTAGTTATTTTTTTGTTATGAATATTTTGTTGAAAAATTATGGGTATACAGAACTAGTAAAAGAATATAAAGCTTAGTTCATACTGCTTTGATTTCATGGGAAAAAAAAAAACCCTTCCCATTATTCAGAATCTTGGGATAAAGGTCTTAATTTTATCTGAATTGTTAATCATCCTATGTAACAAAACACAATTGATATAGAATCTTACTTTAGATCCATGCTTGAAAAAGAAATATTATTAAAATACCCATATGTCTCTTGTATATTCCAGAATAGTTGTATAACAGAAAATACAATTGATTTGAAGCACAAATAAAACAAAGTTCACAAAATTCATCTATCATACTCAAAGATTTCAGATGCGAGTTTCAATTGTATATAGAATATTTGATAATAATTTCCTAGAGCCTACTGTTCTACAATGGTTACTAGGGTAGGAATTCAGAAGGCTCACAGGATGCCAAGAACAGCAACAGCATGTGATTCCCAGAGAAAAGGAATCGCTGGCTATAATTATGTGTCATCACAGCACAGTGGGGCACGGAGGGGAGTGGTAGAATCCTCTGATGTGTCCTGGACCACTGGGAGAATCTCCTAACAAAGAGTGTCAGTGACACCAGTTACAAAAGCAAGCAGTTAAAGTATATTCTGTAAAAACTGGAGCTAACCATTAAACATTTCAGTATATACGTAATACCTCCTATATGGCCAGCAAAGTACCTGTTAATTACAAGTATCCCTTAACTTGACAGTATGAATTCCTTAAGGGCTGGACTATATTTTATTTATTTGTGCATTCCTTCTCTGACCCCTCTCATCTTTTGTTTAACTCAGCACCAGTTATTGGACATCCAGTAATATTTTTAAATCTATGAATTGAATAAATGAAGACCACTTCATCAAGATAGTAGATTACTTTCACACTACATAGTTTTATAAATTGAGATTGTTATATTAAATATACTTGTAAATTTTAACAAAATTCATTAAAATACTTAATCTTAAAAAATGAAGCGTAAAGTACCTGAAAAATTATGCTTTTGCCCATTTTAAAAACAAGAACAAAAAAATCCCCCCCCCTTTTTTTATTTTGGCATTTCAGCCAATGAGGCAGGATTCATGAAGTGATACTAAATTAGAGTATAAAGTTTTTTGGCCATAAATCTACTGTGGTGTTGTTATAAAGTTGCTTTGTTTATAAGTCTACTATGGTAGACTTATAAATCAATATTGATTTATATTTTGGATTACTTTTATTGTTTTTATTTGCTAATAGTACATTGCTAATAAGGAAATATGTTTTTTCCCAAAAAATCTTCCTCATCTTATTTTAATTGACTCCAATGTTTTATAGCATATTTGATAATAAATATGGGTGCTGGCTGTGACGTCTGGAGACTTTCATTATACCTTCCATTTCTGGAAGATGACACCTTTATGTGCTTGTTGCTGTTCTTCCCCATTACTAACGTCACGGCGTTCCAGTATCCAATTTATAATCTCACCCTTTAAGAAAATAGTGTAAGGAATTGGAATTATTATGTATTATCAAATGCTTTCACCCACACATATATATCCATATGTATGTATATGTGAATATATTTGCGTGTGAATATCTCTACGTGTGTGTATGAATACAGCCTTGATAACTATGAAATCTTCTCTCAATCTATTCTTAAAAAAAAATACAAAGATACTATTCCACATGGCAAACAGAAAACACAAAGTAGACAACAGTATTTCTAAAATCAATACCATACTCTTACGTTCTCTCATTTAGACTTGCACATTTTATACTGGTATTACAGAATTACTACACTCTTTATCCTGGAAAAGGAAATAAGTACAGAATTTAAGAGGTCTATTCCCCTATTTTTCTGCAAAGATTATTTTGACTGACTATTCAGCTTTTGGTGACAAGATGGCAATGACTTATGTGTTTCTTCCATCTGGAATTGTTGATGGAGAAAATCTCCCTACAGAGAATCTTAAAGGGCTCATTATTCCAATATTACAAATATGAAAATTGAGGCAGAGAGAAGTATAATTTTCTCAAATTCACACAAAAACTCAGAAGTGAAGCCAACAGTAGAACTCAGCTCATGTGGAACAGATCTAATGCAAGATGCAATGTCAAGCTTGCAAAGGTAATTAAACTGAGTAGTATAATTACCTAAATTATAGCACAGGAAAATAGTGTCATATTTACAAATGTAATTATATCAAGTATGAGAATTACCTGAATGACAGTAATCATATGGATGGAGTTCACATACTTTATATGCTTTATTTTTTAAAAATCCTAAATATTTTAAAAATAACAGTTGGAAATATAGCAGGACCCAAAATGGGGGAAAAAGCCCTAGAATCTGGAACAAAACAAATCCTTAGGTTATATCCTGGCATGACATTTTCCATCTGTGTAATCTTAGGCAAGTCACTTAACCTTTGCCCAAACTTCCTCTTCTGTAAAATAAAAATAATGCTATATTATCTAGAAAAGATAGAAATAATGCATTAAGTGGCAACTATAAGTATAGAGTATATCACTTCTACCCAAGTAGGTATAAATGGAAAGTAACTATTGATACTTTTGGTTAGTGAGTAATAATCATACATGAACACTCATCAACCAGTTGTTTTAATTTTTGTTGCACTGAAGCTTGAACTCAGGACCTTGCACATACCAGGCAAGTATGTTACCACTGAGCTATACCATCAAGCCCTTCCATCGGCTGGCTTTCAATCTGTCTTACTGTATTTTTCTTATCCATTATTGTCAAATGGATCAATGTGTGTATGAGAAATACATGATGCACGCTTTCAATTATGGCCTCAAATGAAGCCAACAAAAGTCCAGATTGAGAAATACATCAATTCAATATTTCATCTTAATGGCACTTGTAAAGGCATAGAATGGCCTTTTAGACATAGCTTTATAGTTCTCCAAGCATGTTTTAAAGTGACTCAGGAATAGACATATAGATGGCAAGTCAAAGAAGTACTGGGGAGGGTGAAGAAACTTTGACCAGGACAAATATAGCTCTAATTCATAGAAATTCTTTAGAGAATCAATATTGTTGGGTAAGCTTAAATGATAGAGTTCTTTCTCATCTATTTATATCTTTATATTTCAAAAAATAAACAGTACAGTAGTTTGCACATTCTAAAATTTTTAAAAATATAATTGGAATCTTTCAACTTGATTAAATTCAATGTTGAATTAATTATTTTTATCATTATGTTTTATGGAGGCCTGGTATAGACCTTTGCAGCATTGTTTTTCATGGATGCCAAAAAGGAGAACAACTTGTCATTTTAACTGTCTTTTGTGTTGTTTGCTTCCTTTCCTGCTTCAAGGTGAAGGTGTGGTTCCAGAACAGGAGAATGAAGTGGAAGAGGGTAAAAGGAGGACAGCAAGGAGCTGCAGCTCGAGAAAAGGAACTGGTGAACGTGAAAAAAGGAACGCTTCTCCCGTCAGAGCTTTCAGGAATCGGTGCAGCCACCCTCCAGCAGACAGGGGACTCACTAGCAAATGAAGACAGTCATGACAGTGACCACAGCTCAGAGCATGCACACTTATGATACACATAGAGAGGAACAGCTCCATTCTCAGGAAAGAAATGTTGTGATGGCAAGCCTTACCCAAACATCGTTTACACAGAGAGGACTATGGCAGTGTGTTTAACATTAAATTCAGGCATTGCAAGTCTGTTTCATGATTTATAGAGAGTTTACACTAAGTGCCACTTATTGAGGATGCTTCCACAGTGAAGATGGAGAAGGTGAACTTGCTTTGAATATTGCAGATATGTTTGGTCATATATATGGCAGCAAGCTGGTGTGGGTTTGCTTTTGCTTGCACTGAAAAGTAAATTGCTATCAAGAGCAAACTATAAGACGTTTTTATTCAAGATGCCTCCAGAGTGAAGATCTGAAGATGAACTTGATTTGAACATTCCAGATGCACAAGGTCATGTTTGTGATAGTTGGCAGGTATTTGCTTTTGCTTGCACTGAAAATTAAATTGCTATCAAGAATAAATCATGAAGTATTTTATCCTGAACAGCCACAGTGCCTGAAATCACCAAGTGGATAAAACATGTATTTTAACTCTGTATATATTACCCTTAAGTCATTTTCCTGTCTTCACTAATTTTAGCAATGCATTCATATTAGCTGATGAAAATAGCCACTCACATTGAAAACCAGAACCAGCTTCTTGTATCTTTTATACATTTTGTCATTCAAAGATGTTCAATATATGCTTACTTGTGTTCAAGTAGAAAAAAATACGGTAGAGTCTGATAGGACATATTCTTGTACCACAGACAAAACAAATCTTATGTTGCATCTACTATCAACTGCTGCTAATACATTATTTTAAAACTTGCCTTGCTCCTCAACTCTTCCTATCTTATAGCTTGAAAAAAAATTTAGGATCATAGGCAAATCAGTTACCTTGCAGAAAGAGCTTTGTATGGCAGACATTGTCTGATTTTATTTCTATAACATGCTAGTTGTTATTAATGTGATTTAATGAATAAGGAAAAGTTTTCTTCTTTTGATTGGCAGTGGTGTTAAACAAGGTGAAAAACAAAGTTCTGAATATCTTCAAATTAAATTCCATAAAGTACATTATTTTTTCATATGTGATGTATTCAAGCAGAACAACCTTTGTATTTTGTAAAAAAAAAAAAAGTGTTTAATAAATGATCCTTTGTAAATAATGTTGGTCTCCCTACTGTGATTTCTTGAGTATTTAGAAATTTTCATATCAATGCCTAAGGAAGTCTCAAATTCATCTGCTCTTTAGTAAACCCAAATAATCAAACTTAATGTCATTTACATTTTTCATTTCTGAATTTTTTTATTGTGATGGGGAAAAAAATCAACTTTGGGTTAATCAAAGAACATTCTAGATAGGTATATTTAATAAGAGGTTTCCCTAATTTAAGTATTCCAAACCAATTTTTAAATTGAAAAGTGGGAGAAAAGGCGAAATTATTCAGCACAAAGAAGTGAATTAAATAGCCATACATTTTGATAGCTTGATTTAATAAATTTGAATTATTCTAATAGTTGCTCATTTTATTTTATTTTATTTTATTTCATTTTATATTTTTCCAGTGTTGGGGTCAAACCCAAAAACTCATGCATATTACTAAGCTATACCCCCCATTTACCAGTAGCTTTAAAGTAAGAATACCTAGAGTCTTTGATATAAAATAGCAACCAAATAATCTGAGGAGAATTCTCGGTCCTAATGGATATTACTGATACAAGTAAAAGATTATTATCACACTTTGTGTCATGCATGATTGAACAAGCATGGATGCCTAAGTTCACTTAGAACTTGATCACCTTGTTTTTCATTGGTTGCATGTTTTTAGCTAGAAGTGCTTGGAAGCATTTCCAGCCTTCTCTCCCTCCCCAACAAATTACAGATAGAAATGGAGGAAAATGATCAGTAAAAAATTTAAAAACCTCATTATTTAGTTGATTCTATTTGTTTTAGAATGATTAAACAGGTAAAAATTTTTAATGTATTTTAACTTAGTTGAAAATGATATAGAGGAATCAAGAAATAAAGTTAACAATTATAAAATTTGTATCACATATTCCCTTTATGATATAAATTTTATCTGATTAGTTAGCAGTATTTCTAAATTAACACTGGCGAGACACCATTCAAATTGGCATGAAATGTACTTTTCTATCAATCATTTAAATGAATGTATAGTGTATTTGTACTAATGACATCTACTTGGGCAGACCAACATTCTTATTGCACAGTAGTATTTAAATTCAAAACATCTTCACAAATTGGAGAAATGGGAAGATGTAAATCAAATTGAATGCAATAGGGACAAAGGAGATGATAATTCATTTGGGCAGGAAAATAATTTCCAGAAATAACAGGAAAGAACTGCTTAGGAGTACCTAAAGAGAGAGTTAAAGTTTGAAGTGAAATGGAAAGATATTAATAATTACAATTTAGTATGATAAAGTAGGGAAAAGTGATTTTGAATGGACATGACATTTAGGAAATGTGAGGCATGTGTAGCATAGATCTTACCTTTATTAGAAAATTTTAAGCTATTTTAAAGTGAAATTGACTTGGAGAACAGGAAGAGATTAGAAAGGTCAAGTGGCCCACCAAAGGAATTAAAATGATCTACCATGTTAGAAGCTGGATACATTGACAAGTAAACAAGCAGAGAATTGTTAATAAGAACTTATCTTTTTGCAGTATTTTGCATTTTCCTATCTTTAAATGGTACGTAGGTTAGCTAGATATACCACATTACCTGTCTAGAATTAAAATTCCATGAAGAAAATTAAGATGTCCTCATGTTATATCTAGCTAGTTTTAATTTTCTCTGGAAGTATCAACAAACTAAAAAACTAAGAAAATAGAAATAAAATTAGCTACTCTAGTTGTTTTTTGTCCTTCATTAGAATCCTGCCATGCTGTGGTATCAAATTAGATAAATGTTCCTTTCACGTAATTCCATCTTAGTTCCTTACTCTCTACAAACTCAAAAGCATGAGAATACCTTTCCCCAAAAATAGTATGGAACCATAGGGTGATGTCCAGCAGGATTCAGAGGGATGAACCCTAGAATCATCTCATAAGCTGATCCACATATTTTTTAACCCTTTGTTGACATGACCTCCATTATCTGTTACTTCCCACATTTGCCTAGAGCTGTCTGAATACATTTTCTTCTTCAGAGACCATATATAAAAGCTGAGTTTGCATTTCTATCTTTTAAAATGAGTTAAATGAATTTAAGATAATCCCAATGACCACTTTAATAACTTAGTGAATTACTTTGCATGAAAAAAGTGGGAATTTTTCCTTAGGATAATAAGATAAGAGTAGAGGGCAGATAGAAAAACAAGGTAAACTATAAAAGTTAATATTCTACATTTTCAGTGCCACTAGCTTACAAGAACATTTGAAAATTACTGACATATGTATAATGACAAATGATAAATTTATTCTTAGATATGATTATAGGACCTATAGAACTAAAGCTAAATCAGTTACAAGGCAATTGAGTGTCATAGGTCAGTAATTCAAAAGGTTTATACATTTTTATTTGTATTGGTAATTGAACTCAAGGGCACTTAACCACTGAGCCACTCCCTGAAAACTACTTTTTTTAAATTTTGAGACAAATTCTCGCTAAGTTGCTTAGGGACTTGATAAGTTCTTGAGGCTGGCCTTGAACTTGAGATCCTCCTGCTTCAGTCACCTGAGTTGCTGGGATTAGAGGAATGCACCCCACGCCTGGCAGGCTGATGATGTTTAAGAACAAACAATTTTTAAATATTTTAAAATATAATGCTGTTAAAATAATTCAGGTAGTTTTTGATGTGATAAATATTTAGAGTACAGTGTAATGTTTAAAATATCAAATAGTACTTAAAAGGCATAATTCTCCTTTGAATCAGTTGGAAATACATTCCTCTTCAGTTCCTTTCATTGAATTATTTCAGTAAAAAGAGAGAATCTAAAAAAAGAAAGAAATTGGAGCTATAGATTATTTAGCCATTGAATTGCTATTCTAAATATGGAAGATCTTTAGGATTGACCAGTAAATATCATTATAAAACTTTTATTATTGCTTTGGTCACTTTTATATTTTCTGTCTAAATCTGGTCATGGTAATTGAATAACATTCTCATGGATTTCTCAACCTTTCTGCTTTTAGCTATTAGAGAATGATACCAGGGCTAGTGGACAAAGGAAGAAAAATGGCACCAAATAATTACTACTCCAAATTTCATAGCCTATAAAAATTAGGTTGCTTATGATTTAGACGTAATCTGTTCTTCATCTATTAATTCTCTATTATCATGCATTTTTATAATGCTCATATCTTGGCATTTAAATGCTTAAATATATTTGAAATGCATTTGAGAGAAATACCTTTTTTTTTCTTTTGTATGTTATTTTCCCCTGAATAAGCTTTCTTTAAGTCCAACTTCAAACCATACTTAAGAATTCCAGAAACTCTTTTATTGCTTCACAGTGTCAGCTCAGTATCCTTCATTAGAATATTGTTTATTTTTAACTAATGATACTTTTCCAAAACAATTCCCAAATCAGAATAAATTTGTAAAAATATTAAATTAATTTGTAAATTAATGCCTGTCACACACTTCATATAAGGGGTGATAAAGTGATTATAATGTATAATAATATCAGGTTTATGCTGAACTTTTCATTTCTGCCTTTTTGATGTAGTTCACTGAATATGAATATGTATTTTCTTTAAATTAAAGAGCAATCAGAGGGTTTAAGAATGTTCAAATCATCTTAAAATTATTTAAGCACACACTCTCCTTTTATACATTGACAGTTGAAAATATTAACTCTTGTATCATATTTACATTTGTATCTACCGATTTTGAAAATACATCACTATTTACACAGTTTAATAAAATGTTTAGACCAAAAGTATTATTTATGTCCAAGTTGTTAATTCTGGTTAAAATTTTGTTTGATTTTCATTCTATTTAGGGTAGAATTCAATTTTCTTTGCATTTGCCAACATTAGAATATAGTAATTTTTCATGTTCACTTGACTATATGGGGTATACTGGGGTTAATAAAGAAAAAAATGGATAGAGAATTGGCTTTCTAAGAAATATGGTGTAAAAATACTTCTTCAATTGGTCAATAGAAAGAAAAAAATTGTGTCATAACACTGCACATTCTAGAAAAGCATTATCAACTTAACAATTATTTTTTGAAACCAGGTATTCACATTTGCCTATGATTGCCAAATTTTTTTGTCAAATCGTCAAATTCTTCAAAGAATGACAATCAGAAAAATTTTTTCATTTGCTCCTAAAATAATATATTTAATACATGTTATACAATTTATGAGATAAAAATCAAAGGCTACTATGACTGGCCTAGAGTGTCCAATTTAAGGACAGATCACAAGTCAAGCTGGTTAAATGAAAAGGGGCTTGGTCATAACCATGCTCTTACCTAATAACCTCATGTATATTAGGCATCTTTACTAGCAATATATTAAAGCATATTTAGATATTTCATTTGGAGAAATGCTTATTAGTTCTCTGAATATATATAAAAGAAATTTTTATTCATATTACAAAGTTTTCAAAAATATATCTCTATATATAAATGCATATTTTGAACAATAGTGGTAACATACCACACTTGCTGCCCTGCATTTTTTTTTACTTAATATACTTAATAACGAAATAGTATTCTCATATGTAGATTGATGTTTTATTAAAAATTCTATTACTGTTGGATATTAACTCCCTTTTTTTCAAGTTTTCCCTAAATAATATTAAAACAACATTTTATGTACCTCTTTGCAAAATCTAGTTTTTCCCATAGTTGTTTTTTTTGTTTGTTTGTTTTTAGGAAATGGATTATTTGTAATGAGGAACTAAGTTATATTGCTAGGACTTTGAGTATGCTTTGTCAATTGCCCACTGTAAATTCAAACTCTTTTTGGTGCCTCTTTCCCCATATATAAAACAATTTTAACTATATGAATGATTTCTAATTATTTTGATTCTAATAAAAAGACATTTATTTAATGTTTTTACTTTTATATTTTCATCCCAGTTATTTAAATTAATTATTTATTTTTTAATTTTTGCAGACTTCATTTTGATTCATTGTACACAAATGGGGTACAATTTTTCATTTCTATGAATGTTTATGATGTACATTCATACCATTCATGTCATCATACATGTCCATAGGGTAATGATGTCTGTCTCATTCCACCATTTTTCATATTCCTCCTCCCCCTTTCATTTCCCTCTGTGCAATCCAAGGTTCCTCTATTCTCCTCACACCCCCACCCTGCCAAACTGATTATATATCATCATCCACTTATCAGGGAAAACATTTGAACTTTGGTTTTTTAGGATTGGTTTATTTCACTTTGCATGACATTCTCCAATTCCATCCATATATCTGCAAATGTCATAATATTATTCTTCTTTATGGCCGAATAATATTCCATTGTGTGTATACACCACAGTTTCTTTATCCATTCATCTGTTGAAGGGCATCTAGGTTGGTTCCACAATCTAGCTATTGTGAATTGAGCTGCTAAAAACATTGATGTGGCTGTGTTACTGTAGTATGTTAATTTTAAAGTCCTTTGGGTATAAACCGAGGAATGGGATAACTGGGTCAAAAGGTGGTCCATTCCAAGTTTTCTGAGGAATCTCCACACTGCTTTCCAGAATGGCTGTCCCAATTTTCAACTCCATCAGCAATGGAAAAGTGTGCCTTTCTCCCCACAGCCACACCAGCATCTAATGCTGTTTGTGTTCTTGGTAATAGCCATTCTAATTGGAGTAAGATGAAATCTTAGAGTTGTTTTAATTTGCATTTCTCTAATTACTAGAGATGTTAAACACTATAAAAAGATATTTAAATATTTATGTATTTAATTTCTAATGAAGTTGAACATCTTAATGTGCTTATTGATAATCATATTTTTAAAATCTTTGATTCAAAATAATTTCGATTAAAATGGTCAAACCCCAAGATATGTTCTCTATCATTTAAAAAATCTCTCTATTAATTAAATTGTATGAAAGAGTGACTCTTCTCCACACAGCATTGGAAGGTCTAGGTAGTTAACTGGGCAGAAGAATGTACTGATCTAGTACTAGACGCTGTAAACCATTAAGTTAGCATAGGAAAATAGTTATCTTCCATATTTTCCTTTCTTCTGCTATATTTAATCAATTCTACACACACACACACACACACACACACACACTGTAGGCAGAGTGGTCACTCTTAAATGCAAATCAGATTAATCAATAGTGACTAATCAAAGTTCATAGTGACTTTCATAAGTATAAATTCCAAGAGGTGGCTATAATCTACAATGAAACATTTGTACATGTTTTTAAACAGACAAATGAGATCATATCCCTTTTTTGTATGAAATACATCAATGACTTAGAATACACCCCCAAACCACCTTTTCCTGGCCCCAAAACACCACAATACCTGGCCACATACTGGACACACATTTGGTATATGCTAACACTTTTCTTAATAGCCTCAACTCCAAACACCCCGGACTTCCGGCTGACCCTCACCACACTGAGTCCATTCCTCATTCAGGCCTTGTATTCCCTAGTTCCATTGCCTGGAATGCTCTTCCACATTGCTGTTGGCTTCTTTCCTCATTTCTTTTAGTTTTTTCTTCCATATAGAGGTAATCCTTAATCTTGTTCAGTAAAATGACACCATTTCACATTCTACTCTTTTAATAAGCATCGTCCATTAGCCACTAGGTAGCTATCTAATGACTTCTTCCCCCTTTTGGATATAGACTTCATGAGACCAAAGACTCTGCCTGTTACGTTCATTTTTATGTCCCTAGCACTTTGAACAGTCTCTGGTAGTCCAGGACCAACCCCCATTCTGAATTTATCTGAATTAGAAAAGGTGACTACTGCCTGGAAACGCTGGCCTGCCATGGCCTAGAAACCATCGTGATGAATGTAGAATGCTATAGTTATTGTAAGCAAATTATAACCCTTGGAGGTGTGTGATTACATAATTAGACGAGTATAAGCATTGATTCTGAATTTGACAGTTTGCAGTAATAACATGTTGAATAAATGCATGAATGAAATGGTACCAGATTCATCCAAAGAAATACCCGTGAAACAAAATTGATAGAGTTGAAGAGCCCTAGAATATCCATTTCTGTGGGTAATATAAAAATCACAAATTAAAACAAATGTCTGATTAATGATTTTGAAATTATACTAATAGTACACCAAGCAGAAAAGAAAAGATAGAAAAAAAGTGAAGAATAGGTTGTAACAGATGTTCATATATGGTTTGGAGGAAAAGAGAAAATTTTTCCTTCCATTCAGATGCCTGTCTTGAAATTCTCAAAATGTTTTGCAGACGGTTTGGCTGGTTTCCAATATATATTGTTGCTTGTCTGCTGTGAAGAATGCCATCTGTGCAGTATGGAAGTCCTTTTTAAAAAAAAATGGACTGCTAATTATATTCTGGGCAGGTGCTGCTAAAATGAAATCAGGTGTCAAGCTTACAGTTGCCTTAAATGACTATGTTATGCTGAGAAAGAATGGTATACCATATTGTAAAAAAGAATTTGAGCATAGCATGGAAGTATTCCTTTTTGGGGGTGCTGCAAAGGTCAGATTGCATAGTAAAGCTGTAAAACTTTCAAAATACTTTCACCATCAACAATGAAAGAAGCTTTATGTTGAATCAAGAATATAGGGTAGATTGAAGTTACATATCTTCTTGCTAAAATATCTTCAATATTAATTACATTTTTTTCTGAAAAGTTGATGAAGAACAGTGAGCTGAAAAGTGCAATGACCCATTCCAAAAACATAGCTTGCAGAATTAGTCAAAATCAGTCTTCCATGGTTATTAATTGGAACCCATTATATAATGGTGGTAAATAAGCCTCAGAATTACTTAGCTCCTTGCAAGACAAAAATGAACCACTTTATTTTTTAAAAATAAATTAATTATTAGAAGAATCACAGGCTTTCTCAGTTTTACTACATACTTATGATGACTCAGTTAATATTGCTCTAAGTCAAAGAGCAAGTCAGAAAATTCCATGAGGCAAATTTCAAAGTAAAATTATGGATATTGGCATTACAATAAAAAGTTCAATATTATTTTGAGAATCTAACTTTAGTATTGCTTATTATGTGTGACCTATCTGCAATTTACAATATGGTTAATTCATTATGTTATTCAATCCTTACAGCAGCTCCATAAGTTAGGTTCCAGTGTTGTGAGATCATCATCTTCAGATGAAGTCATTGAAGCACAAAAAGTTGAAGCATCTTACACATTCCAGTAACTGGAAGAGCTTATATTGATAGACATACACATATGTGGTAACCCCCAAAGCTTATATTTTGATTATTCCAAAAATAGTTTCTTTCCAAAATAAAAGTATAATTTCCCTTATTAACCTCATCTAATCTCAAAGGAAACCTTACTAACATAGCAAATGATTTCAATTTACTGAACTCTTGGTAACTGTCAAAATTTCAGCCACTCTTGGCAAGGCAAACAGTGCCACAAACAGGAAGTTTAAACCCCTTTCTCACCAGGTGTATAGCGGAGTTGCTAAGCAAAAAGAAGTAAATCAGAAGTCATTTTTGTTCTTAAGTTTTATTTTTAATTGGCTTGCAGTAATTGTGCATGCTTATGGGCACAGTGTGGTATTTTCATACATGTATGATGTGTGAAATGTATGATGATTAAGTCATGTTAGTCAGTTTATCTACCACTTCATCTATCATTTCTTTGTGGTAAGAACATTTAAAGCCTCTCTTCAAGCTCTTTACTTGAACTATACAACAGCTTATCTGCAGTTACCTCATGTGCAGAACTTCCTCCTCTTACCTATGTCTTTGTACTGATGATGCGTCTCTCCCATTGTACCTTCCTCAAAACAAAACAAAAGAAAACAAAAACTACTATATGATCAGCAAACAAAATTGTGGATAAATATCCTGCTAATTTGGTCACTGGATATCTCCTAAAGACCCACGTGTTAAATCTTAGTCCCCGGAGTGGTGCTACTGGGAAGTGGTGGAACCTTTGAAAGATGGGGCCTGGGAGGTACTAACATCATTGGCAGCACACATTCAAAGATGATTTTTGGACTCTGGGCTATTTTTCATTACTTCTTTTGCTTCTTGTTCACAAGGCAAGCAGTGTCATGGTGTGCTGCCTCAGCACAGGCCCAAAGCCCCAGGGCCACTCAATCTTGCTCCAGAATCTTTCCAAAACTGTGAGCAGAATTATCATTTTCTCACTCGAATTTACTTATTACAAGAGATTTATTATAATTGTGGAAAAGCTGACTAACAATATCCAAAGGAAATTAAATCAATATATCAAAGCAGTATCTGTACTTTCATGACTATTACAACATTATGCATGATAACCAAGATATAGAATCAACCTAAGTGCCCATCTGTGAATGTACGTATTTAAGACATGTGGGATATATACACCATGCAATACAATTCAACTTTATAAATGAACAAAATTCTGTCATTTGTGATGAGATGGATGAAACTGGAAGAATTATATTAAGTGTAATAAGCCAGAAACAAAAGAGCAAATACCACATGATTTTATTCACATGAGGAGGTTTATTTTCCTATCCAAATTCAGGTGACTGAGTTATCTTGATCCTCATCCCACAAATATCAGTTTCAAGTAAAAATCAGAAAGTTTTGCTGTTGAACACAGGGCTATGAACAGAAGATTTGGCAGTTTAAATATCAAAGAAGAATACTGAATAACAATAAAAGTAATTTGGAACTCATTGAATTTAGACTTAAAATATCCTTTTATTAAGCAATATAAGATGAATTCATTCATTATTACGGATAGATTGAAATAATTTACTGATGTGCAAACTTGCAGATTTTCAGTCTTCACCCCAGACTTTCAGAATCAAAACCTATGAAGATGGGCTCATCAATGTATCAAGTTACTAAAATAATAGTAACTTTTCAACAGCAAGTATTTTTACATTGTGATGATGTGATAAATAACAATTTTTAAACATTGTTTGACATTTAAATAATTTTAAATCTATAATTGATTCTAAATCTCATAAAGCAGATTTATTCTTACATTGACTAGTGACAAGTCAAACCTCTAAAATACTAATGTATTGAGACTAACTTTATCATGTGTTTTATTAACTCAAGTCACTTACTTGAAATTTGGAAATAGTATATTTAGCTTCCCATATAATAGTAATTACTTTTAACTGCCACAAGAAAGTGGTAACTGCATGAAGTAAATCTACACCAATTTGTAAGGCATGGGCACCAGTTAGGAGCTTTAAGGCATATGTCACTGTAAAAGCTATGGAAGATACATAAACATATTTTTATATAACAAAAAATTACTTTGTAACAGGCAATATTATTTCTATTAATAGAAAACATAAGTACACATGTGCTAATGTGCATACACAAATATAGGTGTTCAGATTCATATCTAAATATTAAAAATACTGTCATGATCAATGTTTCAAGTACCAAAACCCTACTAAAAGCACAAGCCCAAAAAGAGAAAGTGGGTAATATTTGTTGTATCAAGTAAATAATGTGGATAATATTTATTGTATCAGGTGAATAAGGTGGGATGTGCCTTGAAGCACAAGGTCAATAAAAATTAGCTAAATATAAAACACATCAAGTGGAGAAATTCCTTATCTCACCCTTATGTACAAATATTCAACTAATGTCAATGAAATTTGTATTATTTATGTGTTTTTGATACTCAACTAAAGCCAATGAAATAGGTACTATTTATGTATCTTTAAAGTAGTTAATCCCCCATTCACAGTAGTTTTGCTCTTTTGCAGTCTTGAAGTAGAATAAATAATAGAAAGACCAAACTTGAGAGGTTCTATAGTTTCTTTGGTAGCCATAAGAACATAACAACACCTCAAAAACACAATTCTTAATATAGATTTCACTCTGCATTTATCACTTTAGATCTCTCCAAATCAAGTGAATATGATGTTATCTAAATCTACATGTTAAGCAGAGAATAATCTAAAATATTTTAAGAAAACAAGGTCAGCTCATCTTGTGTACCATTGTTTGGTAGAGAAGAGAGAATTAGAATGTTGCTTAATGGAAAATGAAACAGGTTAGAAATATTTCCAAATTGTGAAACAACTATGACTCTAAACTTCTTGATGTTTAAATGTGGAGTCCAAACTAACTTTTCATTTCTTCTTAAAGTAAAAGCATTTAAAAAAATTCTTGGTAGCTTTTATAAAATGACAAAAATTTGTAATAAAATTTATTATTGTTCTGTACCTAAGGAGGTAATACAATACCTAAGTACTATCTCAAAGATGGAGTTTAGCTCTTACTTTACTTTTATAGTCAAAAGAAACCCCTTTCATGAACACCATATTTATAGTCTTCTCCAATATTTTTCTCCTAATGAAACACCACATCTATCCACAAAACATTATAGGAGACTGAAAATAGTTTATCCAGAGAGAAGGGTTATCAAGAAAAAGGGTTCAGTTATTTTCCAGTATAACACTTCCTCTTCGCCAGGAACTATTTCTCCTAATCCCCTTGTAAACAGTTGGCAGTTTTTGAAAACTCACACATACAAAGAAAATTCATCATGTTCAGATAAAAATCAGCACCATGTGGATTCCATACACCTAATGGCCAAAAAGGAAAAAATTCTAAGCAAATCAGAACATATCCTAAATGTAAGAATGACAGGTACCACAGTATTAGACTACAGGACAGGGAGCATTTGAGACTTCCTATGGGAAAGAGGGGACCCCAGAACACCTGAAAATTAAATTAAAGGAAACCTTGAATATGTTTATCAGGAATGTAATCAGGAAATCATCTGCTGTTAACAGCAGAAACATTCTTCCTTTCTTTATGCCTCTTATTAAGCTTCTTTAGATTATTTTACTTTTACTTAGCATTTTGAATTAATCTTAAGGACAATTAGTAAATAAGACCTACCTTATTATTTGATGGGGAATTG
This sequence comes from Glaucomys volans, assembly GCA_020662805.1. NCBI lineage: Eukaryota > Metazoa > Chordata > Mammalia > Rodentia > Sciuridae > Glaucomys > Glaucomys volans. The sequence continues at coordinate 516,571 of JAJEJO010000494.1, forward strand.
CAATGATTCACTTCAATTTGCCAACAGGAAGTATATAAAATTAAAATTAAAAATAAAAATATGTCAGTTGGTTAACAACTTCTCATCTTCTGGTTGACATCAAACCATAACATTGTAGATAATCTTATCATATCTTTTCTTTCTGAAACTCTTCCCTAAACTTAATATTGTGATGACATCTAGACTTCATTTAATTCCATCTTGTCCATGGGAAATCTAGCAGGGTAAAAAGGTAAATGTTGATTGGTTTCCCAGATATCACTATTGATATGAATGCTCTCTATCCTCCAGAATTTGACGCATTTAAAGGAGAAGAATCTGTTGTCAACTACAAGTGAATTGTTAGCAAATTCTTGATGCTGGATCACAGGATTCAGACAATTTTATGTAATTCAAACTGTAGTTAAATATACATTTCCCATTAGTAGGTTTTGTCCTTAAATTGCAAAATGATTTTACTAATTTAGGATATACCAATATGATTGTTTATAGTTAAAATTCAGATATGTCAATTAATTATTTATTTTGCCTTCTAGAATTAAATCACCACACATAAATTATCAAGGTATCATCATAGCTTATTTCTAGCCACTCACAGAAACCCCAAACTTGGAGTTACAGAATGGGTGCTGAATTTCATGGAAGGCTCTTTCTGCATCTATTGAAATAGTATGATTTTTTACTTTTATTCTATTTGTATGATGAATTATATTCATTGATTTGTGAGTATTCAGCCAAACTTTCATCCCTGGAATAAAACCAAATGATCAAGGTGTACAATCTTTGTAATTTGTTGTCGAATCCAGATTGTTAATATTACAGATTTTATTAGTTTGTTCATCAGGATATTTGTTTTTGGTTTTCTTACATTTCTGTATCCTTATGTAGCTTTGGTAACAGGATTGTATTAGTTTCATGAAATGAATTTGGGTGTGCTCCCCCTCCTTTTATTCCTGGAAAATTTTGAGCAGCATTGGCGTTGCTTCTTTAAAGGTTTAACAGAATCCTACTAAGAACTCATTTGGTCCTGGACTTCCTTCGTTGGAAGGCTTCTTACTACTGCTTCAGTCTCATTACTTGTTATTGGTCTGTTGAGGTTTGCTATATCAATTTTCTTAGATTGTATGTGTCTAGAAATTTGCCCATTTCATCTGGAATTTTTAATTTATTAGAATATATGTTTCCAGAATATTATTAAAAGATCATTAGACGTTATCAGAACTTTCTGTGGTGATACCTCCTTTATCATCTTTTGCATGTACCACTAAATGTGTTTTTCTCTTGAGATATTAAAAATTCTATTCTTTTTTTGTATGTTAGGTATTTTAATTATAAAATGTCAAGAAGAGGTTCTTTTCTGATTCTGTTTATTTTGGGCTCTACATGTTTCCTGTGTTTGGGTATCCATTTCATTTCCCAGATTTGGAAAATTTTCTGTTTTTGCTTTACTGAAAATGTTACGAGTGCTTTTGGCCTGTATCTCAATTCCATCTTCATTTCCAATCATTTTAAATGTGTGCTCTTAATGTTGTCCCAGAATTCCTGTATATTTATTTCTAAGTGTTAAAGCTCATATATCTTGTCTTCAAGGTCTAACATGCCATCATCAACGTTATCTAATTTATTTGCAAGATTTTTCAACTGAAATTTTTTATTTAATTCATTGTGTAATTCAATTTCTCTATTTGGATTTTTCTTTTTTTTTTTTTTATTGAACACAAATGGAGTACAGCTATTGTTTCACTGGTTGTACACAAAGTAGAGTCACACCATCTGTGCATTCATGCATGTACACAGGACAATGGTATCTGTCACACATTTTGTTATTAATTTTACCCCCCACCCACCCCCCACCCCTCCCTTCCCTCTATGCTAGCTATCTTTCCGCCATTCTTGCCATCTTTCCCCCCCACATTATGCATCATCATTCATTTATCAGAGAGACCATTCGGCTTTTGGATTTATGTGATTGGCTGATCTCACTTAGCATAACAGTTTCCATCATCATCCATTTACCTACAAATGTCATAATTTTATTCTTCCTTATAGCTGAGTAATATTCCATTGTGTATATATACCACAGTTGGATTTTTCTCAGAATCTCTCTCTTTAATGAAATGCTCTTTCACATCCTGTATTTTCTCTGTTCATTCTTTAAATTTTTTAGTTTATTTATCATTTTAATAATCAACATTTTGCATTCTTTCTCTGGGATCTCATGCATATCCATATCTGTTGATCCAGTTATTGGGCAGTAGTTCTTGGAGGTTTCTTGTTGGCCTGTTTCCTCATGTTTACTGAGGCCTGATATTGTACATCGGTCTAGATGGATTCCTCTTTCTCTTTCATGTGGGAATTCTTTGATGAGTACTTATCTCTTTAAAATAGGTTCTTCTTTGGACAAATATTGTAGCTTCAACATATTAAATCAGCATAATCAGAGTGCTAAATTTCAACCCCCAATCCTTCTTTGAAAGGAAAGAATGCCCACATAAAAATGGTAATTTATGTGCAACATGCCTGTAATCCCCTAAACAACTCAGGGAGACCCTATCTATAAATAAAATATATGAAATAAAGGGCTGAAGATGTGGTTCAGTGGTTAAGCTCCACTGGGTTCAATAAAACAAAAATGAAAAACCACCTATCAACAACATATAAGTGCTACTGCTAATGATCTCTATAACTTTATTCATTGGTGAATATAGAATAGGCTGAAATTATTAAGCATTGGTGATATTATTCCTAATTGAATTAGAAGATGGAATAAAAAGAAAGAAAATAGAAAAGCAAAAAAAGAAAAAAATGAAAGGGTGAGGAGAGAAGGAAGACAGTTAAAATTGGGAAAGTAAAATGGATGTAGAGGAGTTGGGAATAGAGATGGAAAAGAAGAAAAGAGGTATGGAGAGATGATATTATTAGTTGACAAAATATAGAATACAGAAAAAACAAAATTGTCAGGAGACACTAGGAATCAGTTAATACTAAACATTTTGTGTGACCACTATCATGTAGGCTTTTGAACCTACTGAGGTTATTGAAATAGAGGACTTTCAGTCTTAGGAACTCCCAACAGTGAGGAAGTTTCTGTGATGCTATATGATGCTATGATGTTTGCCTCTCTGACCAAACCGGCCAAACATTTAGTATGTAAGCTGACTTCAGCCTCCTTCTTGCCTGGCTACCTCTGCTGGTTGGGGATTGTTAATATACCTGGTTAAGAGGGCAAATCTGGTAGGACTGAAGACCAACTCCTTCACTTGGCCCATCTGTAGAGAGACTTGTGTTGCATCATGGTGCTTCTGAGAGTCCCCATTTGTGTGCTGCAGAGTACCCTATGGGGCATGCAAATCTATCCTCCAGCTCCTTGTGAGCATGGGAGGAGTGGCACTGAGAGTCTCCACTTTCTGCCTGATACCAGTCTGTCCCACTTTTATCCCTGTTAGCCAAGCTCTTATCCTACAGATTGTAATGACAATTTTGAATGAAAGTGCTCTTTGTTCTTTTATGCTTTACAGATCAATTTACTAGTCACTCTGAGTTTCTCCCTAGAGGATTCCCACTCTTAACTTTTGTAAAACCCACATGGCTGTTTGGTCTTGGGTATTCAAGAATTACATATAAAAAGAAAGTGGCAATAAATAAATAAATAAACAAATAACAAAATCTGAAAAACAGTGTTAAAATTCAGGGTTCTCTGGTTGACCGGTAAGGCAAATCCAAACTAACCGCTCCTTGTAGCTGCCTGCTTGCCTGTTGTAATCACTTCTGAGAAGTGTGCTGGATCTCTGTCCAGTTAGAGAACTCCAGGACTTTCATCTAAGTAGACTCAGCTTGGCTTTTCAGAGCTCATTTTCTTCTTAGAGTGTGGATATGTTGGTGAGCATCTGTTTTTCTTAAACTTTGTGGGAGAATGTCTTTCCACTCCTTGGAGGGGACCTTCCCCTCCTACGCGGGGCCATAGCACACTCAACACCGTAGCCATCTGTTACCTTTTAAATTGTTTTTTTGTATTCTAGTAACCAAAACTATGGTTTTCTTCTGAATCTTAGCTTACTGTGTTGCCAACCAGCTTTTTCCCACCATCTTTCTACCTTGGTTTTCACTGGGGAATTGCAGTTTTAACTCATTCTCAGAGAGGTGTTATGACACTGTGAGTTCCTCTCATCTACCAAAAATATAGTTTTAGCTATGTAATTTTAAAATATCATTAAATGTTTCTATAGTACTTGTAATTGAGATAGGGAGGATTTCTATAAAATTGCAAATAGAATAGGAAAATATATTTCCAGCATATGATGTTTCAGTAGCATGAAACTTCCAGTTGAATGGGAAAACTATGCAAAGATTTTAAAATATTAACTCTGAATTTTATGAGTTCTGCTTCAAATATGTGAAGTAGTACTTTGATTTAACTTTTGTAAATTTGCCTTTTCTTTACTCACAAGAGTTCATTACTAATATGACCATTTGTGTGTTTTAGACTTTCACCACATAGCTCTTTCAGATGAACTATAACAGGTGGCAAAACATTCACATCATGTGTATTTAGGCTGCTGGTGATGGCAAATGCAAAGAGTCAGGTCCAGACATATAAAAATATTGTTTTCCTAGACACTCTTCCTGTAATAGGACACATCTCCTCCTGGAATATATCCACAGATACTTCAAAGTTTAATAAATACCTAACCAAACTCATTTCCTCTTTCATATCCTAAACCACTTCTTCAGTGTTATATCTTACTAAATTTATATAATTGCCATCTTCCTAGATGCCCAGGTTAGAATTCTGAATATAAATTGCCTCTTCTCGCTGTCTCTTTCCCTGCCCTCACACTCACGCTGATAATAAATACTTCACTTTAAGTTTATCCTTTCGATTCCATCTTTATTTCTATTATATTGAAGACAACTTTCCTTGTTATTGGAGATCTGAATGATATTATCCTCTGTCAGAATGGATTTAAGTTTCCTTCTGACATTTTTTTATGGAGAGAAGTATATAGTCTTTTTTGTTGTTGTTCTTTTCAGTTGTATATGACAGCAAAGTATATTGTGACATGTTTATACAAATATGGAGTACATCTTATTCTAGTTAGGATTCTAGTCTTCTTGTTGTAAATGATGTGGAGATTCTCTCTAATATATTCATATATGTACATAGGAAAGTTTAGTGAGAATCATTCCACTGTCATTCCTATTCCTGTTCCCCCTCCCTTAACTTCATTCCCTTTGTCTAATCTATGGAGCTTCTATCCTCCACCTTGGCTTATTTTGCTAAGTGTAAGAGTCTTCAGATCCATCTATTTACTGGAAAAAGTCATAAAGTCATTTTTTAAAATCTTTTATGGCTGAGTATTGTGTATAAATACCACATTTCCTTTCATGCATCCATTGAAAAATACCTAGATTGGTTCCATAGCTTAGCTATTGTGAATTGAGCTGCTATGAACATAGATGTGGCTTTGTCATTTAGTATGTTGATTTTAAGTCCTTTGGGTATATACTGAGGAGAGGGATAACTGGATCAAATTGTGGTTCCAGTTCTAGGTTTCTGAGGAATCTCTATAGTGCTTTTCAGAGTGGTGGCACCAATTTGCAGTCCCATCAGCAATGTTTGAGTGTACCTTTTCCTCACATCATCGCCAATATTCATTGTTACTTATATTCTTGATTGTTACCTTTCTAATTGGAGTGAGAAGCAATAACAGTGTAGTTTATTTTGCATATATATAATTGTTAGGGAAGTTGAACATTTTTTCCTTTATTTGTTGATTATTTGTATTTCTTCTTTGAAGTGTTTGTTGAGTTCCTTTGCTTATTTATTGATTGGGTTATTTTTATTTTTATTTATTTATTTTTTTGGTGTTGTTTTTTGAGTTCTTTACATATCCTGGAAATTACTGCTCTATCTAAGGTGCAAGTGGTAAAGATTTTCTCCCATTCTATAGGCTCTTTTTTCACATTCTTGATTATTTCCTTTTTTGTGAAGAAGCTTTTTAGTTTGATACCATCCCATTTATTGATTCTTGATTTTATTTCTTGTACTTTAGGAGTCTTGTTGAGGAAGTTGGTTCTTAAGCCAACATGATAGAGTGTTGGGCCGACATTTTCCTGTATTAGGTGCAGGGTTTCTAATCTAAAGTGCAGGTTTTTCATCCCCTTTGAGTTCAGTTTTGTCTGGGTGAGAGATAGGGGTTAAATTTCATTCTGCTGTATGTGGATTTCCAGTTTTCCCAGCACTATTTGTTGTAGAGGCTGTCTTTCTCCAATGTATGTTTATGGTGCCTTTGTCTAGTGTGAGATAACTGTATTCATGTGGGTTGGTCTCCATGTCTTCTATTCTGCTCCATTGTTCTTCATGTCTGCTTTCAGGCCAATACCATGCTGTTTGTGTTACTATAGCTCTGTAATATAATTTAAAGTCTAGTATCATGATGCCTCCTGCTTTATTTTTCTCACTAATGATTGCTTTGGCTATTCTGAGACTCTTTTTTTTTCCAAATAAATTTCATAATTGATTTTTCTATTTCTATAAAAAACTTAATTGGAATTTAGTAGGAATTGCATTAAATTTGTACAGCACTTTTGATAGTAAGGCCATTTTGATAATATTAATTCTGCCTATCTAAGAACATACATGGGAGATCTTTTCATCTTCTAAGATCTTCATTTTTTTTTATTGGTCTTAGTTTTCATTGCAGTAGTCTTTCACCTATTTTGTTAGATTTATTTACACAGGTTTTTTTAGTCCATTTTGAATAGGACAGTATTCCTAATTTCTCTTTCATTTGATTCATCATTGGTGTCTTGATTTATTGGTGCTTATAATTTTATATCCTGGTACTTTGCTGAATTCATTTATGATTTCTAAAAGTTTTCTTATGGAGTTTTTTGGGTCTTCTACATATAAAATTGTCACCAACAAATAAGGATAGTTTGAGCTCTTCTTTTCCTATTTATCCCCGTTTAATTTGTTTTGTCTTGTTTTGTTTTATTTTGTTTGGCCTAATTGCTCTGGCTGGAGTTTCCAGGGCCAAGGACTATGGTGAAAGAGGGCATCCTTTTCCTGTTCCAGTTTTTAGAGGAAATGATTTCATTTTCTTTCCATTTAGAATGATATTGGCATTGGGTTTAATTTATGTAGCTTTTACAATGTTGAGTACATTCCTTCTATCCCTCGTTTTTCTAGTGTTTTGAATATGAATTGATGCTGTATTTTGCCAAATGCATTTTCTGTATCTATTGAGATAGTCATGTGACTCTTGTCTTTAAGTCTATTGATGTGATGGATTATGTTTATTGATTTCTGTATGTTGAACCAGCCTTGCATCCCTGAATTAAACCCACTTGATCATAGTGCACTATCATTTTAATGTGTTTTTGTATGCAATTTGCCAGTTTCTTTTTTTTTTTTTTGAGAGGTTTTGCATCTATGTTCATCAGGGATATTGGTTTGAAGTTTTCTTTCCTTGGTGTGTCTGTGCCTTGGTGTGTCCTATTTTGGTGTCAGGGTGATACTGGCCTCATGGAATGAATTTGGAAGGGTTCCCTCCTTTCCTATCTCATAGAATAATTTGAAGAGGATTGGTGTTAGTTCTTCTTTGAAGGTCTGATAGAACTCAGTTGAGAATCTGTCTGGTCCTGGCCTTTTCCTTATTGGATACTCTTGATGGTATCTTCAATTTCATTGCTTGAAATTGATCTCTTTAAATTTTTTATGTCTCCAGGTTCAATTTGGGTAAGTCATATGTCTCTAGAAATTTGCCAATGTCTTCATGAATTTCTATTTTTATCAGAGTATAAGTTTTCAAATAGTTTCTGATTATTCTCTGTTTTGGTGGTGCCATGGTGATATTTCTGTTTTCATCTCAAATTGTAACCATTTGACTTTTTCCTCTTTCTTTTGGTTAGTGTGGCTAAGGGTTTATCAATATTATCTGTGTTTTTTCGAAGAACCAACTCTTTGTTTTGTTGATTGTTTTGAATTTTTTGTTTCAATTTCATTGATTTCTAATTTTAATTATTTTGTGTCTTTGGCTTTGGGTATTGATTTGTTATTATTTTTCTTGGTTAATCTAATGTTAGATTATTAATTTGGTGACTTCCTATCCTTTTAATGAATGAGCTCAATGCTATGATCTTTCTTAGATCTGCCTTTATAGTGTCCCAGAGACTTTGATATGTTGTGTTGCTATTCTCACTTACCTCTAAGTATTTCTTTAATATACCTCTGATTTCTTCGCTATCCATAGATCACTTAATATTATTTATTTTCTAGGTGTTTCTCTTTTTTATTTTATTGCTGATTTCTAATTTCATTCCAGTATGATCTGAGGGAATACATGGTGTTGTCACTACTTTTTTGTATTTGTAAAACTTGCTTTGTGGCTAAGATATGGTCTATTTTAGAGAAGGATCTATGTGCTGCTGAGAAAAATATGTATTTAGTTAATGATGGATGAAATAGTCTATGTATGTCTGTTAAGTCTAAATTATTAATTGCATTTTTTGGTTCTATAGCTTCTTTGTTTAGTTTTGTTTGGATGTTCTATCTAGTGATGAAAGAGGCATTTTAAAGTCCTCCAGTATTATTGTGTTGTAGTCTATTTATTCTTGAAATTGAGAATGGTTATTTTCAGGTAAGTAGACGTTCCCCTGTTAGGGGCATAAATATTTATTGTCGTTATTTCTTGTCGTGGTATAATTCTCTTAGCAGTATGAAATGACCTTCTTTGTCCCATCTGATTAATTTTGGCTTAAAGTACACTTCATCTGATAGAAACCCCTGCTTGTTTTTGAGATCCATATGAATGATACTTTTTTTCCCATCCTTTTACCCATGTCTTTGCTTATGAGATGAGGCTCTTGGGGATAGCATATTGTTGGGTCTTATTTTTCATTTCTTCTTCATTAAATATTTTATTAAGTATGTTTTGAGTGTAGGCTATTTAGTTGTGAATTCTTTTAACTAATGTTTATCATGAAAGGACTTTATTTTATCACCAAATCTGATAATTAATCTGATTAATTTTCCTGGGTATAGTACTCTTGGTTAGCATCCATTTCCTTTCAGAGTTTGGAATATACTATTTTAAGACCTCCTAGCTTTCAGGGTCTAGATTGGTAGATCTGCTGTGATCTTGATTGGTTTCCCTCTATATGTGACTGATCATTTGTTTCTAGCAATCTTTAAAATTTTATCTTTATTCTGCATTTTGGAAATTTTCATAATATTTTGACTTGGTGTGGGTCTGTTATAGTTTTGTACATTTGGAGTCCTGTAAGCCTTGTGTATTTGATTTTTCATTTCATTCTTAAGGTTTGAGAAATTTTCTGATATTACTTCATTGAATATATTGTACATTCCTTTGGTTTATAGGTCTGAGCCTTCATCTATCTCAAAAAATTTGGTCTTTTCATGTTATCCCATATTTCTTGAAAACCCTATTCATGTTCTCTTTACTTCTTTTATTCATGGTCACCTTTATTTTCAAGATTATATATTGTCTTTGTTGCCTGAAACTCTTATCTTCCAAGTGATCTGGTCTGCTGGTGATGCTTTCCATTGAATTTTTAATTTGGTTTATTGATTCCTTCATTTCAATTGATTATTTTTCAGGATTTCTATCTCATTATTAAAATGATTTTCACTTCTTGGATTTTCTCTCTGATTTTACTCCTTACATCATCTTTTCCCTTACAGATCAGTTTAACCGTGAACTTTCTAAATTCCTTATCTGATATTTCTCCCACTGTGATATTACTGGATTCTGCTAATGAGGTTTTTGGTTTGTCTAAGGTGGTTTATTCCCTTTCTTTTTCACACTGTTTGTATGTTTATTCATTTATCTGTAAGAAGCTGATGTGTTAGAGTTTCTACCCTATGAATTTGTAGTATCCCTGAAGGTTTCTATTACTTCATGTTTTAGGGGGAGACAAATAATAACAACAACCAATGCAAACAATATTCAGCATTAAATTAAATAAATACATATTTATTTCATATTTTTACATCTACTGGGTTAATTGGCCCTATAAACAGAAATACTATGGTAAGCAATTACCAAGGGTAGAAACAGTATGTTGCAAAAGTGAAGATGATTAATGCAGAAGAGATGTAGGAATTGTGAAGGAGAAGAGATAGTAATAGTAAAAAGTTAAAGGAAGAAGGAAAAAAGAGAACAATAGAATATGACTGTTAGTAAAAGAAAAGGGAGTAAAAATATCAAGAGAAATAGGAGAAAAACAGCATAAACAAAAATAACATAAAACAAAACCAAAGTATATTAATCAAAAACCCTAGTACTCAAAAGAAAAAGTCAAGAAAATAACTACTTTTAAGAAATGCTAGAAATGAGAAGAGTGAGACAAATATGTTTATATACAAATGTCAAACAATTTCATACACAAAAATTTTTTTAAAAAGTTCTTAATGGAAGATTAAGGAATTTTTTTCATTTCAGTGGTCAAAAATGATCAATTTTCAGTAATGTTACATGTTGGTTGTCTGTTCACAATTGTTGAATGATATTTGGTCTGAAGCTTTTAAATCAGCACACCTCCACACCCTGGCTGTTTCCGATCCCCACTGGGAATCTGAACCTCTGGGTTCCACTCCTGTGGTGGAGGAGCCAGTCCTTTTCTCCATTGACCAACTCTGACTCCCATATCTTCACCTCCTGGGCTCAGTCTCCTGGGTGCAGTCCCACAGTGCAGGATCAAGTTCACCCCAAACACAAACCTGATCAAGTTCCTGGTCCTCCCCAGCTGGTCCTGTGAACTGTGAGACTCAAAGAGTGAGGGGCACCGAGGATCACTTGAGTCTGAGTGTCTCAAATACCCCTAGGTACAACACAATTCAAGCCTGAATTTCACCCGGTTTTCTAGTCACACTCTGTCTGGGTCATTTGGCAGGCCTCTGCCAGGTCAGGTTTTGGACCCAGATGGAATCACACGGGTCTGAGTACTTGGGTTTGGACCTACACCTGCAGGCCACTGTAGCGCAGCAGGAAGTAAGAGTGGCTATCTCAGCTCTCCCCGGGCTACTGGTGCCATGCAGCATCATTCTTTCATGAGAATTTACTGTAGCTCACTCACTGGATCAGTTAGACCATGTCTTTGATCACTGATTTCTCCGTTTCATTACATGCCATGGTGCCACCTGAAATGCAGGTTTTCCTCCCCCTACTTTGCCTTGTAGAGGATCCACATCAGCAGCTGCCTATGATGAGTTCTTTATTTTAAAAGTTTTATTCTATCCAAACTTCTGAGTTTCTAGGCTGTTCTAAGAGTATGGTATTAAAATCCCGGTGACGTTTTCCTTTTCACCCACCTCATGAAGAAGCTGTTTGTGTACTTTCTAGGTCTCATGCCATGGAGCAGCATGAAAATAATCTCCTCTCCTTTGCCATCTTGCCTCAGTCCAGAGTACATAATCTTAATCCACTTAGAATAAGGCAATTCAAGATGAGTTTTAGTTTTTTCGGTGACCAGTGTACTTCTGATTCTTATTTTTCCTTGTAAGTACTTGGGTCTTTCATCATTATTGGAAGCAGAACTCTAAATTTTGATCCATTATTCCATTGTGGTAAGTTTCAGATCCTGTCAATTATTTTCATTTAGCTCAATCCTCCCGCTTTTGAGTTGATATGTTGAGTTACTTTTAGTGTGATAAAGATAAGTTACTACATGTCATGATCACTTACATTCACTTTTCAGTGTAGAATCTTGGCTTACAAAGATTAATCTACATTAATTGCCTTTTTTTTGTAGTTTTGTTTTTTTTTTGAACTAGGGATTGAACTCAGGGACACTCGGCCACTGAGCCACATCCCCAGTCCTATTTCGTATTTTATTTAGAGACAGGGTCTCACTGAGTTGCTTAGGGCCTCGCTAAGTTGCTGAGGCTGGCTTTGAACTCGCGATCCTCCTGCCTCAGCCTCCCAAGCCGCTGGGATTACAGGTGTGCGCCACCACACCCGGCAATTGTCTTTTAATATCCACAAATATCAGTGTTTTAAAATATTTTTTAGATAAAACTCACATAACATAAAATTAATTCATTTTAGAGTGAACAACTTAGTGGCATTTTTCTTCATTCACAATGTTTTGCAATACCTATCCATAGCTAACTCCAAAACATTTTACCATCCCAAAAGAAAAACTTTATCCATTAAGCAATTATTCCTCATTCACATCATCCTTACCCCCTAGTTCATGGAAATTATCATCCTGGTTTATGTATCTATGAATCTATATGAATTTAATATGAAATTCTGGGTATTTCATATTAATGGAATCATACAATATGTGACTTTTGTGTCTGTATTCATTCACTTAATATAATACTTTCAAGATTTATTTATGCTGTATTATGTATCAGAACATCATTTCTATGAAAAAAAATCCATTGTACATATAGAATGCATTTTGGTTATTTAATTAATCTGTTGATAGGTATTTAGACTGTTTTCACTTGTTGGTTATTGTGAACATATGCCATTGTAAACATATGTGTCTGTGATGGTAAATGTGTGTGTTTACTTGACTAGACTGAAAGATGCTAAGAGAATTGGTGTGGAATATTTCTGGGTGTGTCTTTAGAGTCTTTTCAGAGGCTTGTGGATCAGAAAACTGAGTGGGGAATATCCACCTTAAATGTGGATTAACACCATCCAGTAGGCTGGGGGACTGAATTAAATAGGAAGCAAGGAAAAAGATTAGAAGGTAGAGGAAGGGAGAAACTCTTGTTTTTCCTTTGCTCTTACTGAACTGGCATGTTTACCCTTGGACATCAGACCTCAGGAGTTGGTTGGTTTGTTTCTTTTCCTATTTTCTTTCTTTTTTTCTTTGTTTTTGTGGTTGTGGAACTTGAATCAATGGCTCTCCAGGATAAGATATTCTTGGACTTTTGCTTGGACTGAGAACTATATCACTGGATCCCTGTTATGAAACTTCTTGTGACTACAGACTGCCTTGGCTCTCCAGCTTGCAGATGGTCATAATGGAACTTTTCAGTCTTTGTGATGATGTGAGAAAATCTAATAAATCCCTTCTTCTATTGGTTCTGTTTCTCTGGAGAATCCAAATATTTGTTAAGTAACTCTTTTCAATTCTGCTGGTTATATACCTGCAAGTGAAATTGCCTGGTAGTGTGGTAATCTTGCATTTCATTTTTTTGTAAACCCACCAAATTATTTTCCGCAGTAGCTGAACCAATTTATATCCCTATGAGTAATGTCTGAATTCCAATTTCCCCGTGTCCCTAACACTTATTCTGTTTTTTTCTTCATTCTTTTCAGATATATGATTGCTAGTATTTTCTCACATTCTTTCAGTCATTTTTTCAATTTCTGGAATATATCTTTTGATGCATGAAATATCAAGAAGTCCAATTTATGTATTTATTTTTAATTTTGTCCCTTATGGTTTTATTGTTGTATTTATGAATTCATTGTCAAATCTAAGATTATAAAGTCTCGCCTCTGCATTTTCTTCTAAGGGTTTTATGGTTTGGGCCCTTGTATTTAGATAATCAGTCTGGTTGAGTTAATTTTTGTGCTGAATTGGGTAGAAGTGCAACTTCCTTCCTTTGCATATGGATACCCAGGTATCTTACCACTTTTGGAGAATACAATTTTTCTCCCTTTAAACAATCTTAGCACCATCATCAAAAATCAGTTGGACACAGATTTATGTGTTCATGTCTAGCCTCTCAATTCAATTTCATTGTACTAATTTGTAGCCTATATGCATACCAGTTTTTCTTTATTTTTAATCTTTTATTGGTTCATTATGATTGTACATAAACTAGTGGGATTTGTTGTGACATATGTATATGTGTGTATGAAATAGCATGAGCAATTTCATTTAATACCTCCTTTCCCCTCCTTTCTCCTGTCCCTCATTCTCTTTATCTGCTCTGCAGATTTTCCTTCTATTTTTATGAGGTCCTTTTTGTTTTTATTTCTCTTTCTAGCTTCCATGTATGAGAGAAAACATGCAATGCTTTGCTTTCTAAGTTTGATTTATATCACTCAAGGTGATGGTATCCATTGTTCTGAAAATTCATTTTCTGTTCTATATGCCTGAATAAAACTCCATTGTGTTTATATACATTTTCTTTATCCATTTATCTGCTGATGGACATCTAGATTGATTCCATAACTTTTCTAGTGTAAATTTTACTCCTATAAAAATGGCTATGCATATATCACTATAGTAGGCAGCTAAATACTTTGGAAAAGGGAGTGATATAGCTGGGTCATAAGGTGGTTCCATTCCTAGTCTTTTGAGAGACCTCCACACTGATTTGCACAGTGGTAGTACCAATTTACAATCCCACCAATACTGTTTAAGTCTTACTTTTTCCCCACATTCTCATTACCATTTGTTGTAATTTGTATTCTCGATTATGACTGTTTTAACTAGAGTAAAATAACACCTCAGTTTTGTTTTGATTACTAAACATGTTGAACAGTTTTTCATATATTTTTTTGGGCTTCTAAATTCCTTCTTTTAAGAAATAACTAAGTCATTTTCTCATTCAATGATTCAGTTACAAGAGTTTTTATTTTTATTGTTGGTGTTTTTCTTTTTGTGTTCTTTATGTATACTGGATATTACTTCTATGTGAGAAGAGTAACTGGAAAACATAATATTCTATTTTGATAGCTTTCTCTACACACTCTTAATTGATTCTTTTATTGTGCAGAGGTTTTTAATTTAATACTATTCCATTTATTGATTCTTGTTTTTATTTCCTGAACTTTAATATCATTGCATCTTCTTGTTGGGTTGTTCCCTATACCAGTTTGAAGTGGCCTTCTTTCTTTTGTGACTTATTTTTACTTGAAACCTGCTTTGCCAAATATGAGAGTAGATAGATCTACTTGATTTTAGACATTTTCATGAAATATCATTTTCTATCCTTGTACATTCAGCTTGTGAGTTATATCTCTTGCAAATGTCATATACATGCATTGTGCTTTTTAATCCAATTCAGCAATTCATGTCTTTTACTTGGAGACTTGAGAACATTTACATTCATTGTTATTTTAGAGTAATGTTTATTATTTCTTGCCATTTTGATTTATTTCTAATGTTTAATTTTCTTCTAATTCTCAGTTCTTCTGAGATTCATCCTTTCTTGAGTTCTGCTGTTTGCCATTATCTTTCATAAGTAGGGCTCCTTAAGTATTTTCTGCACTGACAGCTTAGTAGTCATGAAATATTCTTGTTTATAATATGTTGGGGATTTTTTTAGTACATTCTTTCAGAGCTTAAAGCCCATCTATATCATTCCAAGCCCTCTTGGATTTTAGGGTTTCTCCTAAGAAATCTGATGTTATCCTGATGACTTATTTCTAAATGTGGCCTTACACTTCTTTCTTTTGTGGCTATTAACATTCTGTTTTGTATTTTAGGCATTTTAATTATAATGTATCGTAGATTCCTTTTTAATCTTTTTTATTGGTGGCTGTAAATGTATCCCATAGTTGAATGCACAAATCAGTCCCTAGGTCCGAAAAAAAAATCTGATATCATTCCACTGAATAGGTTATCATTGACATTATCTCAATTGTTACTGTTGTTTCTATATGTTACTATTGTCTCAGAGTTCTTGTTTACTTGGATCATAGCTTTTTATTTACTTTCTTTATTGCGAAGTGTTCTCATTCATATAACTTCTCTTCAAAGCCTAAAATTCTGCTTTCTCCATGGTCTAATCTATTAGTGATACTTTCAACTGATTTTTATATTTGATTCATTTAGGTTCTTCATTTTCAAGGTTTCCATTTGACTCTTTTTCAGAATTTTTTCATTGAAATGTTCTTTTATATTCTGCATTTTTTCCCTTAGTTCATTCCTTAGATGTTCTTTTAGTTCACTAATCATTTTAACAATCAAATTTCTTTGTTTTAATTTTTCATTTCCTCCACTTGGACTATAAGGTCAGTTGATGGAGTGTTGTGAACTTTGGGGAGTATCTTATTCCCTTGTTTTGTCATTATACCTATATTTCTGTTGATTTTTCCACATCTGCTAGGATGATTATCTCTCATGTTATACAAGGGACTTTTAGTGAGCTGCTTTCTCTTGACTATGTGCCCTGGGTTGAGTGTATTTCTAATTGTCAGTACTCCCACTCATCATGATCACATTGTTTAAAGAATCTAGCACCAATTTGAGAGGAGATACTGATTACCAGTGAGACCACTTCAGAGCAAAGCCATATACTAATAAACCTTTAAAAGTTCTATTAAAATCTTCTTCACAACTCCACAAATTCAAGTGGAAAATACGAGTGAAGTTCTTGAATAGATTGATAAAGTAAAGAAAATCAAACTGGTATTAAATTATATAGGGTACGCAGTGGTGAAAAACAGGAAAAAGAATAAAGAAATAATTGAAGGGATAAGGACAAGAGAAGATAATTCAAGAAGGGAGATAAAAGAGGAGTGAATATGAACCTTGGCAAGGAAATAAAGATAGAATGAATAATTCCAATTAGTGCTTTAAAACATTAAAAATACATAAAACTGTATTGAAATGCAATATCAAATAACAAAGAAGAAACTATTAAATTAATATGAAAATTTATGTCTGTGAAATCAAAATGAACATTAGAAAGAGTTATTTCATTCCATGTCAAGGTATGTGAGACTCCTTACTGAGTTTTCCTTATTTGTATTTCACCAGATTTTGTGAGACTTAGTAAATGCTACATGTCCTCATTTTACCTTTAAGTTTCTCTGGGTGTAGAAGTAACAATCTCACCAGTCCAACTCTGATACAAACTGGTGTCTTCTTCCATTCTTTAGTGTGTTCAGGTACCCAATAGCTTTCTGGTGGTTCAGAAGAGATAATCCCTGATTATCTGTGGACTAGCAGCCAGTTTTTTCCTTGGTTGGAGATGTAGTCTTGTGTGCCAACTTATAGAATGCTTTGTGTACCTGAAACTGTCACCCATATGTAAGGGTTCACAGGTGTGGTGATCTAAGGCAGAGGTGTGATGGTCCAGTTGAAATGGTGTTGTATGGCCCATGGGAGATACAGGGCAGCTGTCTCAGGCTGACACACGTCAGGGGAACTGCATCTGGGTGTGTTGGGCAGTGACCACATTTGTTGAGTGCTCATGCTGCTCTGTTGGGGAATGGGGCACCTCTGCTGACTACTGGAGGTCATATAGCCACTAGGGAATTCAGTCAATGAGCCCACACCTGCACACGATCCACATATTGTGTCTGTAGCATCTGTGTCTATTGGCTACTTCTGTGGGGCATTCAACATTGATGAGACATAGAGGGCTTCTGCCAGCTGCTATGGATCCTGCAACTTTTGCTGGCCACTAGGGAATGGTGTCAGCAGATGTCTGCAATACCTCAAGGTTCACAGGTGTCTGTGTGGATGGCACATTTGCAGACCACCTCCCTGAGTCAGTCATGTGTCCCTGATGGATTTGCACAAGGGACTAGGGCTTCTGCCAGATGTTGAGGACACTTGCTGCTTTCCAGGTGCTATAGACTTGGAGAGTAATTTGCTCTCTATTCTACTTCACCCATCTCCCCTTATCATCAGTGGGTGAAGAGGGTTTGGCTAGCAGAAATTTTGGTATGTCCACTGGTACAGACTCTTCCAAGGCCTTCTTCATGATAATATTTGCTTCTTTAGGTAGATAAGATGAAACTGTTTAGATTTGGTTTCTTCTAAAGAAGAAGGCTTAGATATGGTTTCTGCAAGATGAGCCTGGCAGAGTTTTCTGTCTGCAACGTTTTCAGTTGTGGTGTGTGCTTCTCCCTCATTAAGTGACTTAGCAGCTCCACTAATGAGAATTTCCGAGTCATCTCAAGTCTCTGATTGTCAAGTATTGTGTCTTAGTGCATTCCCTTGGACACATACCTTCTGATCAGCTGTTTTCTTTCTGCTGTGATTCTGAACTGAATAGTCATTAAGATTTGCTACCTAGTTCCACTCTGCCATCTTCCTGACTCAGTCTACTCAGTACTCTTAAACTGTTTTGATTACTATAGATTTGTGATACTTCATTCCTTCTTTTTGTCTTTCTTTTTTCCTAACCAAACAGAAAATGTCATGTATTTATCATGTACAATTCAATGTTCAACGTATGTATACATCATGACAAGGATTAAGCTAGCCAATTAATATATGCATTACCTCACGTAGTGCTTTATTTGTGGTGGTGACCACAGCTAATGATATATTATATTCTTGAAGAATGTAGTTATTGTCCAAAATGGAAAACATAAGTGCAACTTTTTTACTTCTTTTTCAATATTGTTTTTACTATCTGGGGACTCTTGCAATTCCATTTGAATGTGCAGATTTAGATTTTCCATTTGTGCAAACAAGGATACTAAAGTTTTGATAGGGATTGTCTTCAATCTATAAATCACTTTCAGTAAGTCTACCAGTTCATGAAACTAAGAAGATAATAGTGAATCTTCCAAACCATAAACACATTTACTTTTATCTTCTTTAAGTAATATTTATAGCTTTTTCAAATAATATTATATAAACTTTTTTACAAAATAGATGTTTTTTAGAAGAGATTCTGGGATCATAGACAGCACTATGTGCATCTGCACCAGGTGTTACATGTGTGTCTGGTGGATTCTAATTTTTAACTTTAGCTTAATATGCCCCTTCTGTAATCAGTTTTAATTCATTAGCCCAGAAGAAAGCATGTTCAAATGAAGTAGCAACATATCTGAAAAGTAAATACCTAATTGAACAGATTGGCTCAAAGTTATATCACTGTGATCTCTTGCAGAAACCAGGCTACCTATAGAAGAGCAAACTTAGTTGCATGTAATCATACAGACCAATCCTAAATTTAGCTACTTATTTGTGGACCATTACATAAAATTCTAAATGTGAGTATAAAATAAAGTCAGATAATAGAGGGGAACTTGCTCAACTTGACAAAGACCATCTACAAAAAAGCTATAGCTAATATACTTAGTGTTGAGACACTAGATTCTCTTACCCTAAGGACAGAAATAAGACAAGGATACACCCTCTTCACCACTCCTGTTCAACATCATACTGGAATTCCTAGCTAACCCAACATAGAAAATAACTAGTACAACAAACAAGAAGTATATCCAAATTGAGAGGGCAAGCATAAAACTATATTTTTATTTTTTCTTCTTTCTTTAAGAGATGGCATGGTTTTCTTTAAAAAGAATTTTAATTGACAAAAATTTTATAATTAATAAATGATTATAGCAAATTTTCAGAAGAGGTTAATGTATAAATTCAACTGACTTTATATATTTCCACAATTAATTATTGAAATTCAAAATTTAAAATATGATACCACTTATATTACTGCCAAAACAACAGATATTTTAAAGTAATGAATTTTGGAATAAAAAGTACATGCAGGGTTTATATTAGGAAAATCATAAAATTCAGAAGAAATCAAAGAAAATCAAAATAAGTGGAGAATTATTTCATATTCTTAGGAATGTCAGTTCTTCACTTCATGATCTATTTGAAACAATCTCAAAATCCAAATAAATTATTTTGTTTCTAAAGTTTATACAGAAGGGCAAAGGAAAAAGCATAGCCAATATGATACTACATAAAGTCAAGGGTTGGCACTAACCTGATTTCTTTGCTTCACTCGGTTTACATGGTGTTTACATTTACATTGTACCTTTAGCTACAATAATTAATGTAACTTAAGATGTACTTGTGTTAGCCCCTAGAATAGGACTGGAGGCTACAAAAGAGAGATTCTTAGGCAAATGTACCTGATAACTCAAGTTCCCAAATAAAGGCCTCAACCTTTCCAGCCTTTGATAGGCCTTGTTATGGGAACAACTTCTCAGCTCTTCCACGTGGTGAGAGGTTGACTTCCACCATGTCATGATATTCTGTATTAATCTCATTTTGGTACTTATGTCATTTTGTTTCTCTCTCATAGAAACACCCACCCCAGATGACTTTACAATCTGCTCTTCCCAAGCAGACTTCTGCTCCTCATTGACCAGATTTCTGAAAGGAACTTCAAACTGCTTCCCCAGACTCTGCCCCCTTCCAGCTCCAAGCAGCAAGAGCGGTCAGCACCCCCTCTCCTTAAAAAGTTCCTAATTAAGGACAGGCAGTTAGTGTAAAATAAGAAATCTGGTCAAACTGAGGAATGGAACCCATCAGAGTCTGGGAAGTTGGGAACTGAAAAACCACTACTTTCCTAAACAAGGATTTGTTAATGTGGATAAGACCAGTGGGGAATGTTATACTTCCCAGAAAGATTCTCCAAAGCCATCCAGAGAGAGTCAGCCCCACCCTAATCCCCCCTCCCTATAGCCCAACCCTAAATCCTCCCATGCCCTATAGCCCCGCCCTAATCCCCCAACCTGAGCCCTATAAAAGTTGGCAATGACACAATTAACGAGCGATCCCCCTGCACTCCACTTTTAGGCGTAAGGGAGGTCGTCGCTGGCCAGCTAAAATAAAGGCTTCTTTTGGCTTAAAATAATAATAATAATAATAATTAATGTAGTGTCCTATAGGCAAAAGTAAAAAAGGTACATCATTTGGAAAAAAAAAAAAAGACTGCCCATGAATACATTTCAGAAGTGGGATTTCTGAATCATATTATAGTTCTAGTTTTAGTTTTTTGAGTAACCACACATTATTTTCCATGATGTGTCTACTTTCTTACTTTCTAACCCAGCAGTGTGTAGGAATTCCCTTTTCTCTGCATCTTTACCAGCATTTCTCTTTTGCCTTTTGGGTTATTAGCCATTCTAACTGTGGTATATATTCTGGATATTATTCTTTGTTGGATGAAGAGTTTGCACATAATCTGTATTATTCTGCAGATTGTCTCTTCACTCTGTTGATTATTTTCTTTGTTGTGTAGAATATCAAAGAAAGATCTGTATCCTCATATTTACCGCAGCATATTCACAGTAGCCAAAATGGAGAATCAATTAAGGAATCCATTGATGGATGAAAATATAAAGAAATGTGGTATAAATGAAATATTATTCATCCCTAAAAAATGTTGAAACCCTGTCACTTCTGGCAATATAGATGAAACTGAAGGATGTTATGTTAACTGAAATAAGCCAGGCACAAAAGAACAAATACCATATGTTCTCATTCATATGTGGAAGCTACAAATGTTGATTTTATAGAAGTGGAAAGTAGAGTAGTTGTCACTAGAGACTGCAAAGGGGAGGGAGATTGGATAAAAAGTACCAGAATACTATTAAGGCAGGAGGTATAAATTTTATTGTTCTAGAACACAGTAGGATGACTATAGTTTGCAATTCATTCTATATTTTCTAAAGAACTTACAAGAGAGGAATTTGAAGGCTCTCAAGAAAAAAAAACAGTAAGTTTTTAAGGAGATGGAAATGCTACTTACTCTGTATTAATCATTATATATTTTATACATGTATTAAGTTATCACACTGTAACCCGTAAATATATACAAGTATCATGAATCGATTAAAAGAGAGAGACCAGAAATAAACCTATGAGTATATAGTCATCTGATTTTGGACATGGTGCAAACATAGTTTAAATGGAGGAGAATTGATGGTGTTTTCAACAAATGGTGTAAAATCAACTAGAGATTCATATGACACACACACACACACACACCAAAGTTAACATAAAACTAATCACAAACTAAAGATGCAATGTAATAGTGTAAAATTTCTAGAAGATTGGTTAGAATATCTAGTTGATGTTGGATTTAGCAATGACTTCTTCATGAAATACCAATAATACATTCTCTGAAAGAAAAATTGGAATGTTGGTCTTTTTAATTTTCTAAAATTAAAAACTTTTTTGTGTGAAAGACAGTATTAAGAGACCAAGAAATCAAATGCTGAGAGAAATTATTTATGAAACACATAGCTTAAAAAGGAATTATATTCGGGCTAGGGATATGGCTCAGTTGATAGAGTGCTTGCCTTGCATGCACAAGGTCCTGGGTTCAATCCCCAGGAAAAAGGAATTATATTCAAAATATATAAAGAAATCATGAAATTTGACAAAAGATTGAATCTAAAAATGAGTAGAGGATCTGAACAGACACTTGACCAAAGGAGATATACAAATGATGATGCATAAAGAAATGAAAATATGTTCAACATCATATCATTATGAAGTTGAACATGAAAACAATGAGATACAATCACACAAGTATTAGGATAATTAAAACCCAAAGAACAGATAAAAGCTGGCAAGAATATGTAGCAAGAACTATATTTTAGTTCTGGTAGACTACAAAAAGCCACAGCAACTTTGTGAGATGGTGTGTTAGTTTCATATAAAACTAGTCTTTCCACAGAATACAATAATTATGGTCCTAGATATGTGTTAAACTAATTTGAAAACTTACTTACAAAAACTACATAAGTGTCTGTAACTGCTTTAATTCATAATCGTCAAAAACTGAAAGCCACCAAGATGACCTTTTAAAGACAACTGGAAAGGCAAACTGTAGTACAATAATACAGTGGAGTGTGAGTCACTACTAGAAAGAAAAGAGCTATTAAGCCACAAAAAGGCATGAGAGAACTTTTATTTCATACTGGTAAGTGAAAGATGTGAACATGAAAGTCCACATACATGATCCCAACTGCATGAAAGCCTGGAAAAGGCAAAGAAGAAAGAAGAAAGAAACAATGAAATGATCAACGATGCCAGTAGAAGGGGACAGAAGGGAATGTATATGAAGAACAACAATTGGGCTTTTAGGGCAGTGAAATTATTTTGATGATATTGTACTAGTGGATATATGACATTATGAATATTTCAAAACTCATAGACTACACAACAGAAAGTGACTTTTGATATAAGCAATGGTTATCAGTTCATAAAAACAAAAAATGAAGCTAGATGCAATATTTGCATTGGCAATAATCCCTATTCAATGTACTTTTGTTCTCATTTGTTCTGCATTATTGTCTGTATTTAATGAAGCCCTAGACTGCAAATTTGTTACCATCCTTTTTACATTTATTAACCAAATTCCTTCTAATTATCAGTTTCCTGGCTTTTTTTGAGGTCTTCTTTTCCTTTGACATTTCTGTAACTGTAAATACAATGAAGCAATTTAGGTATCAGTATTTGCTTTATATTATACCAAATGTCCTAATTTCTCAATCCCTCTGATCTCTTCCTATCATATCTACTTCATTCCTGCTCATTTAAATCTGGTCCTTTACTTATTGCACATTTTCCTGTGTCCACCCCTGCTTATGTCTGTCAGTTCTATGCAGTTGAACTTTTATCCTTTTCATTGAGTTATATTTAAAGTTTGGACTTAGATTTTCTAAAACTGCTATAAAATTCTTCCCATTTTTACCTTTCACCTTAAAACTCAATATTTCTAAAACTGAATTTATAAACGGTTTTCAAAATGCATATCTTCCAAATCTAGTGAAATATGACCTCATTCTTATAGAAAAGCATGCTTGCATTCTTTGAGTAATTACGGTATTTCAAATTTCCTCTTTGCCCACATTCACTCTTCCATTTTAACAGCTTTTATCCATTGCTTTTATCCTATTCCCACATGGCCACCAGGTCCTGAATACCTCATACCTGAAGCTGTTGCTGGAGTCTGCTAATTATCATTCTCCTTCTACTTTTTATTTCTTCCATTCCATCCTATCAAATTCTGCTAGATCAATTATCACGTCATTTTCAAACATCAACATTGCTTCTTAACACAGAGTTCAATTATTAGATTTGCTCTCATAATTTTTTCCTAATTTTATTATGAGAGACCTCTTCATATTCTTTTCTTAGTATAGGAAATCCCCAGCATGACGCCAGCAAAACAAAGTATTGATTTGTTCACAGAACTTACCTCCAGAACTCTCAGTCAAGCACTCCCAATTGACTTTCAAAGCCATTCTCATAACCACCCAAATGTCAAATCCTGCTCACATTATAGGTTCCTTCTGAATCCTTCCCTAATTTCATACTCTTCTTAATTTCTATAGCCCTTACTGATTCTACTAATTCATTTTGTAGTGATTCATTTTTTTTATGTCTTGTTTCCACTAGTGCAACTTCTTTTTAGGGGTGGCAAGGGAAATTTCCTGTCCATAGCCCAGATAATGGTCATAATTTAAATGGTGGGGTTCAGTGCTTCCTACACCAAAATAGTGACTTTGCAGTCAGATAAAGTCTAATAAGATAAAATGCCATGAAAATGTTTTCTCTAGTAAAGAAAAAAGGTAGCATGGTTTGACATTTAACTTATTCAAAAAGGATTGCTGATAGTTTATTCTTTATAAGAATCTAGGCCAGGTCCTTAGATACCAGCAATGAAGAAAGCACTTCAGAGCCTTTTTTAATTATTGTTCTAGGCATACTGTGTTGTGACTTCTCAACTCTCTAAGGCCTAGCCCTTTAAAAAATCCTCTATCACTCATTGCTGTGTAAATAATTGCAAAATTAGGGGGAAATTCCTCATATCTCATAGCAGCATGAACTTTCATTGAGGAAAATAACTATTTAAACTAGAGCCATATGCGTCCTTCTCTATGTGGCCACATTATGCCAAGAAGACTGGTCTTTAACTCTGCTTTATACATCAGCACAATGGAGATTTTCCAGGCAGGCTGGAGTCTAAGCCAATTTGCCTTAGTGAAATCTAGAGAGCAGGCCTTCCTATTTTAAGAACACATAAGCCATGAGGACAGAAGTCATCCAGACATCTCCATTTTCAGAGTTCATAATGTCAGAATTTTCTTTCAGCTTTGTCTAACTTGCTTTGAAATAGGTTTGCACTTAGTGATGATGCCTAAAAATTAATGAGTTCTATAAAAGTCATACTCCATGTATCTCAGTTCATCCAAAGTTTCTTTGGATTTTTATGTTTGACTCAATAAGAAACCTCCTTTGCAATACTTACTTGTAGCAGGTGTTATAAAAAGCATGCCCTTTAGATTTTTGGTTGTGAGTAAGAAGTAAGTTCATTTCACAATTACTTTTTCATATCAATATCTGCATCCTGGCAATTTAGTAAGGATTGCAAAAGATTAGAATGAATTAATTGGCACCCTTAATAATTATATTGGATGATTAAATATCTTTGCAAAGATTTTAATGTCAACCTCTGCTAATAATCAGTAGAACTAAAATTGTGTCAAAAACTTATTAATTCCTTTTGATGCTCTGTTTCTGGAATTGTTTTCCAGCAGTACAGAGCTAGAAAGAAAAATTTAAAAAAAAGAAAATAACCAAGGACAGAGAGAACAAATGTAAAACATATATCAAGATGAAAGACTTAAATGAAACCATAACAAAAATCATATTAGATGTAAATGCTGTATGTAACAAGAAGCACCTGTCAGATTTGATATAAAAACAAGGCTGAACTATATCTTCTATATACAAGTAGCACAGTTTATATATGAAGACACAAATAGACCGAAAATAAAATGATAGGATGATATACATATACGTGTAAATAAATTTTATATATATGGTGCTAGCAATATTGTAAACCTTATATAAAATAAGGTTATATAAAAATAAGAACTCTCATGTAGAATTGTTAAACAATGATTACTTTGGAAAGCGGTTTGGCAGTTTTCAAAAAGCTAAACACATATTGACCATACGATCTAGCCCTTTCACAACTAGGTATTTTCCCAAGAGAACCAATCATAAAAGTGTTTTTTCTTGAGCCTTCCATTGGATACATCCATTGTTGGATACTGAAGATCACTCTCAGGACTTAGAATTAATAAAATTAGCATTTTTAACTGCTTTAGTCAAAACATTCTTAAATATAATCAGAATTTTTCTTTTTCTTTTTTTTTTTTTGTTCTTGGTTTTCCTTTTTTTCTTTTTTGTTTTTTCCTATCGTAGTCTGCTGAAGGGCGTGCTGATTCTCAGTACAGATTATTGCTTGCAATTTTGTCCACTATTGCACTTGCACAGAGAGGGAAAATAATGTCTAAGTATTATTATAATGTAGCTTTAACTTTCAGTTCCCTTAAAGTTTCATAGGGAATCACAGGACTTTGCAGACCATACTTTGAGAACCACTGGAAAAGAAGACATAATAGAAAGATAGAAAGAATTGAGGTTATGATAAGGGAAATGCTGCAAGAAGCAAAAAAGGAAAATATAAAATACCTGAGGAAAAAATCTAAAAACTGTACAAGTAAATTATGCTGCTAAGGGCTGGGGTTGTGGCTCAGCAGTAGAGCACTTGCCTGGAACACGTGAGGTGCTGGGTTCAATACTCTGCACCCCATAAAAATAAAATAAAGGTATTGGGTCCATCTACAACTAAAAATAAATAAATAAATAAATAAATAAATAAATAAATAAATAAATTATATATA